>CAWUHX010000073.1:780108-1212586 GCA_963922205.1 Romanomermis culicivorax | reverse complement strand
CCCAAGATATTCTGTCTTTTGATACCTGAATTTGCCATTTACTCAACTTTAGCTTCATGTTACCTGAACTTAAACAATCCAGTTACTCTTTTCGTCTTTCTAGCATTCGTTGATGATTCTTGATAAAAAAAAGAATACAATTCAGATACACTAAGCATGTTTGCCATTGTAAACCTGACAAAAGTACATCCATTAGCCTTTCCAATGAGGCGAGAGCATTACATAGTCCTAAAGGGTAAATAATTGAACTCAAAAAATCCTATTGGGGGTTCGACATTGCTGTTGTTTCTCTACCTGCCTTCTGCTATTGGGATTGACCAATAAGCATTTGGCTGTCTAATGTTGTGAAGTATCTCATATCTTTAAAAGTATCTTGAAAATCAGCAATTCACGGAAAAACATAAACATCTTCCTTGGTCACCTAATTTAACCCTTGGGAGTCAATGCCTATTCTGTGTTTTTCCATCTTTATTCCTGACCAATACTGCATTAGTTGACCATGGAGATATGCTTAGTCAAATCACTTCATTCTCTAACAACTTTTCCACCTCTTCTATCACAATTTTTGTCCTTTTGGTGTTTTTTTGTCCCACTTGTTTCAACTTTATGCTCTACCAAATAAATTCTTCCCATGTCTTTCTCATCTGCCCCATATTAATCTGGATATTGACCCAGGAGGTTTACAATCTCCCTCTTCTCCCTAGTGAAAGGCCACATGTATTTGTACTTTGTTGTATCCATTCTTGCTGATTAATGAAGTTACTAAAAATCTATCTTTTACATCCTGATCATAGGGACTATCATACACTTTTCTGTGTCCAATCATTTGACCCTTATACAATTTTACATCAAAATTATTGAGGTTCATTAGCTGTAGAGGGATCAGCTAATTATGAACCTCACTAACAGATCTTGATAAATTTGATCTGTTTAATGAATTAGGTTCAAATATGACCACAGCAGTATTGCTATAAATTTCTGACACATAGCCTTGTATAGTTTGTACAGATCTAGCTAACAGCGCTTCTATTTGTTGTTGTATTATATACCATTCCATAACAATCAATTATTTTTTTGTTGAAGGTCACTGTCGAGCCTGCCCAATCGAATTGAACATTTCTGAATCTATTCAGAAAATTTGTGCCCAGGATGACATCAGCTGAACATTTCCTCTGAATGTACATGTTTGCAGTCTCTGTTACATCCCCATGTGTGACTGTAGGAAGGCACAACCTTCAAGTGGTATGCGAGTACCATTAGCTGCAATTGGTTTCAATGTTGTTTCACCAATTTTGCCTCCTGGCAACCTGCTCATGATATCATCATCTATTCAAAGAAAAAACGGCACCTGTGTCAATCAATGCACTAACTTTCAAGTCATCATTGAGGATTATTGCCACATAAACAGTTCTCAGACATCTTGTTGAATGAAGTAGCATTACAACACCACTATTTTTTACATCTTTACTGGTGGGAGCAAGCTCTGTCAATTCTACCTCCCTTTGATCATCGTTCATATTGGATGTAGTTCTCCTATTCCTTCTCTCCTGTCTAGTTCTAATTTGGCTTAATCTTACTAATGCATCCCCAAAGCTTTCCCATAAGCTTTTTGCGCGATTAAAATTTATGGCTGGTAAATAGGAACTGCTGTTCTGGCATCCAATGATTAACAGAACTAATGCAACCATAAGTGCATTGGAAATCAATTAAATCAGCCACTTAAGTAAAGTATTATATTATTCTTTCATATTCTGCCACTCTGCATTAATTACATGTTTTAGCCCTGATCCTGCGTCTATGGCACTTTTTTCTATGCCACTGCCTATCCCTAAGTGTGTCTCATAGGGCGTACCTGGCTGTAGTTACAGTGGTTACATATCTGCCTCATAATTCACTACATTTTCAACTATCCCTTCCATTTCTTGCATTTTGTGTGCATAATGCTTTGATGATGAAAATGCAATGGGCAAATTTCCTAGTTGATTATGGAATTTTGCTGAACTGTTGCACTGAAAAAGTTCTGTCTGTCCTTTCCAAATTATTTCTATGGGAATCCTACCTACATGTATAGTTCCTGTTTTTGTTTTAAAACCTGCCCTATCTTTAAACACTCCTGCCACTTGATGATGACAGTCTATCACTGGACTATCTTTTATCAAGTCTACTGTACTGGGTGGCACAAACTTTCTAGGTACTTATGTTTAGTTTTATTTTACTTATGTTTAGTTGCCAACAGGGCCCTACTGTCAAAACTTCTTCTGTGAATTCTGCTGTGATATCTTTTCACTGCAATAGTGCTCTGACACCTAATGTTGCTTCTACATGTCTACCTAATGTTGCTTCTACAAATCTAGATACCTTTGTACGTGATGGCACAGTTCCTTCTATGTCTGTTGGAAATTACCATTTTCTAACCCCATTATTTTGTATTCAAAAGTTTAGTTTCACATTTGTCCCATCATAATCACTATCATTTTCTGACTGTCCCATTGAATAGGGTTTCGGGGTTTCATTGTATTTCTCCCCATCTATTTTCATGACTATTCCCTGGCTTGTCCACAGAGCATTTGTGAACTGATTTTGGCAGTAGGGGTTGGGATCCTTTTATTCCAAGGCTGCCTTTAAAGGCCCTGTCATACTTCACCGCCTGGTAGCACGCGGCGCTGCCCGGTGCCGGTTGTCCTATTTATACCAACAGGCCGCGCCGCGCGGCGCGGCACGGTACCGTGTGGTGGCTTGTCATGCTTTGCAGCCCGGTACTGCGCGGCGCCACTATTTTACTTTTGGATTTTGCTCTTCTCAAAAAATGTGTATTGGTTTAGTTGAAACCTGACAGGGTGCCGCAAAAATTACAAAAACCTATCCATACTCCAAAGGCAGTACCGTGCGGCCCCGCGCGGTGAAGTATGACAGGGCCTTAACTCATCAACTGTCATATGTTTTTTGCTCAATTTTGACCTGCATTTTCCTTTTTTTTAGACCACTGGGCATACAGCCTGAAACTTGGCAGCATCTTAAACAATTACACCATCGCATGCTGTCAATGGTGCAGCACCCACCTAAATCACCAAGGTCAGTTCTAATGTTCTGTCCATTGAAAGAGGCTATCTGTGATTCCTCAATCATGAAATTCCTAGCATCCTGACATGCCTCTGCACAATGCCATTTGTAGTTCACCTCAAGCAATTTGTTTGACTCCAAAATCCTTCTGAAATTTCAACGACCTTTTCATTTCCATAATTTTTGTTTGGAAAGCTGTTTCACAAGCATCTCTGCTGATTGACTCAATCAATAAATATCTCATCATTCAAAACACATTTCGAACCAAAACTAATCTTCCTATTTCTGACAAAACATTTGTATGCTTTTGCTTGCAGATTTCCAGTTTTTGGAATATAAATAGTCACATCTATCCGAAATGGTCTTCTGTCTCCTTTCATAGGAGGCTTGCATTCAGCTGTCTTAGGAATGTCCAAAGCATGGCCACTCTTGTATACACCACAGATTTGATATGCAAAGCATTTTTTTTATTTTAAGAAATACAATAATTTCTACATGTATTGCCTCTAATCTTTTAGGCTTCTTTGCCCATGATACCTTCTCTAAAAAGATAATACAAGTCCATACAAGTGAATATTTGACATTCAGTAGCATCCTATTACTCATTAATTCCAGGTTTTCATGCTCATCTTTGTCACTTTTCTCCTCTGAGCTGGAATTTTCTTGGATCTTCACACCTTTCATTGATCTCACACCATCTTTTAATTAATCCCTGCTGGCATCACTTTTCCTTTGCTCAGTATGAAGCTCGATGGGCTCCTCACCCTTTGCTCTGGCTCACCATCATGTACCGAACACTCTTCTTTCTGCATGTAAATAATTCATTCCTCCGCTTACTGTCCCCCTGTCATTGTCATTGAAATTTTTTACCTTTTGCAAAAAATTTACTCATCCAATCTACTTGTTGATGCTTATCATTCAAGTCAACTGCTCTTTCTCTCTTTATGTTTTTCAACCAATTCTTCTAAATTAAAATCAATAATTCCATGCCATCATCATCCATTTCTATTGTATCTTGCCTACCATATTTACCAAAAGTTCCTGGTACAAAACCTAGTAGTTCAATTTCTGGCTCACCTTGGGGATAGGGTTTGTAGTTCAGCTGCCATTTATTCCCATCCAGGGCCCAACTAACTTCCATGTTGTTGAACTGCTCTATCAGCACCTCCAGATTAGTGTGCAGTCCCAATGCCTCTTTAGGAGCAAGGGCAAGTGGGACCCCTCTTAATTGAGCTTGTGGTCTCCAACAATTGTGAAGGAGTAGAGTTGTTGGACCTCATTGATCTCATCTGTGCTCCCACTGTCTGTGTCGATAACAAAACATTCGTGTGGAATTTTGTTTTCTTCTGATCCTCACTTAACTAACAGTTCATCATCACAGCTCAACTGACTAATATTAATGTGGTGCTGGAGTCTATTGAACTTTAGTTGCTGCTGTTGTCTTTCTCTACCTATTGTCAAATCTAGCCTGAATCTATTAAACTTAACATGCCTCTTAGAAAAGGAATCCTTAGTTCCTTCGTGCAACTTTTGGGCTGAAGGTTGGACATTGTCCTTTTCCAGGCAAAACCTGGCAATGTGGCCATTGGGGACATGCATAGCAATAATGTGCCTTGCATGCCCCTGTAGCATGGCAAGGGCTGCGGCAACGTTGGCACCTTTCTCCTGTCTTTCTCTTTAGTCAGCATTTGAGGGAGATCTCTAACCTCTCGTTTGATATATTCTATAGTGCTTTCTGAAATATTTATAGAAATAGCAGTCTGTCATGGTACAACCCGCAAATCCTCCCTAGAAAGTTGTGATTCAGCATACCTTGAAGCTTCAGCAGCTTCTGCTGATTAAGGAAAATCCCTATATTTTAGCCCTTCATAAATGTTGGACTGAAGACCCCCGATAAAAATTGATTCAAGGATCAAGTCCCTAGCATCCTCTCTCAATGTAATGTGGGGCCTGCTGACCTAGACATTTTTCTCAATTTATCCAGGTACTACATTACACTTTCTGTCCATTTTTGTTTTCTGTCATAGATGAGCTGCTGGCGAACATTACTTTGAGGACTCTTCGGGTACATTTCTTTCAACACTGCAACTAACCCATCATGTGTGTTTTGAATACCAGGATCCTTTCTTAACTCATGGAAGGATGCCAATGCACTTCAAAGCAGGTTAGATTCTGAAAAGGCAAGCTTGTAAGTATTATCAAAATCACTTATTCCTTGCAGAGTCATGAACTGCTGCAATCTATCCACCCAATCACACAATGATTCTCCAAATCAACCTGAAAATGGTACTAATGGCCGGAATGCCATCATTGAATTGAACCTCATTAGGGAATTCTTTAACCCTAAATTCGGAATATCTTCACTCTGTTAAACCTTCAAACTCAACTGCTCTAGCCTATCTGCTGTAGTAGCAGCAATGTCCTCAAAGGCTTGTTTAACTGTCCTAAAGCTTTTGCTTCTTCTACCATATCTCCAATATTACTTTTCTTGTGTCTGGGGGTGCTTAATTCAAGTTTTGTCTGGCTAATTATGTTCTGAAATTCTTCTGAAACTGAAGACTGTCTACCTTTGAATAATGAATCCACATTATCCAAATCTAACTTGAAAGGATTTAGTAACAACTCAGACATGCTTAACTCAAGCTTACTTGGACCTATGTATATGCCTTCCAACAAATGGGAAATTACTTTTAGGCAGCTGAGCATACACTTGCTCAAATCTGTCTACTGAATACTGTCCTTAAGTGAGTCATATCACTTAACTTGACTCAAGAGAAAATAAAGGCTCAAATCTATCTGATGTGTTCAGTACTGCATGACTAACTTGAACCACCAGGTAACCAACCCTTTACATTGTGAGAAGTTCCTTAAAGCCACTTAATCTAACTTTTGACTAAATGTCCTATTCCTTGGACACCTGCAATCTGACACTTGTCTCAGACCCTTTGATCAATGACTAGCCCCAAGCTTCATCAACCTTCAAATTTAGTCTACCTTTTCAGACACTCAGGTCCAAAAAAAACCTGGGATCTGGCTTTGGAATTTCTTCCTTTCTTTTCTTGGTCTGTTCTTGTCAAGAGCCAAATTCTAACGGCAAAATAAATGACTTACTTTATTCACCAGAATAATAATATAAGCAATACCAAACTGATTTACAGAAGATAACACAGGTTTGTATACAAAAAAAGCAGGACCTTACAGCTGAATGAGATAAAAATACATCAGGCACAGATTAGGCCAAGCCCCAAGCATAGAAACACTACTGATAATACTGAAGGAATACAGAATATGTTTCACTTCACTACTTATTAAGATTAATGTACATGTGATACATGATAGAACAAAACTAGATACAGAATATACTGTAGAAATGCTAAAATGGTTGATATCCTAACTGGATTATCAAAATACTATCTGAAGTGATATGGAAACAAAGTACATAGTAAAAAAAATAATAAGTCAATAGGGTTCCTCTTGACAGTATTAATACCAATTGATCAGAGGTTAAATGGTCTGATGGGTTTCATTAATCCTATGCAGAAACATTTGGAAAACATTACTCGAAATTTGGGAAGCTTAAATTCAGCTAATGCAGCCAATGAAATCAGGAATGCACATTTTAATCCTTTAATAGCACAAAGGCCACATCCTTTCTTTCTGGGGCTTTGAATGAAGGCCAAACAGAATAGTTTGAAAAATTTGAACAGACCAGCAAACAGTTTTAATTGTTTCTTTACTGATACATCTGAAGGACTGAAAAATTTATAACCTTTTTGAAAGTACATTTCTCTATGAAACGAGGGTAACTCTTAAAACTGGATATGGAAGGTCAATTGAGAAAGAGATTAGGCAGGATTTATCAGAATACACATTTTTTATTAGGTCAAATAATATAAACTTATTCCTAAGAAAAAAGAGAAACTCTGAAAACAGGATTTGAAAAATCAGTATACATAATTTTCATTAGGTTATGAATTTAGGTTATGAACATCCACACTTCAGACAATGTTCAGCTACCCCACTTCTTTCTTCCTTGTGATTCTTCAGGGCATTTTTATGTTCCGATGATCTTGTTTTCAATTTTCATCCTGTTTCTCCAATGTAAACCTCCCGGCATGGCTCCATTGGTATGCTGTACACTACACCCTGCTTTTCTTCTTTTTCCCTGGTAGGGGCCACCGACCTGGCAAGAAAGTGTTATGAAATCACCAAAGTAGAAGACAACAGGGAAAGTTCAATGATATCAGACAAGTAGAAAAACAAAGTAAAATTATCAATAAGATGGTTAGCAACCAAAGCCAAAGAGAATTGAATCCTGACCAGAAAAATGCACTTCCGAAAGGTACAAACTTTGCTATGGCCCCCAAGAAACACCCCTTTGCAGAAATAATAATGAATATTGAATGTGCAGCACATTTCATACAAGGGATGATTTCAAATATGAGATATGCAAAGCAATAGAAAAGGAAAGCCTACCCCAACCAAATATGTCTACTGAAGAAATTTGTGCTCTAAAGGCATTGAAATAAGATCATAGCATTGTCATACTACCAGCTGACAAAGGGAGAGCAAATAATGGACAACCAAGACTATGACAGTAAGAAATCCAATCAGTAGAATCGAAACAGTAAAGAAATTGGTCAAAGACATAGGGATTAATGACATAGTCAAGATTAAAGAGAAATGCAAAGCACCACACATATATGAATTACCAAAAATCCACAAGGAGAACCTGCCATTAGGACCAGTGGTTAGTTGCATTGCAAGTACGATCCATCTATAAGCCAAGCATTTGTTAACTTATCTGAACCCATGACAGTCAAGCATAGAGTCGAATGTAACAAATAGTAAGGACTTGTCAATAAAATCAAAGACATACCCATCACTCAAGGCACAAAATTAGTCAGCTTAGATGTAGTAAGTCTCTTCACAAGTGTACCCATTGCTGAAGCCATCAGACACCTACAAACCTGTCTTGAACAGGACTCCACCAATGAATGCCCAGCAAATTGTACAGCTGACAGACATTTTAACTGCCAGGGCACAGCTATGACAAATATGCATCTATGACAAATATGCATCTTTACTCTACTTTTAAAACATTGAGCCTACATGTTCAAAGAAAGGATGAATACAACCCTTGTGGACTCTGTCACATTCAGGATACCCATGGTTAGGAGTGAAGGGATGTTGATAAAATTGTCCTTCAAGCACAGTTTCAAAAATCAAATCATATAGAGGGTGAGCCAGAAAAAAGATGAATGGTGCTAACTTTCATAACATCAGAATGGATGAAGATTCTATAGTACAGATTCCTGCATTAGAATGCCCTGTTTGTTTTTGTTGCAAGGGCAAAAATTTTGTATTCCTAGCATTTATGGTTACTGTAGAAACAGAAATTTAGTAGAAATGGTCATATTCAAAAAGTAAAAGTTGTGAAATCAAAGTAAAAGTTGTACTATTTTGAAACAAGAGTTTTGTAAAGCTTTTTACACTAAATATGTGCAGGGGGAGACGTTCTAGTATGTGGAAAAAGATTTTTCGACTGTTTTTGATGCATCGAATATGTGCAACAAGCAAATTGGACAAAATATTCATACAGCATTACAGTGAACAATGACAATCATCACCCGGATTTGTAAGTATCAAATTTGTAAGTTTAGGGTCACTGTTTCTTGTTTTAATATTGTCAAAATTTTGCCAAAATCGATCCTGTCATTGACCAGATATAGAAAAGATTAAAATTATTAGTGAAACAGAAGGTAGGATGTATTAAAACAGCTCTCTTGTAGTTTCCAACTGTTACATGATTGTTATGATTGGATTTTTTGTACTTTTCTGCTGTGAGATATCTCGATTTTGTCAATTTTTGTCATGTTTTCAAAATTAAGTTGCAAAAATTGGTGTTCAGTATTCTAGCCACTCAATATTTGGGCAATCTGGCTGATACTTTTCACTTTATGTCAGATCTTTTGTCTATTGATGGCAGGAAACCACATAAAAAAGCTTCACTCATTTGAAAGTTTTGAAAGTTAGTGCTGGTCGCCCTTTTTTGGGTCACTATGTGTGTATGTAAACAATGTTGATGAAAATGACTGAATGTATGTATTCATCAGGAAATTGAGAAATCTATAAAATACTTGTAACAAGGAAGATTACACCCAAAAATTGGAGGTATCATTTGAAGAATCATCACAGGTTTATACATAGCTCACAGAGGGAAGCCCCTTAACAGTGGTTCACCTAATACATAGAGCTCACTATTCACAAAAAAATTCCCTGTCATAAAATACTAACAAACTTATCTGATGTGTGTGCAGCTTGCAGCTGCAGAATCTTCAAGCATAGTATCAATTCCCCAGACATTGATCAGACTGCTAGAACAGTAGCTTGGATGGTAGCCATGCCTGCTACAATTGTTGTATTGGATGGGATAGTGGCAGTTGTACCTGATAATTGAACAGTGGCAGAAATTTTTTTTGGGTGGAGCTGCCATGGTTGTATCATATGGTACTGCCGCAGTTGTCCTGGATGGTTACGTGGCAGCAGTGTTTGTGTCAGATGCAGCAGCCCCACTTTTATCAGATGCACTGACAGTAGTTGTGTCAGATGGTGTCACAGCAATGGTTGTATTGGATTGTGTGGTGGCAGTGGCTTCATTGGACAGTGCGACTGCAGTTGTTGTGGACATTGCCCCAACAGTTTTATCTTGTTGCATGGAAGTTTCATAGGCATTTATTTTTATATGGAAAGAAAATACAATGTCAAAACAAATCAATATAAATTCAATAAAGATGATCAGTGAAATTTTTGAGCTTGGCATGACCTTGAATGTCAATTCTTTTTTTGGGAATAGTCCTTAAACAATGAGATTGTGATGATTTTCACCATGTAGGCAGTGGAAAAGACACAGGAAGTCGCATTCCTATAGGGTATCCATTAAAATGACCCAAAATAAATCAATAAAGAGAAAGCTTTTACGAATAATCAAAATCTTCATTCGATTTTTTGGTTTGCTTCAAAGTCCCAATGCTTTGAAAGTAATTAGGAACCATTTCCTGCTGCACAACCGTTTCCATCAGGTCATCTAATGCGTTTCTAGTGATCAGTTCCTCCACAGTCACAATTTAGTTCCATGGTTTGGTGGATCTCCAGATAGACATATTGTTTGATCCGCCAAAGTGTATGAAACTCACCCTTTTGTCCATGTACCAACCAATGGTGAGCTTGCAAGGCTCAACTTGAATACATCAATAATGAATAACATGCCAGTGTGGTTCAACAATTGTCTCTCTGTTTCTGCTTTGGGTAAAAGCCACAACCACCCTACGACAATTTTCAAAACCCCTTTAAGAAGTTCATTACCTTATAAACATTTATTAAGAGTATTGTGCAGACATTCCTCTAGACCTCCTGAAACACGATTTTCCACAACTCTGTTATTGCTTCTTCTCAACATGGTTTCTAAGTTAGATCCAAGAGAGCTATTGTCTGTTGTGAGTTCTGTAATAATAATAAAACATTCTTACATACAACAACATCCTAAGTCTGAATTTCATTTTATAAAACCAATCATAAGCCATAATTTTAGAAAAAAAACCACCCTAATATATTGTAAAATGACTTGATTATAAATTCAGCACAAGGTTATAGTACAAAATAGAGTAGATTCATTTCTGTATTCTTTCTTGTATGGTTGACTGCAGGCAGGAAAATATATTAATATTCATATTTTCTCTGCTGATCAAAAATTCATGCAACAAATTCATAAATTTTCATTCTTGAAGATGTCAGATTAACAAGTTATGAATTATGTATTTTCATTTTTCAGGATTAAGTCATGCCAACCATATCAATAAAAAAGTAACTTACAATGCAATACAATAAATACTGTACTTACAAAGATGTATGAAAAGAACTGTATTTACAAAAATGTATGAAAAGAAGAAATAGAATGAAAGAAAGCAAGGACAGGATGAAAATGTAAAAGCATACATAAATAAAAACATAAGCAACACACACAGAAAAAAACAAAGGAATACATACAATAAAAAATATAAGGTAGAGGAGAATATGAAGAATATGTTATCACATTTTTGATTACTCATTTGAAAGCACCTACTTGGGACATTGTTCACTTGGGAATTCATTCAAAATAGCTCACACTAGGATCACTGAGTTTGGGATTCACATACTTGGGGATTGCTCACTTGAGAATCACTCACATGGGAATCACTCTGTTAGAAATCACTCATTTCGGAGTCATTCACTTAAGAATAGACCTAGAGCTTTGTGTAGATGGATCAGAATTGATTAAACACAAGTAATTGTCAGAAAATATATGTGGGAAAGACGTTGTAGTATGTGAAAAAAAAATTTTTCCTCTGTTTTGACTAATTTGCCGAAGGTCCCTCTGATGCATCGAATATGTGCAACAAGCAAATTGGACAAAATATCCGTACAGCATTAAATTGAACAATGACAATCAACACACAAATAAATAGTTAATGTTTTTTCTACATTAATTCACCCATTTTTGCAACAAGTTCATAATCAAAAGATAGTTCTCAATGTTGCAGCATCCCATAGCCTATGTTAGGTAGGTCATGACTAACAAAGATGTCCAAACTTGATGCAATTAACACTCATTCTGATTTTATATTTACATGAAAATAAATAAATTTTTTTCTTCTATGACCATTGCCCCAATATCTTTGGCAATCAATGCTTTCAGGAGCAAAAAAGTCATTTTGCCCTCAGACTTCGAAGCTCCATCGCATATGCTGAATGAGTGATTTTTTTCATTGGGGATACTTTTTTCTAGCTTTTTCACTTAAAAAAACATCCGTGTGGAAAAAGATTAGAAAAAGCAGCTTGTTTATTTTAACATATTGGGAGAAGTTCAAAGATTGCGACTTGGAGGAACAAAAACTAAAGCAGAGACAAAAAAAATGTACTTGGTGCAGTCTCATATACTTCGTTTTTTGATCTTTTCCTTTTTAGTACATCCATAGTTTCTGATTCTCTAAACATCACTGTTTTTTGTACAAGACTATCATGATTGGCTCAGTACAAAGATTTTTTTTGGTATCTTTGAAAAACAGACAAAGAGATTCTGTCAGTATTTCAGGTCAGGCAATGATATTCCAAACTCTAAATTAGAAAATACTGAAAGGTTTTTCATCTATGAGTGCTTCAGAAAAGTTCATTCACTGTTTTTCCCCAACTGAATAAAGAATTTTTGGAAATATAGAGAATATGAAATGTTTATTTTGTCACGTGCCGACTAATTTCGTCGAATGTCATGTGATTCACATCACAATTTTTCGTTATGTTTTTTGTTACAGTAATTTGCATTAATTTTGCGCTTTGTGTTTATAATTTTCACATGCAATTTATGTGTGTACTTTTTATGTTTCATTTCTGTTTCATTTGCACACATTTTACTTCCGTTTCGATTTATTATTTTCTATCGCACATGTAGACTACTGTATGTACCCACTGGTCAAGAATTTCCGTTAGAGATAAGCTCTCCGAGCTCATCACTGTAATTGGAGCACAACGTGCACCTCTTATCAGTAAAAACTAGTGATGTTTCACAATGTGAAACGACTAGTTTGAAATTCTCACTAGTGACGTTTCTATGTTAAGCATGGAGAGTGAAAACTCGCCCCAATGCTTAATGTTGTGAACTGGAAAATGTCTATGTGACCATAGGCATCTTGTGCAACAATTTCCGCTGCAAAATTTAGCTTAGGGGAGTGTTAACTCTGCCCAAGGCGTACTGTAGTTTATGGAGCCCTTAAAAAGGGCATGTTTCATTAGTGTGTCACTCATCTTTGTTCCTAACTGGTGTTGCCTCTTTTTAGCCTTGCGTCTCTGCATTTGCCGTTCGTCGTTATTATCATATTTTTATATTTCAACTGCGTTCGCCGCTCGTCGAATAAAATTTACATATTCTCGCCTTCAGCCTTCATATACGTTACCACTACAGTAACCCGACCCTAGGAGCTCACCGCCCGTTGTCGTTGATCAAAGAACCCCGTCGCCCTCTCCGAGGAAACATTTGATACCGCCGCCTGCCGATCCGCAGCTGCAGTACCCCACGCGGAGTCGCTCGGATTCCCGTACCCATTCATCATCGTCCGTAGGACCCCACGCTTTGACCCCAGAACCCACCGCCCAGCACCGAGTAGTTTGAGAAAAGGATTAGTAAGTTTTCTCAGGGGTTATTATTGTTGAGGGTATATTTGTGGGAGTCTCCCCTAAGCTAGTTTCCCTCGGAAGTACCCTCAGTTGAGAAAGCCCTCAGGCCCTTAAGGTCAGGGCCAATAAGGGGATTTAGGTTAACAATGGGGTCCCCTACAGTACGCCATTCTGCAAAGGGCATCATTCCTCATTCTCAGTGAACGAGGACTAGGGATTGGCACCCCTGACCAGGCCGCGTTGTCCATTATTCTACAGCTGAACCCTAGGACAAGGCCGAGGTACACCATAGGTTTACCTGTGGTAGTACCAGCTGAGTTAGGTTCCCGAAACGAAGAATTATAAATGAAGCCACCCAACGGGGTCACAGCATGTCACTTGCAGTGTCATGGCGGTATTACCTATGGGATATGGTATGGGTTTTCCCATCAATGTGACTGATCACCCACTTCAATTTATGTGACATGGCTCCACTTCGTTTAATGTGACATGGCGAGGCTGGAAAATCTACCTTTAAGTCTGACTTTACAGTCCTTAGGAACAAACCTTTTACCCTTTTGAGTGAGATACCTCTTTCAATTAGGTAAAATTTCGGTTTGAGTGGGGGAAACCTCTCTCAGATCATGAGAATCTCTACTTGAGTGCATAAACCTCTCTCAGGTATACTGATTCGCATTCCAAGTGAGATTACTGACCCTAAGGATGAAATTTTTGCCCTCATGTAAGTCGGATACGCCCCCAAGCAGGTACACTGCCCCTCAGGTCGGAATAAGCCCTTATGTTCCAGTTTAACGCCAACTCAGATAGCACCGCATTTGAGTAAGAGTTTAATTACTGTAGGTCGGGATTTGCCCCACATGTGATTAAATTAATGATTCTTGCAAGTAAATTAATGCCTTATGAGTACAGTAACACCCGTAAGCTTTAATCAATCCCCTGGTGTCCAATTTTCCCCAGAGTTGATCCCCAAGAGTCATACATTCCCAGAGTCAAGTAAATAGAGTTTTCTGCCTCCATCTCCTCTGAGCTTTCCTTTCCTTTTTCTTTTTCTTTCCATTTTTTGGGCTCTATCCACTGCGTGTGATTTGATAGGTTACTGTAGCACTGTATGGCCTTTTGGTTACAGTATGACTGTAATTTGCATGTACTCTAACTACAGTATACCTGGGTACGGGTACTTGAGTATCACAGCCCATGAGGTTTTACAGCCCCTGAAGGTTTTGGGATCTCGGATCAGGAGATACAGTACTCCTTCCACTCTTGATTCTGGATGTCAAGTGTGGTCGCAATTTGTTATCTGTGTCCGGTATGTGTGTCAACACACTTTTCAAAATTTTCTTATCTTCACAGGGCACTAGCCAAGTTGCTGATTTTTCCTGCCAAACAAGCCAAAATTTTACTGTTGACACATATAACACCGTACTTAGCAGATCACATTGCTTATCTCTCGGGCCTCAAATTTTATTCTATTTACTTTATTTTTTATTTTCTCAGTCTCCTATGCCTAACGTGTGACCCAAGTATCATAACTTTTTCACCCAATAAATTTTCGTATCTCAAAAATCAACTCAAATAAAAACTAATAACCCATTTACTTTCCTTTCTAAACAAAAACATTGAAATTTTATATTTTTTCCTTCCTACCAAAAACAAATAAAACATTCTCTTTTCACTTCTATTCAAATTTATGAAAAAAAACATTTTCTTTACCGGTCACACATACGTCATAGTTGGCAACCCTTCAGTAGGTCATTTTTATTATTTTTTCCACTACTGTACGGTCTCTTCTTTTTCCTTCTCTCTCTAGGTAGTTGCATGTGGTGACGATCTTACCAATTGTGACCACTGACGTCAGCAACAACAACTTATTGTGTTGTTGTTATGAGGTGATGTGTCTTGGGCGACCCTACCTCTGACGTCCGCAACTACCTCACATGCTGCTGTTGCACTGAGGCATGACTAGCGGGGTCATGCCTCTGACGTCAGCGATGGCCGCCTAGCATGTGGCCATTTAGGGGTTGATGGTTCTCCGTGTCCTCCCCCTGCATCTGCAACAGCTGCATCCCTTGCTGTTGCTTTAAGAGGTGGGTGGCCCTCCTGCCCTACCTCTGACGTCAGCAATGGCAACATAACAGGTTGTTATTGCAGGATGGTGACCATATGGCACTGTCTTTCTGACGTCTGCAACAGCAGAGGCTCGTGTTGTTGCACTAGGACTGGTCCGTTATTCCTGCTTCAGTCTTTGACGTCAGCAACAACAATGCACCATATTGTTGTTCAGAGATGTGAGGCCTTACAAACCGCACATCTGGCATCTGCAACAACTGCATCTCTATCATTGTTGCAGGATAACTGAGACTCAGCTATTACCTTATGACATCAGTAATGGCCATGCTCCGTGCTGTCGTAGCAAGGTTGCTGGCCTTACGGCCCTATCTACTGATGTCCACAATGATAAGTCTCTATTCCGGTATCGGAATTAAAACATTACAGTCTTATTCTGGCGTCAGCAACAACCATGCCCCATATTGCCGTAAGAAGTCTGTAGCTGTAGGCTCATACTTATTGGCGTACATACAGCAATATGAGACTATGGCACCTACATCCCAGTTACCTCAGGTCAGCACAGAGTGTGTGCTGGTGTATATCACATCTTTTGACCTCATCACTGGGTTACTGTGGGTTTCCAAGCTGCCACTTGAGTCTTAGGTAATGATTGGAGTATTACTTTCACACCTAGGGCTCTTGTTTGAGGGTTGTGTTTGTGTGTCACTAGTGCCTGGAAAACATCAGTAGACATGCTCACTCAACCTGAGAAGCACTCAGTCCGTGATACTGATCAAGTTGTCCGCCAGGGTAGCAGCACTGATGGATCAGCACGTGACTACCTTTCTAAGCTTTAACTGCAGGTTTGAACGGGTTTACACTCGGCCTAAGCTGGGTTGGTTGTTTAACATATGCAACTGTTAGGCATTTGCAGTTGGTACTGCCTGTGTCTAACAACTGCAAGGGTTGGCAACCTTCCTGTAAATTTGTTATCTAAATTCTCGCATTTCTTTCTCATCTATGATCTTCTTTAGTGTCCCTGCCAGAATAATTTGTCAGGAATTATGGCACAGCCACTGGTTGGGCCTACAGTGTAAAAGGCCCCTCTGTAATCATTTCTTTACACTAAAACGCCTTCGTTAGCTGGCCTAATAATGTCTGCACTAGGGTCGCCCTTAATCCTGAGTCCGCCTCCATTGGTTGTCCTCATAGCATAATATGCCGCTAGTACGCCTAAGCCAAGATGTTCGAGTCCGCCAAAACACATTACAACTAAGTCCGCCTTAGCTCCTCACTTTACACTCATTTAATCGAGACAGATTGTACCCCTGATCTCAAGATGCATTGAGCCTAGCCTCAAATCATAGGAGGAAGCCTGCATTTCCCCACCTCCATTTAGGCACAGCTGGGCCAAGGACCCCCATGCCACTCATTTACTGACTGAGTGTGTCAGAATAGCACCTCGGTACCTGGTGCTCTTTATCCCCAACTGGTGACCTAGCGATCCTCACTTCATCTCAGTGATTGGAATCCCAGCCCCCAGCTGTATATAATAATCCTGGAGAGTTCCCGTTCTGTTCAAGATGCGCACTCCCATTTTGGGCACGGTTGTAGAATACATGCGAATGTCATCCCCTTGGGAACCTCCTGTCTAGTCATAACACTCTTCAGAGTTCGCAATTGCTCCTAGTGAGTGAGGCCGATTGTGTAATAGCTCATCTCCTTTGCGTAATCTGGTGTGTAAACTAATTTTTTGCCTATCTATTTACACCCATTAAGTTTACTTTAAGTTGTCCCCCTTTACTTATTAATTCTTAAGCTACTCCATGTGCTACTCCTGGTGAGTAGGATGTTGTCGGGTACGAGCCCTCCCATATCCCAAGGTCTGTAAACTAGCACAACAGACTCAACCTCCAAATAAAATTCCCTTTTCCGCGGGTTTATCCGTACGTCCTCACATCGTGCTTTTCTTTTACAGTTGGGAAACCACCATTTTATTCAAATTTATTTACTTTTGGTTCAAATAACTGGGTCTAGCCCCATTTCTTCACTAAAGTTTGGGTGTAACTTTCCCTCTCTTTACACTCGGGTTATCCCCTCTCTAAGTACATAGGTGACCAGATAAATTCCCTTCTGAGTCAACCTACCTTTCCCTCTGGCCGTTCTGATGACTAAAACCTTGTTCTTTTCTAGCCCCATCGTTAAGTGGTCGCTAGTTATTGTAGAGAACAAGAGTTACAGCCTCAAAATGCCGTCATGCAAATGATCTTGTAATTCCCGTGCTTCTTCACCACGCGACTACAAAAGTAACACTTACTTCACTTTCACGAAATAGAGACACCTAGATGTTCCTGTCGCCTTAGTACTAAGCTTAAGCAGACAAGTGAGCCCCTCTCTATTCAGTTTGATTGAATAGCTTCACAGGCGCGATTATCAGTCTTAGCTACCTTACAAGAAGACGAACTCTCAACTATGAAGTCAGAAGTTGATCTACCTTCACAGATTGAGAATAAGGTCCAAGCTGCATTTGAGAATGCTCTTGGACTGCTCAACCAAAAGCTGGAGGCTATGAATGGCAGAAGCACTCTCCTGTGTCCAGCTTCATGGCCCCTCCTGCCTTTTCTGGTGCTTTTGGTGAGTCCATAAGGGATTATATATCTCACTTGACCCGCTTCTTTACACTTCAAGGGGTAACAGAAGTGGATCATGCATATAAAATTGCGTTTCTGGAGTCTTGCCTAACGGGTCCCCCTCTGGCATCCTACGGGGACATTAGCAGTGGTACTCCGCAGCCTACCCGCTGAAACAATGGAAAAAAATTATATCATGTTCGAGTTCGAATTTTTGATTTTTGATTTAAAAATTGTTTATTGAAGGTATTGATTGTGTTATTGAAATTCTATATGTTTGGTGGAAATTTGTGATTTTAAATGGAAATTACACGATTTTGAGATTTTTTTCATGAAAATTTATTTTTTCCATTAAAATTTTGAGATATCTGTTGAAAACAAATAATTTTTACAATTTTTATTGGAAATTCGTGATTATTGCATTGAAAAGATGCAAAAATCAGGTATTGTGTAAAATTATTTTTTTGTTGGAATTTTTTGTTTTAAAGTTTTAAATGAATTTTTTTTGAATTGAATGGATATTCAGCCATCTTTTTCAATAAAATACCAGCAAAACGACCTGGTACCACCACTTCCTCTACAAGCCTGTCAGAGGGTCAATTCCCCTGACCTTTGGTCCTCTAATTATTATTTTCATTTCCTAGAGTTCCTTGTTGCTAAAGTAGGTTCACTTTTTGTTAAGTAAACAAAACTGTCAAAAGGGTTTGCCTGGCATTATTTTGGTTCAAAAATAAAAATGAATGGTGTTGTTTTGCATAGATTATCCCTGAGGATGTCTGGCCATGCTGTGCCCCATGATTTATTCATTCTGGGTAAAATATTTCTTTAGTGAAAAGGTGACTGGGCATCCCAGGGAAAAGGTATTGTTTTTTGTGTTTTTATTGTGATATTTTGCATACCTACCTGGTCCTTTGCTGACAGGAAGGGTTTTGTCCTGGAACTGTTTGAGGACAGTAAGTGTTTTGTTGAAAAGACAGGTTGCTCTGTCTCTTTATCTTTTCAGTAGATTTCAGTGGTGTGCTTCTCACAGGGAAGAGTCTGAGTAGGACTGGCCTGAGTTGCCCTAGTCACCTGTGACTCTTATTGCAGGCCTGGGAAGAATGGTTAGGCATCCTTGGCACATTTGTATTTGTTCCCTAACTTTGTTTACTGTTCACTGTTTTTTTTCCAATAACTTCTCTTCATTCAATGCCTTTAGCTAGGTACTCTGTTCAGTCTCTCCTTGATTCCTCTCACCCGGTTAGCATCAGGGGCAGTACTAGGTTGGATCTCCCATGAACCCCACTCAATTAGCTGAGGGTATACATAGGCATCTCTTACAATAAGCCTAAAGAAATAATTTATATGGGTATGAGTGCCCTACTATGAAGAAATCATAAAGATCATAAACTTATGCAAATCTGTTTTCAACTAATTGCTGAAATGTTGAAAATCATTTTCAAGCCAGATTTCACTTTTTACATATTTTCCTAACTGAGATGCTAGAAACATTGAAAGAAAATTGATTTTTTCGAAATTATATTGAAATTGATTTCTTACAACTGATATAGCCTTGCCAAATTTTACATCAGTGCTAGTGGATTTTGCAAATTTATTTGAAATTGAACATTGGATGCACAAATGGATTTTGACATCAGAAGGATGAAAATCAAATATGCTTTGGTCTTTGTTTCATTGTACCACTTTGCTAAGTTTTCAACTGGATAGGAACTTTCTTCATGGCTTACCTGTAAAAGATATACTTTGGTTGGAATTAAGTCAACCCTTAATTTGATCGATTGGAAAATACTGATGAAAAAAGTAATTTCGATTAGTCCCACTGCTGTAAAATTCGTGACAAACATTCATAGTGACTAAGCCATCACTTGGAAACATATTTGACAATTTTCTTGGGCAAATCTCCAGCATTCAAGGTGTCATGAATCTATAAATTATATATTTACACTGAAACAAGCTTTATTTTTGTTTAGATCAAATTCAAAACTCAAAGGAAAAAATGTTTCAGTAAATAAAATCTTGTATTTAAAAATTATTGAAGAAATATCACTTACTGTTTGATATGTTCTGTGGCACTTGGCAACCAGAAATATGTTTGTTCGATTGAGGCATCCAATTCAGAATTCAGATTTCAACAGCTTTACTAGCCGCTAAAGCTAATGTGTGACAAAAACATCTAGAATAATGAAAGAAGTTCACTTTATTAACACAAGTCATGTGAAATTTTTTTACTTAACCTCATAAGTTTGAGCTTAGGTTGCCTTTCTCTCAACTTTATGTACATGGAATAATGTCATCTGACAATATTGTTTGTTCGCATTAACAACCCTCTTTACCGAAATGTTGGCCATCCCCCCCCCCCAAACTCGATCGGGCCATGTACCCAACCCCCCCCAACCAATCTGTGTTTGCTACCCCCTCCCCCAGGCTGAAACCCAAGGTATGCAGAGGTTGCTCCCTTTCCTAATTTACTTCATGCATGCCTGGTGTACTGTATTTTTCAAATCAAAGAAAAAATGCCATGCAGTTTGCCTCCCACCTTTGTGTAATTGTGTGCACCATTTTTTTGTATAAGAATTTTTGCATATGCCCAAAATTTTTTTCCATATAATTTCCAATTTTTGTTGCCCAAAAGAAGACCCTATTATTTGAGGAAAAACGGTGCTGTATGGGAGAGTGTCGTGTCATGTTGTTTACCGCTCATTACTGCAGCATTTTGGGCTCCAAGTGTTTTTTAATGTGCCACAAGTTTTAATGTGCCACAAAAGACAAGCACTGTGATCTGCTAAGTACGGTGTTATATGTGTCAACAGTATGATTTGGCTTTTTGGCTGGAAAATGAGCAACTTGGCTAGTGCTGAGTGAACATAAGAAAAATTGTGAAAAAGTGTGTTGACACAAATACCGGACACAGATAACAAATCACAACCACACTTGACGTCCAGAATTAAGAGTGGAAGAAGTACTGTATCTCATGATCGGAGATCCCGAAACCTTCAGGGGCTGTAAAGCCTCATGGGCTGTGATACTCAAGTACCCCTACCCAGGTATACTGTAGTTTGAGTACGTGCAAATCACAGTCCTACTGTAACCAAATAGCCATATGGCGGTACAGTAACCTATCAGATCACATACAGTGAAGAGAGGCTCAATTTTTAAAGAGAATGAAAAAAAATAAAAGGAAAAGCTCAGAGGAGATTTAGGCAGAATACTCTATTTAAACTCAACTCTGGGAAATTGTGACTCTTGGTGATTGACTTTGGGGAAAAAACCTAACACCAAGGGATTTATTAAAGCTCACGGGTGGTACAACACTCATAAGGTGATAAATTACACACAAGAATCATCAATTGGATCACTCCTCGGGGCTACTCCCGACTTACAGTAATAAAACTACTCAAACAGGGTGCTGTTTGAGTTGGCCATAAAACTCCAACATAAGGGCCATTTCCAACCTAAGGGGCAGTGTACCTGCATAAGAACGTATCCGACTTACATGAGGGCAAAAGATCATCCTAAGAGTCAGTAGTCCCACTCAGAATGCAAATCAGCTGACCTGAGAGAGTTTTCCCCACTCAAGTGGCGATTCTCATGATTTGAGAGAGGTTTCCCCGCTCGAACCAAAATTTTGCCCAATTGATAGAGGTATCTCCACTCAAAAGGATGAAGGTTCGTTCCTAAGAGCTGTGGAGCCAGACTTAAAGGTCAATTTTCCAGCCTCGCCATGTCACATTAACTGAATTGGGGGCCATGTCACATTAAGTAGATCTTGTGATCAGTCACATTGATGGGTAAAACCCATACCATATCTCGTAAAAGATACCGCCATGCCACTGTAGGTGACATGCCGTGATCCCGTTGGGTGGCTCCCTTAATATATTCAGTTCAGGAACCTAACCCAGCTGGTACTATGGCAGGAAAACCTATGGTGTACCTCAGCCTTAACCTAGGGTTCAGCTGTAGAATAATGAACAACCCGGCCGGGTCAGGGGCAGCAATCCCTAGCCCTCATTCACTGAGAATGAGGAAGGGCGCCATTTGTGGAATGGTTACTGTAGCGGACCCGATTGTTAACCTAAATCCCTAAGACCTTAAGGATTCAAGGGCTTTTTCAACTGAGGGTACTCTCAAGGGAAAACTGACTTAAGGAGGAACCCTCGACAACAATAACCCCTGAGAAGACTCACTAAATCCTCTTCTCAAGATACTCTGCACTGGGCGATGGGTTCAAGGGTCAAATGTGGGTCCTGCGGACAGTGGGGAAGAGGGTTCAATAATCTGAAAGCGATTCAGCGTGGAGGGTAAGCGAGTGTGAGTCAGCGGGCAATGGTATCCAAATATTCCTCGGTGAGGGGATGGGGTAAACTCCTAAGGTTGGGTTACTGGTAACTGGCAATGCAAGGGAGACCGGAGGCGAATATGTAAATTTATTGAAAAGGCGGCAGATGCAGGCACAATATGCAAATTATAATATAAAGGAGGTAGGCAAATGCAGGAACGCAGGCTGTAAAAAGCAAACAACAATCAGGCCCAAAAATGAGTGCAAAATTAACAAAACAAGCCCTTTTATAGGGCCCTGTAATCTACAGTATGCCTTGGGCGGAGCTAAAACACACCCAAGCTAACTTCTGCAGCCCAAATCGCTGCAGAAGATGCCTATGGTCACATAGACATTTTCCAGTTCACTACGTTAAGCATTGGGGTGAATTTTCACTCTCCAAGCTTAACATAGGAACATCATCTAGTGAGAATTTCCAACTAGGCATTTCATGTTGGGAAACGTTGCTAGTTTTTACTGATAAGAGGTGCACATTGTGCTCCAATTACAGCGATGAGCTCGGAGGGCTTATCTTTAACCGAAATTCTGACTAGCGGGTTACATACTGTAGTCTACGTGCGCAACTGAAAAATAACAAATCGTAACAGAAATAAAAGTGCAAAAGGAAAAAATAAACAAAACACAAAAAGTACACATAGAAATTCATGTAGAAATTATAAAAACGGAATGCAAAATTAATGTGAGTTACTTTAAAACAAAATGTGGTGAAAAACATAATGGAAAAATATAATGTGAATCACATGATGCTGGGCAAAATTCATGGGCACGTGACAGGTCAAAGCCACAAAAATCTACATATCACAGGTGAGTGATGAACATGTTATCATTGATGAGTTACATGGTGTCTTTAAGATAAAGGGTCGCTTCCTCCAATGTTCAGAATATAGGGGTGCAGTTACAATAAAAAAGGAACTGTCTTAGAATTTCATAGCCACAACCTAACTGATGGACCACCATGTCAACCACAGCTACCTCGTGGGACTGTTTTAATGGAAACCTGACCTAGGTGCTCTCCCCCACATGACAGGAGTCCAATCAACCTTGACCCTGTCAATACAAAACTAACTTATATAGAAACATGTATGCTCCAAAATGAGCTAACCAATTTCAGATGTGTTTGGGTAGAACTGTGCCATCAAGCACAGTGGATATTCGATATAAAATGACAATTTTTGAGCCTAAATGCAACCATTTGTGCCATAGCTTTTTTGCAATGAACCAACATGATTGCTGAATTCACAGGTGATGCCTTAACCATTCGACCCTGTCAACTGGCTAACATAAACAAAAGCTTCACAATCTATGAAATTAACCAAACTTGTTACAAATATTAGCCAGTCATAGTAAATGACGAGGTACTCTTCCGAACCACAGGAGGACTTGACTTATCAGAGTCCTGCTCACATAAAGCACTTGGGATCTTTAACCATGGCAAGGAGTGGTCAACTAATTCTGGACATATCTACATCAGTCAAGTGCCTGCCAGCCTTCTTCGGAAAGGTCAATAGATAACTTTGACACTTTAAGTATCTTCCAAAACCCATTAACCTTCACACCAAACATCAGCTATGCACTGCTTGGACAGTGTGTTTACAAAACCCAACAAATCAAAAATATGCTAAAGGTTTTGGTAAACTATACATCTGAAATGTCTATCAACCCAGGTGCAGTTTATCAAATCATTATTAGTGCTGGATCTGATCTGAAACAATCCATAGAAGGGCTGAGGATGTATTGAACACATTATAACCAGAACCCAACAAGTTTTTACATCCCAAATGAAGGTCCTACTCAAAAGTCCATTCCAGCTGGTGTTATTATTTTGATTTAAAACCTGGACAGGTATCCTGCCATTTATTACTCTGCCCACAGATGCAGCAAAATAGACATCTGGGTGATGAGTAGTCTTGTTCCTAGGTTCAAATTTCACTGCCTCTGCACATGCACTCTGTTGAGAGACAGGCAATGAGAAATTTAAGGTCATCCTAGGTTCCAAGAATATGGGTACATCCAAAGCTGTGGCTCCTCCAGCCAACATAGGATTGTGCCACATTCCTTGACATGTAATTTTTTCGTGTTTCAGTTGTATGTACGATTTCTCCCAATTCATCACAATACAATCAAAATGAGCCATGAAATTCATACCGAGGACCGAATCTACTACACAGTTTTCTTGTATCTGTACGAGAATGGTTTCCTCCACATCATGGATAGTGACTGTTATGAATGCTGCCCCCCATAGCTCAATGGCGCCTCTGTTGGCAGCTATGGGCTTTGCATTTGTTGGGATTATCTCCTGACCTTTGAGCTGATCGGCAATCTTCTTTTTCAACAAGGAAAAAACAGCACCTGTACTCAAACCTTGCTGTGACAAGACTTGACCATTGACAAGTGCTTTTATATGTGGTGATCTTTTGCATCTGTTGGATGCAACATTCACAGAACCCATAACATGGTATGATTCTGCATATTTTCCATGACTGTCCAACTCATCAAACAAATCACAGTCATTTAGGCTAATGATGTCTGAATTATAATCAATGCTGAAATAGAGATCAACATCCTCTTTTTTCCAGCCAGACAATAAGCCAATGCTTCCTGGCACAAAGCCGTTTAGACCAAAGTGAACACTCTCATCATGATTGGATGGAGGACTCATGAGGTCATGTTTTTTGTGCTGGAATGCGCCATATTGCAGTTCAGTACAATAAACATCTTGTTCTCTGAATTTGATGGTTGATTTGTGCCAATTGAATTTAACTGCATCAAATTCATTGAGAAAATTGATCCATAGGATCAAATCAGCAATAGCATCTTCATGTACAAAAACCATATTGGTTTCATAGACGTCTGCAAAACTTATGGTCACAAAACCATGTCCGACTAATGCCAAATGATCACCATTAGCTCCATATAGTTTACAGTTTGGCTTGAAGATTCCCGCCTGAGGGATCTTTTGATAAATATGTTTATCAATAATTGAAAAGACAGCTCCAGTATCAACAAGAGCCAGAGCTGACACACATCTATCTACTTTCACATGAACATGCGGCATACAGTATCTAAATCTGATTCAGGGTACTGTCCGCAAGTCATGAAAAGCATCTTCCTTAATTAGATTGATCATTGTAGTATTTGCTTCCAATGTGACTTTTTCTGTACCATTTTCTTTGTGAAAAATGCGCAAGGCGACCATCATTTTGCAACTGAGGGCATTGTAGCTCTAGCTCTAGCTAATCGTAACAAGGCAGAGCCGAGCATAGATTAGGTAATGGAGTCACTACTGATCTGCATCCCTGTACATTCCTCGATCGATTTTTGTAGCAAATCGAGATAAAATAAGCCATATAACCTATTTTGGCCACTAGCATAATGACATAAGGTTCACGATCAACTTTAGTGGACCAGTCAGTAGGGTGTTCAATCCACTGGACATATTCCTCTGTGACTGGGCAATTATGTGACTAATTGCTTGACCAGCCCCTTACTGGGATTAGCGGACCCCAGTGCCAATGCCTGACACAGCATCAGGCTCTAATGACATTCCTGCCATGAAATTGATCAGTTTATCCTCTATGTTTTCAAGATGATATGTTTTGTACACATATTGCTTGAATGCAAACATGGCAGGGGTCATCATCATCCTGTCATGATAAAGTACTGGTGCCTCAAATTGAAGAACCTCATAATGACCATTCCATATGAGCTCCAAGGGAATTTCACTAACATGTATAGGTCCAGTTGATGAGGACCAAGTTTTATTAAACTTGAATATTCCTGTTGTATGATGATGACAATCAACAGGTGGACTGGACTGTACAAGGTCGTTGCCACATAGTCCAGCAAAGAAAAGTTGCTTATCTATCCAAACAGGTAGATCTTTGTAGAGACCTTACCCACTTTATAATTCCAATGGATTAAAGTGACATTTCCCTTTTTGCAAGGCCAGATACTAAGCCTATCACCAGTAAATTCAGCGATAATATCTGTCTTTTGTAAGAAAGCTTGGGCACCTAATGTAGCATCAAACTGAAGTAGCTGCCAAATCATGTCAAGATAACCTTGAGCATGATGGCAGAGTTCAAGCCAAGCAACTTGAAATGCTTCTTCTTCAGCTAACATGATCCTATATTCCAAATAGTTTTCTTGCATTAACTGGGTCAAAAATTCCATTTTTCTGGGAAAAATTTGTTAATTTTTGAGTGACATTATGTTCAAAAGCAAAAGTTTCTTGCTTTAACACAATACCCTGTGGGGTGTTCCATCATTCTTTAAATGTGGGCATTGTTCGTATGTTACCTTAATTTCAAATACTGCCTGTAGTTCGTCAATGACAACATGCACATTGTGCAAAGTTACAATGTTATTGCCTTTTGGAACAACTGGGAAAACATTTTTGAATGCATTTTCATCCCAGATGATGACATCATCTTGATTAGTGCATTTTCTGGAGGTAGCTTTGCATCCTGGAACATCACCCAAGTTGCTTAGAACGTTTTGTCCTTCCCAACTAGCAATTTGTCCTTCTTCCACGAACAAATTAGTGGCAGATATGCATATTGGTTTGCATGGTATGAGCCCAAGATTTTTGAGTCACCTTATATTTGTATCATTTTTCACTTCCGAAGCATTCTATAAAAAATAGATTATATCATGAGATTTTTGTCATATACATAGGTTTCCATGGGAGATTTTTCTATTCCTCCAGAACCTGGATTTTTAACTGGTAATATTCTCAGACAACTGGCACTATAGTGGCCAAACTGAGAAAGAGCAGACTTTTCTCATAGAAATTTTACTTGGAACTTTGTGATCAGCCAATTGGGTTATGATTTTGAGTATTTGTTCAATACAGTGAAACCCTGGAGTCCAATGAATGAGGGGTGGAGTTTTCATTATTGTAGCTGGGTTCCATAAACTATTTTGCAGCTGAGCATGTCTTAGTGATGCAAGTACTGAAACCATGTGTTGATCTCAGGTCAATCATGTGTTGATCAGAATTTTTCAAATTGCATGTAGAGAGGCTGCCTGTGCAATGTGTTCGACTGTGCAACATAACTGTCCACAACATATGGTCCATTGGATTGCAGACCACCTACCTAATGCACACCTGCTACCAGGTGCACATCCACTATGGAAGTCACATCCACTATCAGATGGGAAAAAATGTGAAGACATTTGCAATTTTTTTCAATAAGATTTTCCACTAACAAAAATTAATACATGAATGACATTGGCAGTCTGAGTAGTGAAAAACAGATTTATTGCTGCTTCATGGAGCAATCGTGGAAAAAAAGAGGTAATTCTACAGAGAGAGTACTGATAGGTAAGCCCTCTATTAGTAAACACCAACAATGTAACCATCAAAATGACCGCAATAGATGTAACTAACCCAGTAAAGTGACCACTAAAGCATCTCTGCTGACTGAAAAATGTGTATACGGGCGTTTCTCATTCTTAAATTGTGCAGTCATAGATTTTGCTGATGTTAATATCTTTCTCTTTTTTTAATTTTTCTCTTTCCATTTTTTTCAGATTTTGTAATCACTATCAGTTCAAAATGCAAGAAAAAATTATCTTTGAGTATGTGCTTTTAATAGATCAGGGACCGATTATTTTCTGCAAACATGGATCCTAGGCAATTTAGCCATTTCTGTACAGAGTCATTGAAATAATAATTCGTTGAATAACTTTTTTTTGTGACTAATTACCATTATCATTCACCTTGTGTCATGAGTCTAATTCTATATTCAATTAACATTTGTGTATACTTATTATGTTTTTTTATTATGTTGATCTATGTTTCCTCAGATTTTTATGTCTCAGTTATGGTCATATTGGAATGATCCAATGAACTTTTAGTTCAATGGACAGTAGTTTTGGGAAATGGGAATAGTCAGCAAAACTGGGTTCCTCGCAATGTTCATGATGAATTGGCTTCAGCAAATGCAAAAGAAATTTGGGCCAGTTACAGCAGTGTAATCATCATTGTTCTTATATAAATCCATTAATTACAGTAGGGCTGATGAAATTTAGCTTCAAAAGTTTAGAACACAGGCAAATTGGACAAAGCTGAAGAAAATTTAAGCTCAATCATTATCTTTATAGATCGTTACAATGATCTATTTTGAAGTTGACAACAGTAAAATTTCTTGTGTGAGACTAAATTAGTTGCTCAAGAATTGCACATTGCATCCTTGCCTTTCTGAAAAAATGCCCATGATCAGTTTGAATTTGGTTTGAATATCTAATTTCTTAGACACTCTGACCTCAAGGTACCATCAAGTCAAAAAGCTGGAACTTTGCCCTGCATCCCCTGAGGGGGCCATCGTGCACACTATTTTGAACATCTCAGCATGACATTTGATAGATACAAAACCTTACCAGTTGGAGTTTTATCTACATTTATATTTATTTATATTTATACATAAAAAGTATAATTGTTGCTGTGTGTGCCATAAATGTTGAAATTTATATTGTCTGAAAATTAAAACTGAGTAACCCATGTGAAAATGCTTCAATATTTTTCATGTTGATGCTAATTTAACTTTACTGTTGATATGTGTTCTGAGACTTGAATAATGCTGGTTCAACTGCTATCTGATTGAATATTAGCTATTTCAAATAGTTTGTAAGATGAAAAATGGACTATAGTCATTTCTATAGTCAAAATCTCTTACATATCTAATATTTCAGCAATGTTTTTTATAGTTTCGGCAGAATTATATTCTTCTATTAATTTTTCCATTATATCTCAGATCTAATAAGTGATCGAATGTTACCAGCACTTTTGTCCAGGTCAAAAAGTGTGAATAAAAAATATTTCACTGTTTTCTGCACAGGACATTATTTTAATTAGTTGTATCAAATTTAATTTAGGTGTTGTAATGGATATAAATCAATCTTATTATGAATATTATGTTGACTTACTCATTCCCATATCCTCAAAGAACATAGCAGGTTTATCCTAAGAACAGAATACAGCTTAAACTTACAAACATTTTTCGTACTTTATTTGTCAATGCTTGCCTAATTTGAGAATCACTTTTTTGAAACAAATGTTTCCTTCAGGCTACATCATTACATAAAAAAATGAAAAGTGAACAAAAGTATTGTCATATTGATAAAATCCAATGAACTTTTTCAGTGGATTAAAATTTTGGACAGTGGCAATGGACAGCAAAATTGGATCCCTTGCCAAGTTATTCCTGACAAACTGCCTTTGGCAAATAAAAAATAAATTGGATTTGTTACAGTGGCTATCTCTGGAACACAATGGTCCTCACTAGTCAAGAGAATTCATCAAAAAACTCATGTAATGTCATGAAAATAATATAAAAATGTGTATACTTGTTGCTACAATCAAGCTCGTAACACTAAGTATACTACTAAAGTTAGGTCTGCCAAAACTGGAAGCTAGACCTCTACAGATGAACTGTATCTGTTGTCTGCTTCTATATCAAACCAAGAGTATGAAACTGAGGCTTGGTCCAATAGGGAAAAGAGTATAATTTATTAACGGTGAACATAACAAACAAAATCTAAACTAAAAATGATCAGTATATATACTACAAATTTATTAGACAGTTGAAAATAGGAATGTGAATAGAGAAACAATAAATTCACTTCAAAATTTGTAATTCTTCTCAATAAATCAAAATCTTCTTCTTTTTGGCATTCCCCCAGTTTTTTTTTTTTTTTTGATTCTTGTATTATATTCCAATTGAATATGGAAAATATATGTTTTTCATCTTATTCAAATATTCTTTTTTGCTTGCTAATATTTTAGACCAAATTCTTTTATGAATTTTTATGATTTTTCAATTCACCATTTCTTGCTTTTCTGCCGAACTTGAACAAGTTTTTCTGCAGCTCATTATGTCAGCATTTACAAATTTTATTTCTGTATATAGATGAGTTTTATTTCAGCCATACTGCTTGATACTGAAAGAAAAATTATAACCACATAGTTCAAAACTCCCATCTTGCGAAAATGGGCAACATGACATACAAATGATGAATATCTTTTTTTGCCATTCTTAAGCTATATTTTCTCATGGTCTGCCAACAGTGATGTGGCCGTCTTCTTGAATCAAATCATTTTCTGAAAGAGGTACACATTGGTGAACAAAATGAACAGCTAGTTTCATTTTTCTCTCTAGAGGTGTGGGCCCACTCATGCAAGCTAAGCAAATTGAAGGGATTATAAATATTTATCATGGTGTTTATGATTTTGATCTTCTAGGAGGTTCCAGATGCTTTCTGTGCTATGACTTTGTTGCAACTGGATGCATGTAGACTGAATCAGTGTCCCTGTAAGAGTAGTATAGAAACCAAGGATGTGTAACCAAGTCTTTTGATTAGCAGTGCCTCCTTTGTTTGACCACCTACTTGAAGTACTGTTGATATGGTCTGTAATAGTGAAATGATGGTTGTTTTTGTTGAAACAGCACCAAGTAACATTCTGCTTGAGAAAAGATCACAATAAGAAAACTCTTGCATGAAATGCATTTTATATTATGGTTGAAATCATATGTTGATTGATTTGATGTGTGAGTTTGTTAGACATTCAATGATAACAACATTTTTCCCCTTCTTTATATTTCTATGTAAAAAAAGTTATTCACACCATAGGTTATAAAGCTCAGCAGAAAATTTTTCTTGCATTGTCAGAATTTTCTCCTCTTCCTTTTCTTCATCATCATCAGCCAAGTGATCTCCTCAATCTAAGACATAATTCATATAATTTTCCTTGGGCCAATCAAGGCTGCTTAGCAGATTATATCTCATTGTTGTTTCAATTTTTTATTGGTTGTTCATTAATTCATATTCTTTAAAGTTTTATAAGTAGTGCTAATTTTGGTATAATTCATAACAGCAATTACTTGGTATGGTGATGAACTGAAGTTGGTTTTGTTGCTGACCATATTGGCAGTAAGTTGCCTATGTTGTTTCAGAAATATGGCCTTTGGATGCCGATTTTCAAAGTCCTGGCTAACAGTATGGAATTTTTTTAAAACTGGCAAGCATTTTTGATAACTTTTATCTATCATAATCTGCAATCTAAGGGTCTGCCTTAAAAACCAGGAATTAAAATTTGTCGATGTGAATATAAAAAATTGGTTTGATTTTGAACTTTCTTGAATTTTCGTAATGTTCATTCGAACTGTTTATTTAAATGAAAAATATCATGCTATATGTATTGATGTTTGTTCAGTCATATGCATAAATGTAGTTTGTGGAATAATTATGCAAATTATCAAGCCCTGCTTTAATTTAGGGACAAAGGTACACTCTTCCACTGTACAATAATTGGTACTTCTTATATGTTATTTGAAAAAAGTCTTGAGGACATACTGTATTTTCACTTTGATATTGATGATACTGATACTTTGATATTAAAATCCTTTAATATTGAAAATAGTAGTATCAAATGGGAAGTTTCAAACTTTGATATTGGTATTTTGATCCATTGATATTCCAGAGCAAAAATTTGTTTCCTGATTAATTGGATTTTCACTTGGTGCATAATTTTTTGGAATAAACGATTTTCTAAGATGAGCGATAATTTCACTGCAAATATGAGTTATTCAGGTGAATTGTTTATTATAAGATTTTCATTTTATAATCAAAATTTCTGAAAAAAATCTGACAGAATAATTTGATTTTTACATTTTAGATATGACATTTTCATTATAGCCTCTTTTCAGAAGACTAATTGCATTGTTGATGAAAAACTGGTTTGCAATTCTGACGAGAAACAATTTTTGTTTTTCAAAGCAACAAGAACAGAACATGGCATATTCATTGATCATCATCTGCCACAATTGCTCTGAATCTTTTCCTCAAATTTGCTATTCCAAGCACATCTACAATGTTGATCCCATCAGCAGGACAGTGGCTGCATATATTTCTTGTTCCGAGGCAGTGTAGGATGCAGCCTAGGCAACCAATGATTTTCAAGTTTTCATTCAAATTTTTGTATGCACCAGAAATTGATGAAGTCAGGTTTGAGTCCTCACTGAAAGTCAATGCTGGTGGGATACCTATAAAAGAAAGCTGATTTTAAGCAAAGCCAGTGATGTTTCCTATAGATTGATAAACCATAGAGAAAATCCAGTTTTACAGTGTCATTTTTCATTTTATTTTTTAATGCAATATTGCAATAAGTGAAAAATTGTTGTTGCATGATAAATTAGATGAATTTACATAAAAATTCCTGATGATTTTTGTTGTTTACCACAGCCAATATGATTTAGTGTATTCTGATGCACTTTTATGGATACTGTAACTAATGACATGAAATTTTAATCATTTAAAATATAATCTTATTACTAAGGAGTTCTTGACATAAAAATGTTTGATTCGCTAACTTCAATCATGAATGCCCTGTCAACTCATAAAGTATCATTTATAAAATATTGCTAGAGTCAATACCATACTTCCTTTCTTCTTCTTATGCTGTTTCTTTGTTTACCCATTTTTGTTTCCATATCTGTTTCCCATTTTATCTTATGGATTGTTCCTTCTATTATGTTATACTCCTCTTCCAGTTCTCATTCCTTTTTTCATTCTCCTATCCTTATTCTTTTTTCTTTTGCCATTTTCTATTCCATTCTCCTTCTATGTACTCTTTTGTTTCATCTTATGATTTTCTTCCACTCCCTCATTTTTCAATCTGTTAATTTTGTCCAATTTTCCAAAATATTTGTTTTATGTTTCCATTTCTGATTTCCGCTTCCTCCTTATGTTTCCATTTTGGTTTTTGTCTGTTTGCATTCCAGTTTCTGCTTTGTACTTTTTCTCTTTATACAGTTCATTTCTTTTCTTTGTTCTTCTTGGTCTTTCCCCTTTTATAAAAACTATCACCTTTTTGGATGAAAGATGACCAAGAGGTGCAACATTCTAGATGGACAATCAGTGGGGTGGGTTCCTTCAAGCAATCAATTGATCTATTTTTTGATCTTGATCAATGTTCATGACAGCCACAGAAATTGTATGAATGAAATTTTCCACTAAACACCTCCACTGAATGCTCGTTGGGCAGAGATGTGGACCTGTCCTTGAGAAACTGCTACTGCAAGGCTAGTAATGACATTTTGGAAGTCTACAGCTGTCATTCTAGGCGATTCCCTGTGGTTTTGATCTGTAGTATTGCTGACCATACTGTAGTGGAAATTCATCTCACATAATTGGAGACTAAATATATCCTGCAGCTTTCAGAACTTCCTCAACAATTGATAATTCTCTAAATTGGAAAGGCTGTCTAATGTTAGGGAATAAGCCTCAAAGAAATATAGGTTTGATAACTATGTCTGTGGCGATATAGAATAAAATTTTTGGAAATTTTTTTTGCTCAAAATATTCCATTACATTACCCATTCAATTTTGTTTCCTCTCAAAGACTATTTGCTATTGAATATCTGTGTATCTGTATTCAGGAATGTTTCATGAAAGTTTGCTTTTTCATGAAAATTTCATGAAAGTTTGCTAAAAATATCATTGTTTTTTAGATCATTGGCTGCATTTGAAAGTTTCCTTTGTATTTATTTATTTGGAAATTGATTGATTTTTTTACTTGATCTTTCCACAATGTAATCCCATATTTCTACTGAGTTATTTATGCCATGCTTAGTTTTTTTATTTTTTATGAAATCTTTTTTCATCTACTATGTTTCGACCTGACTCCTGAATTATTCCATTTACATGTCAGATATTTCATTTTAATTGGGATCATCTATGCCCAGTTCATGGGCTTTTATCTTTCTGCTCCAAATAGATTCTGAATTTGACTCATTTGTTTTATTCTGCACAAGATTTTTGGTGTGCCATTTAAGGTTAAATTTAGTTGCGAGTCGAACAAACATGAGAGCTTGATCAGCTGTCAATTAAAATTCATATCACACTTTTGTATGTTCATTTCAGCCACCATCAAGGAGAAATGTACCAGGAGTCAGTGGATGCAAATCATTGAACTTCACCTCTCAGGACTACGTAGACCAGCCACCAGAATTCAATATCAATGTGGATCATGATTTTGTCAGTCCAAAAGCCAAAATGTCAATGCCTCCCAGAAGAAAGGAACTGCCTCAAAAGGCTGCAAATTCCTTAGATGCAACACTGTGTATGTCTGGGATAAATCCAAGTTTTGTTAATGATTAACTGCTCTTTTTAGGTAAAAGTCATTCAGCATTATGATATGTTCATGCACAATATGTCTGAGGAAAACATCTCCATCCACAAACAGGAGAATTTATCAAAAATGTTATTTTTTTGAAGTAGGAATAAAAAGCTTATTCCAACAGACCATGTTTATTCTGAAGTAATAGAAATGGTCAGCTAAGAGATGGACAGTTTGATTGTTTCTAGTTAAACCTTTCTTCACATTTGAGATAAGTGAGCCATAAGCAGGATTGTTTATAATTTTCATTCAAAAACATTATTGTAGTTAATACTATTCCATGGGAAGGAGAGAATTCACAAAGCTGCAGAATGTAATTTTTCCTAGTCATAGAAACTTTTCAATGAGAGAGAATGAAAATCAAATTTCACAGAATTTGACTTTTGAAACTCTCACCAAAGTCCTCCAATATCTAGTCCAGCTTTCCAGCAAGCATATTCTCCTTTCTCTGCCCCATTGAGGCATTCTCTGATAAACTAGTGCAAATAAGTATGTTTTGTTGATGACTTGTTACAGCCTTGGAGAAAAACAATGAGAGCACAAGCAAGGTTGCTTTATTCTGCACATAGCACATATAACATTTTTTATGAATTTTGATATCCCTGAGTGCTGGAGAAGAAATATTTCAGCAATTATCTCCTGAATAAACACCCTAATTTTTCAGTGACTTGAACAAATTTGAAAATGGAAAATTGTAGAAATCATAGTGGAATCAAGAATTTGGCAAACACAGCAACCAGGACTATGCATTTTTCAAACAGCAGATACCTTCCATCATTAACCTGTGAGAAAATGGGAAAAGTTCATTCTCACCAAATTTACATCTTTTTGATGGGTTGGGGAACATTTTGTGAACAATATGGAAGCTAATATATTGGGATCATTGCACATTTCAATATTTGTTAAATTTGTGCCTTTGACATTCATTGATGCACTTATGATTTCAACTTGAGTGAAGTTGAAAAAAATACAAATGCATTGACATGTGTTGATGTGGGTTTACCCATGAAGACCACTTGTATCCACACAGGTATCAAAAGTAATGCATGACCCTCCAGGGGAGTGGTCAAGAATATTATGTATTCCAAGTGAGTAGAGCTACAGTAGGGTATTATGCAATGCCTACATAACTACAGTGGGGTGTTATGGAATGCTTACCTAACTACAGTAGTGTGTTATATAATGCTCATGTAACTACAGTAGGGTGATATGCAAGACTCAGATAACTACAGCAGGATATTATGCAATGCACACACAACTACAGTAGCATTACACAAAGCTCACACAAATACAGTAAGGAGTTATGCAATTCCAATTAACTACAGTAAAGTTTTAAGCAATCTGGTGTACCTACAGTCCAGTATTAGACAGTCTCCTGTGATGTATTGCACAATCTTATTCTATAAAAAATATCCATAATAAATCTACAGTGAGCCGTGTAATCCAGAATTTATAGTAATTAATGTATTAAAATCCTAAAATTCAAAAATTTAAGCAGTAAATAGTTGAATAATCTGGTGTCTGTCTAGAATAATTTGACATCTGTGAGGGCTTTGTGATCTAATTGATCCAAAATGAGTGTGCTTGTACGCCAATGTTGGTCAGAAGTGTAAAAATTGTAGCAGTTCCTTGGCTACACAAACAGGTTCTGGCAACCTCAATATACAGGATGATGGAAACATAATAAATGAGAAAAATATGTGTTAAAGATCTGAATCCCCACAAAAAACTGATTCATTGATAATCTTTACTCTACTCTTCAAGCTGAGAAGACTTAGCCACATTGAAAAGTTGTACAAAGCTAAAAAATATCAGGGGTTCATTTCAAAAAATACACTTGGAGCCTGTGATGACAGCATTTTTGTGAACTGGTCTGATATGTTTTATTTATCGATATTATTAAATATTACTTCAAATTAGCATAGATAAAAATGTTGAAAAACCTATTTTTTCCAAAACTGTAACTGTTAGCCAAGCCCATTGCCCAATTTCTGTCATGTGGGCTGGTTTACAAGACTAGTTTTGTAGAGAAACTAGTTTTGTAGAGAGCTTCTCGAACTTTATTGTTCTGCTCAAAATTCTATTGGTTTGCCTTAGAACAAGCAATGAAAACGAATTTTGAATATGATCCCAGTTGTCTTTCATCACAGAAGAATTTTTTTTTGGTCTGCAGGATTTCATATGATTTGCCTAGTTCACCAACAGTGTTACCCCATTGTGTCCTTTTGTCATTTTTGAGGGTGTTGGTCTGATCAGAAATTGTTTTTGGTAAACAAACCTATGAGGTCTTCTATTTTCTTTGTCAATGCTAAACATGGTAGGGCTGATATAGTACCAGGATTTATGGTTGTGAGAGGTACAGTGATTGATAATATAGTAAGGGTTGCATTGTGGACCTGTGCCAAAGATTTTGAGATTTCTGGTACATAACTGTTTCCAGAATGGAAACTGATGAGATGTGACTATTTTCTACCATGTGTCCAAAAAGCACACACTCTTGACAGGCTTTTTGAATTCTTAATGCCAGACTCTGACTCTTATCAGGTTCTCCTTTGGCTTCCACTAGAATCATTTAAAGGGGTGAGGCAATCTTGACAGAGATGGGCCAACTACCACTGTCATGTCAATAGCCTCCCCAGACATAAAGCACTACAAGTCTGTGCTACCTGCACCATAGTTGGGACAATAAACATAAGCAAAAGCAGAGCTACAAAGGCAGTGCCTGCTAAGTTAGACCACAGGTGATTAAGAGTCACTAAGTAGATGGTATTGCTTCAGATAATTAGGATGTCATGTTACCTTCCATGAGAAAATGATGGGATAACTTCATAGGAGTGAATTTCATGAGAGTGAAGCATAAAAGACCCAACAGCACTTGGAGGAGTGAATTCCATAAAAAGCTAAATTTCTTGAAAAAAACTGAAACAAAAAATTTGACTCTGAACTTCACTGGACTGTCATGGCAAACAGATAGTAGTTTCATGAAAAAATTTGCTCAGTGTCTAAGAAATATTTTCACATTGTGCTGATTGGAAACCAGGATTAGAATTCAGATAGGCACTTGTAAGTAAATGAACTGCCATTATACCTCTGAGTTAGTCAAATTAAGCATACAAATATCTCTTTTTAATAATTTTTTCAATCCATAATTTTAATCTTTTAAAAATTATCTTTCAAATTTTCACAGATGGTCGAAGCACAGAAAACACAGTTATGAGAAAAGCTATTTTGAATCCTTATTTTTCCACTTTTAATACAAGATTGAAAAAAATTAAATTGCACTAAAATCTGTAGAATTAAAAAAAAATTCCAAAGCTATTGATGGGAAATTATCACCTATGAATGAAAAAGCCATATAACGACATTAATTTTCTCCTAGAAAAAGGTCGAAAATCAACAAAAGAGGTCAATAAACAAAAAATCTCAAATTCTAATATTGATTCATTATTTCAGACAAAGATGCACTGGTCAAGAATATCAAATTCCAGTTGAGAAAATAATAATTTTTCCTCCAAAAAAGCTAATTTTATAATCAAAATGATCATTTTTTCAATATCTTTATGAACTAAAAATAGAAATTTTTGATCAAGAAGCTTTCAAAAAATGAAATTTGATCATTGTTTGGGCACCATATGTCCAAAAGATCAATTTCAAGCACACATATACATGTGGGCATAAAGTGGGTCAATCCTCTCCTAACTACACTCAAACCAACCACATGCACGTGTCCACATGCTACCCTAGGAGAAACTTCCCTGTTAAGACCAATATATTTATTTTATATCGAACAGTACTTTACTCAAATTCATTGTAGGCATTGTTAGCAGTTTGGTTCGATCAGTTTTTTTAGATGCAATTCACTGTGATACCAAATCTCTGCATCCCAAAATTCCTAAGAAAGCTGATATAGTTCTGGCTAGGAGACTTGCCTGGGCTGATATGCATCAGAGCTTATTGAATTTCTCTCATCAGTCTTGTATATGTCACTTCATCTCATCCGTGATTTCTTCAATTTCACAACATTCACCTAGATTGATGAGTGGCTTGACAGAATGAAATTAGGATTCCACAAAAGGATAGGTTGTGCATTATATTCTTCATTTATTTCAATAAGGTCGAGGATTGAAAAAAAAATTATGTTTGGTGGAATACTTGGCCCAGCAATTTTTTAGCTATTAATGATGACATTGGTACCACAATTGTTGATTACACTAAATGAAAAAGGAAGTAACTGAATATTTCCTTTGTATGAATAATTTAGAAAATCTGAGAAAAAACTTTTTTCCCTTTGAGACTTCACTCTCCTTAACATTCAGGATGCTATTAACCCATAGTCAGCAGATGTCATACAGCTCAGATAAGCAGATAGGAGTAAATTTTAAAAAAATTGCAGAAGTAGTATGGCAAAATGTCCATCCAACATGTCATTTCCCCCAATTTTTAAGTTTTTAGGTGTGAGGTGAACAATTTATATGTCTTTAGGTGGGGGGTTATACCATTCTCATACCTCTGCTGATGGGGCAAGTGAGTGAGTCAGTCTTTTTGCCTGTGATAGTTCTAGAAAAAAGATGCAAACACTTGCTGTTCATACCTTGCAAGTTGAACAGGAAGGAAGGAACAAAGTTGAATATATACAGCTATACTTGGATTCCATGTATGCATAGAATAACTTAAAAATATGGGGCTCATAAAAATTCTATGGGGGAATATTCTGAAAGAATGAGATAGTATATTTTACAAATATTCTCAATTCTATCAAAATGCAAGTGCTACAACAAACCAGAAACAATGAGTGTGGAGTCTGTATTGTGGATACAGTAGGAATGAAACTTGAAATTTTATATGCAAAATTTACCGATTTTTCTTCAAAAGTCTTCACATCTAGTGCTTAGGTCTGTTGGGTTTTTAAAAACGCACTATTTGGTTAGAGTAATAAAAACTATAGTTCACATGATTTGAGTATTTTTATAGTTTACATAGATTGATGTTGGTTCAGATAAAACCCATAATGTCTAATTAATATGTGAAAAGTTTTCCTGGTTGGGTTGACTGACTTGCTGATTTTAAAAAGGAACATTGATGATCAAAATACTGCCTATGAAGACTGCTTAATGCCTAGCCAAAAAAACATCTGCCTGATGTAGCCCTTCGCTCTATCATAGAGACAAATGCCTCCATACTGTTCTCACCTTTTGGAGCAATATTTGGGCTAGTAATAAATCACACAGGACCTTTGCTACTTAAAATGCAGAGGTCAAGAAACAGTTTAAAATGCCAGGAGGAAATAGAAAAAAAAAACAGAATGCATACCGTAAGGTGTGTGATGAAAAGGCAAAAAACTAGGGCTATGAAACAAATGACCAGGACTTGAAAGAACTGGAGATCACCAAGAAGGATCTCATAAAGAGACTAGTGCTTATTTTTGGAGGACTATATAATATGAAAGCAATAAGCTATCCAAAATCCAAACCATAATTCATGTTAATTCAACAAAGCCTTATTATGAACAAAGGCCCTAGGAGATAGAAGGACTGTCCAAGAAATTTGACAAAATATGAGGAGAGAAAGATGAAACAATGGAGCATTAAATCAGGTACAATTTACGGTGCAAATGAGGATGTTCAAGTCAGGGAGGAGAGGAATGTAAAGCAAAAAGTGAAAATTCAAAATAAATTTGGGAAAAGTTTGTGAATCTTGTGGTGCACATGATTCTTACAACATGAAAAAATCATTAACTCAATGAACCTTGAAATATTGTTTCAGCTGAAAACTAAATATGCTGAACAAAAAAGCACCAAAAGGTTCTAACCATTTGGAATCCAGTGATGATTCAAAAATGTATTGTGTGTCACAATAGACGAAAAACTGGAGCCATGTCACATTAAGTAAAATTGTGGCCAATCACATTGATGGGAAAACCCATGCCATATTGATGGAAAATACGGCCATGTTACTCTGAGTGACATGCTGAGACACAATTGGGTGGCTGACTTTTTTCATATTCCGGAACCTGACCCAGCAAGTACTGGCTATAGGAGGGCTTATAGGGTACTATAGTGCTGTGTTGGGGTTCTGCTGTAGAGTAATAGACAATGCTGCCAGGTCAGGGGTGCCAATCCATGGTCCCATTCAGTGAGAATGAAGGACAAGGCCATTTGTGGAATGGCCTAGTATAGGGGACCCGATTTTAAATCTAAATCCCCTTTTAAGCCCTAACCCAAGAGGCAGCAAAGCTCCTTTAACTGAGGGGAATCTCAAGGAAAAACTGGCAATGGAAAACAGTTCCTGAAAATAAACCCCCAACAACAATAATCCCCTGAGAAGATTCACCTAGTCCTGTTCTCTAATACCGTTCGGCCAGAGGGTGAGGGGTCCCAGTTGATACATGGGATCACCAATCTTGAACAGTGGGATCAAAGAGTGGCGGCAATCCGGTTGGTTCAGCACGGTGGGTGAGATCAATAGGTCGATGGGTGATGTACAAATGGTCCAAGGGTGGAGCAGCAGGAGCAACTAGGGGCGAGGGGCAACAGGTATATTCCTGGGTGAGTGTCATCCTAGGGATGACCTAATTTGGGGGACCCATTTGTAAACCAAAATCCCCTTTTTGGCCATAACTCAGGGGGAACAAGAGCCCTGTTAGCTCAAGGGAAAACTAGCTTAATGAGGGGCTCTCCAAAATACACCCTTGACAACAATAATCCCCTGAGAAGACTTACCTAGTCCTGCTTCTCAGAATATGACTCGACAAAGGGCGATGGGTCCCTGGTTTTGGGGTGGTGATCAGTAAAGGGAGGGGGATCTACTCCCTTCTTTGGCAGGTAAGGCGGGAGATCTGGGCCACTTTCTTTTAATTGGATGTGTGGGTATGGACGGAGACCTGGCACAAGGTGGGCAACAGGTGGCCATATGGAAATTCAGGCGACAGATGCAAGGGAGAATCAATTATTCAAATTTATTAATAATAAAGTAAGGCAGTGGACACTGGCTAACGACAAAACTGGACATGAGTACTGAATCCAGAAAATAAGTGAAAAACTAATGAAGCAGGTCCTTTTAAGGGACCTTGTGGGCATGCAGTATGGCCTGGGTCGAGCTTACAGTGTCCAAGCTAACTTCTGCAGAGGAAAACTGTGCAGGAGACGCCTATGGTCACATAGACATTTTCCAGTTCAAATACATTTAGCATTGGAAATGAGTTTGATTCTCATGCTGAACATATGGACGTCTTTAATGAAAACTTTCTGACTAGCTATTTTGCGTTGCAAAAATGTCGCTACTTTTAGTGATAAGAGGTGCACCTGATGCTTCAATTATGGCCATGAGCTCGTAGAGCTCGTTTGGTGGAAGTTTTGATTAAAGGGTCACATTGCAGCCTATGTGCAAAAAGGAAAACAACAAAATATGACAAAAAGGCCACATAAAAATGCATGTGAAACATAATGAACAAAACGAAATGAAAGTAAGTGTAAAATAAAAAGTGGTGAAAAACATAAAATATCAGCATGATGGAAATCACGTGACATTTGGGGAAATTGCTTGGCATGTGACACGCACATGCACAGACTGCAGGAGTATATTAAAGTTGAGGAAATTGACTTTCAAACATTTTTAAATAAATTTCTCTGGCTGTCTCCGAAAAGTCTGATCATTTTTTAATACCTTTATACCTCATACTTTTTCTTGTTCAAGGTCATGTGTTGTAGTACTGAATCATTTATTCCTTTAGGACAACCATAAATATCGCTTTGGACAATATTGATGAAGATGGTTCTTGTAGAGACAATTTTATCATCATGATTGCCTCTCCAAATGCGCATTTGGGAGTAAACAAAAGTGGAAAAATTACAGACATATAAAACAGATGTATAAAAATCAGAAAAATAATTCAATTTTCAAGAACAACTATTTAATTTGTTTCATTTTAGGTGAAATGCCAGAAGAAACATTTGCATCTCTTAATTACCAGTCTGGAACATTGATCAATAACTGGGTTGGTAAGAACAAAAATATGTGTTGGTTACTGAGAGTGAAAGCAAACTGGTGCCAGGCAAGCACACTTGGAGGTTAGGGGAGGGGATTGTGGTTTTTGTCCAAGTAAATTGTCAGATATTGTAACAATATGAGAATCTCAGTAAATGATGCACAGTAAAATTCAAATCGAACGTTTTTTTAAATTTTTTTGACAAGGACACTAGCATATCAGCTTTTTTTCTATCTTTCAGAAAGTGTACCTAACACTGGCACCAGCAAAAAGTCGACACTGGTGCATCAATAATGTTGGTCTAGTATTTTGTTTTCAAATCTGTTTTATAGATGAGTCAACTGCTAGCACTAGAGCAGATTTTTTATCGCCACCAGAAACATCATCATCATCCATTCATGAAAATGAAGGAAAAGTGTGTATTCACCTTTAACATACATACATAGCCATGGTTATTTTTGCCTTATATTCTTCATTGTGGTTTACTTTTTGAGATACCAAAAGTTTGCACATAAAACAGGATGGTGGTTTCAATCAGAAAAAGCATGCCAAAATTAGTGGCCAGTAGAAAAAGCTGGCTAATATCATCAACTGCCTGGAGACAACCACATCCACTATTTCAACAGCAACAATTACTGCAGAAATTGATATTGCGCAAGCTTTAGGTCTTAGTAGTTTTAAACAAATATTCATTGCTACAAGCTACAGCAGATTATTACATACCTGTGTTTTTAGGTCGGGCCATTGCGGAAAATTTGAACAAAATGCCTATTGGGAACCAAACTTTAGTATATAATGAGATAAACAATATAATAGATAAATATCTGGAAAAGTCGCCTTCAACAAACAAAGTTGAAACTTTAAATGACTAAACTGTGTATTGAAAATGTTTCATTTTGGTGTTTGAAGATGGGTGCTTTATGCTTCTATTATTAGCATTATTTGTTGTTAACAATGCATAAATGCATTCAAATGCCATTTTTAGAAATAAAATTATTTTGCCAGGAAACAGCATCAGCCTCCAATCATCATAGTTTCTTTTGAATGTCAGTTTCCAGATAGATTCTCAGGAAGATCAGTTAGGCCAAAACCAATGGCACAATCATCATCTCCAGTTTTTCTTTGATCGAACATTGTCAGAAAAATTATGCAGGCAAACTGCTGCTTTCACAACATTGTCAGCATTGTTTGGCAACATTTCAATCAGTTTATTAAAAAGTGGGAACCTTGCGGCTGAAATGCCGAAGAAATTCTTTAGAATTTTGTGCTGAGGGTGCAGGGCTTCTGAGCCATTTTTTAGCGGTGCTGGAGGACAACAACTTCGATTCAATCTGGGCCATGGCCTGCATCAACAGGACCTGATTTGCCTCCAGTGCTGACAACCTTGCCTGAGCATAATAAAATGAACAAACAAATCACAATAACAGTGTTGGACTTACTGCCTCTCCTGGAGCACCAGACTTGGCTGCATTTTTCAGCTTTCAGACCTCTATGTATAGGATGTCAAGCTAGAACATTGCCCCATTTTCCAATATGCAGAATAAATAATTTATTATTAAAAATAATTTTGCTCGATAAGCAAAGGCGTACCACTTTACATAGATGGTTATATGGTACACTTCATTACACCTTGGCTAGCCCGTAGGTTTGCCTCACTGGAATTTTTTCAATCTGATTCGCACCAGCTCATCAACAGTCTAGCTATTAGTGACAAAAAAAGGGTAGAGTGGGAGAAATGATATCAAAGGGAAAAAAATAAATTGAAAAAATAAGTAAAAGTAAATAAGTAATAAATCAGAAGACTAATAAGTAATAATTGATAACATAAAAGTGAATAAAAGGTATATATATAAAAAAAATTTTGGTGGTGGTGGTGGGGTTGGGGGGACTGAGGTAGGTAGATGATATGAGAAAAAAAATAAAATACTCATAAACACACACTGTCAATTCCAATCACCTACCACCAGAGACTAGTAATAGGAGCTCACACCAGCCAGCAAAGATGGACCAGCCGGTGTGCAAATAAAATTCCAAAGTGACCTACAGAGATGTCATCAGTCACTGTAGTGTTCTTTCCAGCAGAGTCGGCCAAGAAAGTACACCAGTTTATCTGTCAATTCCATAACAGCTGACTTTTACATCAGCCACTACAAGCCGCCAGGCAGAGTCCGGCCAGTCAGCCTGCAATTCAACCATCAATTCCATTTTTGTGCCACCAGAGACTCCTAGTAGAAACTTACGCTTTCCACACTGATATACCCATCAATTTTATAGCAACCAACCAACTCACATGGATCAGTTACCAACACCTACCATCAATACCATAGTAAGCAAACTGAGAACAAGAGTTGTCTCCCCGCCAGGAGAACATTCTGTACTCCATTCACACACTATTGGGACTTCAACTCTTGGCTCTCTACACTTTCTGTTGCTGGAAGATCAGGCCGGGCGGTCAGCTCCGGTATCTACTTGCACAGAATTCCAAAGGTTTCCATTTTTTTCTAAGGAATGATAAGAAACCTATTATACCCTTGGACCGTTAGAATAGAGGAAATTTCAGCTTGGCATCATGGCTGGGTGTTACAGTGACGGCAAGCTGACACGAGCTAAGTTCCTGTGCCACAACCAGAGGAATATCACTCTTGATTGACCATCATGAACTGCAGAGTCGGCCCTTCCCATGACAGTCAGTGTGAGATTAGACACTGAAGTGTGCAATACCTCACTTGTTTGAGTCCAGCTCATACACAGTTATTCCAATGCCCTCACAGAGTTGGTGAGGTTACTGTCTCTAGCGGGCTACAAGCTCAACTCTTTGGTTTATGTTTAGCTTATCAGCCTTCCCTCTGATAGTTACCATCCCTACTATTTGGAAGTAGCGAGCCCAGGGACAGATTCCCCAATCAACACTAATTAGTCAATATGGTAAATGGCTACTTTTCTCAAAAAATTTCTGCTAATGCATTCCAAACATTTAATGGTTACTTTGAATGCAGTTAAAAGTGTTATTTTTAATATTGTTTTCTAATAACAACTTGGTTGTGCTGTTATTGAATAAATAATTCTGTTGAGTTGCTCATACATTGTCAGCTATTTACTTGCAGAGGCAGTCACTCTGGCCCAACTTGGGCTAAATACAGGACGCTGATTACTTCCTTACAAGTCTCAACTTACCAAATTACCAGTAATGATAATATGGCTAACAGCAGGAGCCAAAAAACCAGCTAAAATGTACCCTGCTGTGGGCACAGAACACCTGCAAGTTGATGATAATTGATAATGAAAAAACCACGAAAGTATAAAAAATCCCATGCAAATTTTTGGCAGGAAGCCAGAGGGTTATGTAAAAGACTAAGCTGAAAAATCACCTTTTGTCACATTTGATGTGATTCCTATTCTGATTGAAAGATTCTGTATTAGACCCCTATACTAAAAAACCTTAACCACAGGGATTTAGCCAACTGAAAATTCTCGGCTGAGAAATTTTTTTGATAAATCTTTCATTCCCAGAAATTGTGTGGATAAACGATCTCCTCAAAATGAAGCATGCAGTGAGCCATTTGAGTTTGTTAAAATGGGATTATTTGGATGTGTGGATTTCCTTCATAGTGGAAAAATGTAAAGTTCTAACTTGAACACTCTTGAAATACTGGTACTTGATTTAGCTACTTTTTCCGTGAGGTATGCACAGGGGATGGGTACAGTCAACACAGACCGGCTAATTTTGTAAAGTTTAAGGTAAATACAGCATGGCTAATGAAGCTGTACACAAAACATGAAGCACTGAGTGGACATAATTCCAAAGATGCATAACAGGACAAGTACTATGCATGGTTGGGGCAGATTTTTACATCAACATTACTTTACACAATCCTATATGTTGTGTGCTTTGTCTACTGATTAGTTTTATATATCTTATGAGTTGGAAAACCAGCTGGCTAATGTTAACTATACCTATAAACTGTTAAAAAATGAAAAAATAGAGGGATCACTGTATTGCATAAAGGTTTATTTTCCATGTGAACATAAAGTCAATTCTTCACATTGAAAATATAAGTGCAGAAATTGTACTTAAAACTGATGTTCCAAATGGCAAAAGATAATTTATGAAGAATCATCAAGCAAAAAATGTAAAAAGTATTGTATAAAACTTTTATTAATTTTGTAGTCCTGAATAGGAAACTGACTAACAAATAGCGTGTAATTTGGAGAAGAGTGCTTGCCAGCCATTACCCCTATGGGATTGTTCTGGAGGATAGTATAATCAGATGCATCCAAATCAAAGAACATGTCACAATTAGTGTGCCCAGCTCTGTGTTAGAGTTGCTCAGAAAAAGCATTGTGATTTTAAGCTACTTCCCTGAATCTGGAATGATAGTCTAAAATGGTGTGGACCAGTCTGGCCATGGAAGAGGATGGTGGCTGTGGCTAGAATTATCATTATGTGCTGAACACTTTAAAATTGCCAGAATGTGCCTGTGTTTCAAGAATTTTTCAGATTAAAATAGTTGGCAAATCAGTCAATCCAACTCATAAATGAATTGTGCTGCCAGTTCAAGTCCTGAATAGTAAGTCCCAGGAGTTTTCCCTCTATTTGGGTGATAGTTATGCCCAAGTATATGATGTGATGCTGTTGGAATAATTTAAAACTACACTTTACAACAGATAAGATTCTACTGTATCCTTTTAACTTTTTAATCACCAGAGGCCTGGGTTCAAAACTATGTCAATGTCAAAAGGAATACTACAAAAATTATATCCACTTTTTGATCACAAAATTTCAAAATAGTCACATAATGAAATTGAAGCTGCCACAATTCTTGACTGTAATGGCCCTGTTGCTTCCTGATCCTGGCCATGTGTCAATATGGTAGAATCTGAAAAAGCTCAAAAAGAGTTGAGATTAGGGTGAAATAATTCCTTTCCTTGTGCAATCATGTGGCTCTGTAGTTTGGGTGAGCACTATTCCAATATCCAGATTTAAAGGTGTTGTTGCCATCAATTTATCATCCTCCTAAAGCATAGGTGCCTTTGCCAAGTGAGGATCTTGTAACAGAGTTTGTTATTGATCTGAAGTAGTGAGTGAAACTGTGTCTATACATTGTTCAATCAATCAACTGATGTGCCATTTAATGTTTTATTCGCCCACAAGTAATGAAATTATGATAAACTCTACATTTCAAAATTTTGCATCTTGGACTCAGCTCACAGGTTGATGACAATGATTCAACAGATGCAAGAATAAGCCACAAAGTAAACTGCACAATTTTTGTCATCTTGCGTCACAGACTAAAAGTGAACAATTATGATAATCCAGAAAATGAATAAGTAGGTAAGCAAACCATGGTAAAAATGTGGAATATATCTGGGAAAACAAAAAAAACTAAACAGTTTATCAGTTCAGATTACAAGGGCAGATATGCAGGGTGCAACAGTAGTAATGCTAACATTTTGTTATGATTTCGTTTTTGTCTTCTCCATAGCAACAAATCTCCAGTTGTCTGCATGTAGCTCGGAGCCGGTCAATTTCTTCATGTTAAAAATAGTGCTCTAATGGTGAAACATAGAGTAAAAATGTGGAAAAATGTATGTTGAGTTTGTCTGTTCCCTCCCCCTATATTTTGGGCAATGTATGACCCCTGGCCCTAAAAGTGTTGCTCTACTCCCACAGACCTTGGGACTCCATAACATGTTTGCAATGAAGTGTACAGTTTTGTTTGTCATTTCTAGAGCAACAACATCATCAGTAACACGAGAGGATCATTTATACGAATAGTCTTTAGATTCACAAAAAACTTCTTGATTCTTAACATTGAATTAATATCCATTATTGCAGTTCATGAGTTTCATTTTCATTTATTGTAACTGATAGGGCTTTAAAAGATATTTACAAACGAAATAACATTGCATATATTGAGGAAAAAAATTTACACTTCAATAGCATACTGGTGAGACCATCGATCAGTTGGGGGGGGGAGGGTAAATCCGAAATTTCAGGTGGGTGGTAGGAAAAAGTCGAAATTTCTGCCAAAAAACATACACATTTTTGAAAATTTTTTTTTATTTTTTCCAAACTGGGGGGAGGCTTGGGGGGAAAATGATTTTGGGTACAGGGTTGGCCAAGTTGGGGGGGGGTCCCCCCAACCCCCCACCCCAAGTACAGGTATGTTCAATAGCTGCATAGTTCATTTAAGACAAAAATTACCCTGAACAACAAAAGTTTCACAATGCCCATCATCAGGAGTAGTGATGCCACAAATGACATGTTTGATTTTATGAAATTGTAGCAACATTGTTGGAGATATCATCTTTTAAACCTTCCAAAGGCACCAATTTGAGCAAGCTTCAAAATACGGTCCATAAACAACATAGATTTGTTTTTTTCCTGGCTTGTAATTAACTGAAATGTTGTCCACACACATGGCTTTTATGAGTCATATACAGCCCAACAAGCACTACCTAAATGTAAATATACAATATTAAAAAAAAAGACTACAAATTGTCAACTTCTAAAACTTTGTAAATTTGTTGCATTTCTCACATTCATGAATGATATCAACAAATTTGTTAATTTGAGGTTTTTCCCATGTTCCCACAAAGATGGATAGATTTTTTCTCTTGAAATCAGTATGTTGAAAAATGTTGAAAAAAGTAGTTACCCAAATTACCTTAGAATTTTCAGATGAATTTTGCCAATGCAAAGCAAAATGTAGTGAGGTTATTCTTTACAAACAGGAAAACAACACATCCTATCATGGAATTGTTTATAATAGTTATGTTGCCAATATTTTCTAAAAATAAAATTTCATACAGCTACTTGACATCAAAGTATGATTACTTTTACAGCCTGATTCAATGTGTTTACCCAAAAATTTTCCTTTCTGCAAAAAATTACACTTAAAACTTTTTTATCTTCTTCATGCACTCCAGAAAATTTTTAGTCAGTATTCCAAGTGAAAATGATATAACCAGGTGCTAAATCAGAGTTGGAGAGATAACACGTAAATTTGATATTGACACATCAAAGTATGCTTAAAGAGATATATTAGGGCTACAAAATATGCATAAAGATAAACTGTAGCACTTCCAGTTTCAGGTTAGATGCAATGTACAACCCATACATTTGGTATACTGCATGCATGAAGAGCTTCTAGGCTGCTTAGTTTTAGTTAAAGGTGTAAGGTTTTACTTTCGGTTAGAGGCTGCAGACACTCAAAGTCAAAGAAATTACAAATTAGGCGTTAGTTCTTGGTATTGAAATTGTAACATGTGAATTACTTACTCCCTACTTTATTGTCAAACCACAAATTTGATGAAAGTCTGCATAATGTACAGTATTATGATTTCCTTAAAATGCAAGACTGGTGTTTTTCGAGAACGTTTAATCTAATAAGTGAAGAATTCAATGTATGGACTCCAAGACTTCAAGGTTTTGCATCCTGAAACACTAAATGCTCAAGGGTTTTCACACATAAAAAATGTGTAAAGCCCTAAAAAATAGAGTTTTTGTATAAGAAATGTGTGAAATCACAGAGCCAGCCATACAGGTTTTCCAAATATAAAAATACTGATCAATTTTCTGAATATTTTGTTGGCTTGTGGCCCTGGTCAAGATCCTCAATTAATGGCCAAAAAATTGGGTGAGTTGGGACTCAGGCAATTTGCTGGAAGTTTGGAATGCTGAAACTATGAATGACAGCAGTAGGTGAGTTGTGAAGAAGTGATTTTTGATAATCAATATTCAACATGATTATCATTTTTACATTTTTAGGAATGATGAGCTGAGATGGTACTGCAAGTGAAAAAATTCGAGAAAGAAAAAGAAAGGTCAAAGATGGTGCATGGGAATAGGATTCAGGTTGGTATCATCATGGGTTGCTCTGGTGGTTGGTAAAGAGACAGGTTCTGATTTCAGGTTTGGAATGTTTTTTGAAAGACCACATTTGCCAATATGGAAAGTATTTGGTTTCCCCAATTTTTGGGCAGTGGGTGTCAGTCAGCTGGCAATTATCAATGAAATGAATTGAAAGTTCAAAAACATTTCTGGATTGGGCCTTTATTTGTTCTGTAGTGGTGTTGGATGCTTCAATTAATTAAAAATGTTGGTGGAAAAGACAAGGTCGTCCAGACTGATGAGTCAAAATTTTGGGATGCCTAAGTACCACCACCGTGAGTGTTGAGTTTGAATTTCTTGTACAACTTCGAAGCCTAGGCTGAGGATTGGCTTAGGGTTAGAGTTAGTAATGGAAAATGGATAAAATGTGGTGGTAGTAGAATTTTGGAATGTGGAAAGGATGCAGCTTCGAGGGGCCTTAGGGTCTGTTTTGATGAAAGATATAGAGAATTTGTGGGATGTAGGGTATTTTCAATACACAGTGAACTATTTGATCAACTTGAAAGATCCCGAAACTGGCATGCACATGAATTCGATCATGTTGTTATGGTGGACAGTGAAGACATGTCATCAGCTGATCATGTGGAGGAACAAATTTCTGGTGGCCTTTTGTGATAAATGTTTTAGCGCTGATGTCAGGAGTTGGAATTGGATCTGACATTGGAGGTCTTCCAGTTGTTAGATGAGCTTCACAACACAGCCGGGGCATCACGATTCAAAAAAGGCAAGGATCAGCCAGTGAGGTCCGTTGCTATGGATGATAGCCTAAACAAAGTCAACAAATTTGGAATCTCAATTTGAAGCTAGTCCTTTCATAATTTCAAGATGCTAATTGTATGTGTGTATATTATGCATATGTATATGAGTTGTTAATTTTGAGTATTGATTTCTGTGATTTGTGAATAGTAGACATTTGTTTTTCCTTCAGAACTTTCCTTAGACTTAGGCCTACAGCTCAGCAGCTGTGATGGAAGGGTGCACTGCAGAGCCTATATGTGGGTGCAAGGCTCCAGTCCTGTCGAGGCTCTCCAAAATGAAGTTGTTAATTAAAATAGTATTGAGAGTCTTAAAGGAAGTGTTGATACTTTCTGCTGAAATTGTGTAGTGGTAAATGCAAGTTTATAGGCTGATGGAAATGGTTCGATTCTTGAACTTGGGAGAATTTTTCTGTTACAAGAAGTATATGACATCTGTGCATATTTTATGCAAATGAGTTCCTAAATGCCATGGGCCCCTGGATTATGGAACTGATCTGGATAGCTGGCATCTTGAGGAGTGTGAAAATGCCAGTTTGGACCATAATTGAAAAACGAATCAACTTGTAAAATAATTCGGATTAATTTCTGTTTGTAGGTGGTAGCAAGACGTGCATTTTTTTATGCACCTATGATCACTGTTATTACTGTATGTAATGTTACAGTCCTCACACCACTAACTCCTTGAAAAAATGCAGGTGTAGAGGAAATACACATAATCCTTATTGTGATGATATAGATTAATGATCTGCTTAGAATTTACATTTCCTGAAAAAAATTGTATTATTTTCTATCTAATTGTAGAACATTAGCTCTTACCTTGAAAAACAATGGCACTATAGAAATCTTTGCCGAACACTTTGATTTTATATTCTGGTGAATTTTCTCCAGCTTCTCGATTCCACACGATCCGACAAGGTTTTCATGTCCAGCCTCGATCATGGATTAACCCTTAACCGGGCAAAAAAGTCATTTTTGACCCAACCTGGAATTTTATGTAAAATTTTTCTGAAACGATCGCCCTGTTAGAAATAGTGTTATATTTATACACCCTAATGCAGAAAAATTTCATAGAAGTCACCAGTTGATTGAAAAGTTCCCATAATCACAAAAAATCGCATTTTCCCACATGATAAATGTGACAAGCTACGCAAAAATTCGATTTTCGAAAAAATTACTTTTTACATGATGTGCAAATAGATACTGTGCATGCAGTGTGTTTCAGACAAATAGGAATTTTACACTTATCACAAAAGGCACTTGTTATGTGGTCCGATTCGGGAAGGCAAGTGCTGCAACATACCCTCTTTTTGCCATGAACAGGAGCAACCTCTCAGAAATTCCGATCCATCTAAGCCCCATTTTTTATCATTTATTTCTCAAGCGCATCTAATTATCGACGACATTTGATACTATACCGATAGTTTGAGGATGCTCCCTGTTGCTGAAGCAGTTTCATTAGTTTGGTGGCAAAATCAGACTAAAAAACTGCTCAACAAGTTTTTTGATCTTTGGAACCCAGACTTTCATTCGGAAATAAACGGAACACATTCAATCCTGCAGCATCTGATATCCAATAAAAAATCAGCATGGCCCAACGTTTTGACCTTTGTTTGATGGAGTATTGGTCAATCCTTCCTTTTGCAGCATTTTAATCGATTTAATCGATCACAACTTTAGATTTACCTAAAAAGTACAAACAATTCAACCATTTCGTTTTTTGGAATCTGTTATGTTTGTTGTGTTGTCTGTTACTGTGTGTGTGGGTGTTTGTTATTTTGCAAAACTTCTAATAAACTCCGCAACAAGTGCCCATGAGTGTAGATGGATGCTTCATTGATAACAGTAAAGGGCTTTATCAACTTTGCTTTGAAATTTGGCCAAGGATAAATATTCATGAAAAACAAAACCCATTTGATTTTGACTATACTTTTGTTCAACAAAATCCTGCGGAATAAATTTACAATTCCGTCGAATAGTACCCACAATATATGTTTGATCGTGTAAAAGTTTTTCAGCCAAAGGGATTGAAGTAACAAAATTTTACAGTGTAAATATATTAGCTGAATTTCGAAGATTCACAGTCAGACTTAGTACTGTCTAAAAAAATAAAAAGTAAGCACAAAAACGTGAAAATTTTGCATTTTTTCAAACCCTATATGCTGAATTTGTTTTTGTCTCATTCTCTTCTCCTGCATAAATTTTCGCATTGTCTGAAAAAATATTCCGGAATCATTTGCACATCAAATTTTTATTGCATACTTGTACAGCTAAATTGCAAAAAAGGCTAGGAAATCAAGGTACATATATACAGAAATTTCGAAATTTTGTCACAAATCAAAGTTTTGCTAAAAATTGTTTTGCCTTTTAAGATAAATACATCTTGAATTTACAAAGTCCATGAAAATCGGCCATTGAATAGTCCAGGAACATAGCATGTACAACAATTATCAGTAAATTAGTCAAAAAATAAAAAAATAAAATGTAAACAAACCAAAAACTACTGCAAAACTACTTCTCCTCACCACCCAAATTGCATCCAATAGATCGTCTACATTGTGACAGTTTTCTGGAGTAAGTTGATCCAATGCCTGGTTTTGTTGAGAACAAGCCTTTAACTCCTAGAAGATGCCTCTGTTCTAAGCCACCCAAATATAAAAGTACAATCAGCTGAATACAAATGAAAATTGTTTGCCAAAATAGGGAAAATGTACCAAATTGTAAAACTCACGCCTAATATCGAATTGATCTGTGTCCTTCCACTTTCATCCAAATTTTGAAACACCAAATTTATTCATAAATTTGCAAATACTAGAATACCGAAAAAATGCAGACTTTTATCCAAACTTGTCCTATTATTACACTACTTGTCAACAATTTTATTTGAAACCAAAATTTCCCAGAATGGGGCAGCAGTATTGATTTTACCCCAAAATACAACTGTACAATAGGTAGCAGATAATCGATTATGCTTGAAACTGGGCGTACATATGGTGGGGGCCTCGTTTGCCATATGTAACCATCTCTTTCAAATGTTTTCTTTCGGAACTTCATTTGGGATATGGTAAATACCTTCAGGGTCAATATCAGCATCTGGAGAATAGTGAAAATAGTCTTCCCTGCTGCAAAACATGTAAAAAAACCCTAATTTTCTAACCTTCATTCAACAACCAAATTATCCAACTGAAGATTGTCCAAAGTATTTTCATCATCAGGCTCATATTGACCACTATCATATTCACCTTCTAATGGTGGGTGTTCAAGCTCACATTCGCTATCCTCCGATAAAATTATCATCAGAATCAATTTCTCGATCAAAAACTGAAAGGGGATCTCGCTGATGCATTGTTATACAAAAATACCTAAGAATAAAGAAATGACTTTCAAGAACTGCTGCTTCTGGCAATACTGTAGCCTTTGGGGCATATATAAGTAGTCATCCTGGGGCAAAAAAGGAAGAAAAATTGAAAGAAACAATTGATCATGCGTATTGACATCGACTGAACTCACAGAATTGGTTGAACATTCAATTTTTCACTCAGCATCAGAAAACACAAATTTGGTAAAAATTTCAATAACTGAAAAAATTTCTGATGTTCATTAATTTCTCAGTGAAAACTGATTCAATTGACTCATGGTTTTGTTTAAAAGATGCCGCCCCAGAGTCTTTAGTTCGTGAATATGTGCATTATATTCGGTTGTTCAACTGAGTAATTATTTTGCACAGCCATGCCGAGGACAAAAATAAAAATTCTTTTCCTGCATCGCCAAAAAAATTTTTTGTTTCACTTCGTTTTTTGGTGTTATAACGAGAGAATCGGGCTTTCTCCTTATTTTATTCAGGAAGTCCATACCTGATTTAGTAAGATACGACCCTCAGTATAACAATTCTCTGTTGAGGGGGACTGCAGAGTGATTGGACGAAAAAAAAATTTTTTTGGTGAACTTTGACCACTAATTTCCGGTCTGTTTTAGAAAATTTATGAATCAGACAAAAAAGAATGCTGAAATTCGTGCAATGCCTGTCAAATTGTTCTAGTTTGAAAATAGTTTATGTTTTCTGCATGACCGGTTAAGGGTTAATGAGCAGCTTCTCCTTGAAGAGTACATGTATATCATCACTCCTATGCATTGTTGTATAATTCCAGTTTGAATTTTCGTTCTTCCCATGGATGCAGGCAATGCCTGTCACTATAGCACAAGCTGAACATAAATTATCTGATTTTTTGATGATAACAAAACAGCCAACATGCCCTGGATGTAGAGATTCATCAAGGATTTTCATCATGCCGTATCAGCTGGTGGTGTTGCTGTGACAATTTTTATGGTAGCATTTGGATTTTGATTGTCCAAAGTTTGATTTGACTGCAAAACATTTTCAAGTTGATCTCTGATGACAGCAAAATTTTGCAATGGTCGAAAATGAACAAGAATAGGTTCATCAAGATCTGAATATGAATAAGATGCTTCAATAATAGCATTTCTATCGAGTTCTTTTGTCTTATGCTGTACAGCATGGTCAAAAACTCCTGGTAAATATGTGCACAAATCGCCACACTGGTCCAAACAATTCAGGAAGATATGCCTTCTGTTTGATATCTTTTTACATTTTGACCAACTGTTTCTCCTAGGCCCAAATTATAGAAAGTGGGTTAAACGTGGGTAAGTAAAATGGCGGGTAAAATCGTAGGTAAATAAAAGTCGAGTAAAATCTCCGGTAAAATCGTAGGTCTCCCGTTAAAGCTGGGTAAAGTTCGGGTAAAATCGTGGGTAAAATGACGGGTTAAAGACTGGTAAAATGGTGAGTAAATTTTTTTACTATCGATTTTATCCAATTCGAGATTACTGAAAGTTAGTGAAGTAAAAGTCGGGTAAAAAGTTGATTGAAAAGACGTGAAAATAACCTGCGATTTTACCCGAACTTTACTCGGCTTTAACCCAAGATTTTAGTCGAGTTTTATTTACCTACGATTTTACCCCCCCCGTTTTACTTTTACTCTTACCCACGTTTAACCCACTTTATGTAATTTGGGCCCTAGATGGTAAAAATTCTCTCGATTAAAAAATTTCTGTCTGCCAATGATTATAATCTGATACAATATATTCATCAATGATTGAAATTTGATCCTCTTCTTCGCTTCCATCATCATCATCAGTAATGTCTTGCAAGATAAACTGACAATGTGGAGCTTGGTCAACAAGTTAGGATATGTCTCGAATTTGGTCATAATTATGATCACCACTAATAATCTGATCATCAGCTTCAGCAGATTGTAGAGGTGCCCATCTGTTATCATGTGGGGTATTCAGCCAGTTTAAAAAACCATAGTCCATAGTTAAATCAAAAGATACTAAACGAGTTTCAAAATTTTTTCGAGTTTTATCTATGTCCAGTAGAAAATTGTCAAACTTTTATTGTTACATGATCTGGGAATATTAAAAATTATGACACCTTTGACTGGACTGCCAAACCGAGCTGGTCAGATGACCTACTGGGCAAAAATTGATGGCTTCCATGCTTCCTAAAAATGTTTGCAAGCCTTTGAGTAGACAGGTTTTTTTCTCGGATTGAAAAATGAGATATTGATAAGATGGGGTTGACCTATCTTTGTAAGAGATTTACATGAAACAGCCTTTGGAAATTCACATGCATGTCCTGATTCTGGAGAACCACAGATTTCATATTCACTGCTGTACACATGCAAAATATTGCCAAAATCATAAAAAATGTGAAAAACATCAGTTAGTTATGTTTTAAACAATGAGGCATATCTGTTGAGCTTTTTCATTCGTATACGTTTCTCTTTTTGCTCAACTTTGACTGCGATCATATTTAGTGCAAAGGTAAGCTCATCTACAGCAAGCTCATCACTATCAACTTTTTCTCAGCCATTTCAATATCAGACAAAGGGAGTGGGTTCCAAGACCATCTGCTTAGCGAGGCTCATTCCTTTTGTCCTTAGAAAGTGCTGCTGTGGACAGACGAGGCAAATGCAAAGTGGTTTGTCTGATAAACCAGATTTAAAATCATTACTCATTTAGGTTGAATCAAAATTGGTAGATATTACTTGATCGAAACTCTGAGCATAGTTATTAGGATAGAATAATGACTGATTACTGCTATAAAAATTAAGTGAAGTAGAACTGTTTCGATGAGGGTCTTGAAAAATATTGTTCTGATTTTGAATACTTTTTTGATTTTGAGTACTCCCTTGTTGGTTTTGTCTATTTTGAACATTTCCGTTACAAGTATGGTAGTTAGGATTAGGGTTGTTTTGAAAATTTTGGTCTTGTGCACTATAGATTTACTGAGAAATATTAGGATTTTGAGCAGAGTTCTTTTGAGAAGTGTGATGATTTGAGTATAAGCAATTATTACCTGAATTTGGAGAACTGGAACATTGTGGCTGCATGTGACAAGTTATTGTTTTGGGCCCAGCCCTACTGCAAATATGACAGGGTGAGTGACAGGTGGTAGCCAGATGTCGAAATCGATTGCAAATACTGCAATAAATAGTTATTCGATTTTGCACACTTTCTTGATTAGTTGTACTGTGATGACAATTTATAGTTTGTTGAGAATCACACTAATCATGTGTTTATTGCAACTGTGCATCCATTTCTTCAGGCTTTTTCAGCATTTTGTCTTGTGCCAAGGATCAAACAGTGTTAGGATTATAGTTGTATAGATATTCACACATAATTTGTGATTCTGCATAGATTGCAGCTTCAGCAGCATCAGATAAATTTGTAAATTCAGGGAATTTCACTACATCATCCACAGGTGCTTTTAGACCTCATAAGAAAACTAGTTCAATGGTGCTATTTTTTGCCTGAGGATTCAAAGTTGTATAAGCGTGGGTCCTATGGATGGCGGTGAGCAGGTACGGGAATCCAGAGCGATTGGGCGTGGAGGGTAATGCAGCTGTGGGTCGGCGGGGGATGGTATTAAATGTTTCCTCAGGGAGGCGACAGGGTTTCTCGATCAACGGCGACAGGTAAACTCCTACAGTTGGGTTACAGTAACTGGCAACGCAAGGGAGACTGAAGGCGAAATATGTAAATTTATTTGATGGGCCACAAATGCAGGTGTAATATGCAAATTATAATAAAGACGACGCAAGGCAAAACACAGGACCCAGGCTGTGAAACACAACAAGGCGATTAGAGTCAGAAGCAAGACACAACATTGACAAAACAAGCCTTTTTAAAGGGCCCCATAATCTACAGTATGCCTTGGGCAGAGCTAACATTCCCCCAAGCTAACTTCTGCAGCGGAAATCACTGCAGAAAATGCCTATGGTCAGATAGACATTTTCCAGTTCACTATCCTAAGCATTGGGGCGAGTTTTCACTCTCCAAGCTCAGCATAGGAAAGTGATCTAGTGAGAATTTCCAACTAGGCATTTCAGGTTGCAAAACGTCACTAGTTTTTACTGATAAGAGGTGCATGTTGTGCTCCAATTACAGCGATGAGCTCGGAGAGCTTATCTTCAACGGAAATTCTTGACTAGCAGGTTACATACCCTAGTCTACGTGTATAATGAAAAATAACAAATCGAAAGGGAAATAAAAGTGCACAAATGTAACATAAAAAGTACACACAGAAAATGCATGTAAAATTTATAAAAACGGAACATAAAATTGGTGTGAATTACTGTAACACAAAACGTGGTGGAAAACATAACGAAAAAGTATGATGTGAATCACGTGACGCTGGGCGAAATTCGTCGGCACGTGACAATTAATATAATCATTAACAGTGTGAGGTATCAGAAAACATCAAAGTCTGAACCATGAAAAATGCAGCTATTGACCTTGAACTCCAAATTTATTAGGAATTTGGCGAATAGGCCCAAAATTTTATCGACATTTCCAGATATGTTTTGCTGAAGAAATTGGCTCATACTGATAAATAGGGGAAGGGTCTTGGGTAGTTGGGTAGAAAGTTAGTTGTCGATGACTCCCCCTCCCAACTTTTAGCTGTCGACAGCTAAGCCCCCAGGCAGCCCGAAAATCATGAAAAATACCTAGTGGTAGTCGAAAATGACTTTTTATCAGTCAAAAAGCAAAAAATTTTCCGCCCCATGCCGAAACAATACTCAACATCAGTTTTAGAGCAAAATTTAACTGATTGTTGGCGTGCTTTGTTTAGTTTTTGGTTGAAGAAGTGCAACTTGTAGATTCTTGCTGACCCCACGCAAGAACTTTAAAAAGTTGGCTACCTCCTCGCCTCAAAGTGGCTCTTATTGTGTATCAACTGGTCGGACCTCTTACAGGTATGTATGAACCATTAGGCTAAAAAACTGCATTTTCAATTATTTTTAAGATACAGACTTGTGCTGACTTTTTTCAACAAATTATGCTTTTCATTCAAAAACATTCTGCAAAAAACATGAAAATTTTCAGCTGTTTCCTCATTGAGGTTTAGAAGGTCCAAATGTCAAAATTTCCGTCACTTTGCACCAATTAACTTTAATAATCGTTATTGCTTATTATCTAGTTCAGGCACAGCTTTAAATAATCCTGTTTGTGTCTACATTTGTCCTTATTGACTTATCTTCAATAGTATAATTAATTTCTCATGTATCATTTGGTAATTCTGTCAGATTCTCTGATGCACATTTTTTAAGAAATGGATATGCCAACTTTTGCAATTATTTAAACCATACAACATGAATTCAATCTAAAAGCCTTCGGAAAATTTTTCTCAGGAATTTTCACTCTTACTCACAACTCTTGAATCAAGTCGATGAAGGATTATGAATGAATAATATCTTTAAAATTTGGTTTAATCAATACGGAAAAAGCACAATTTTCGTGTAGACGATTCGAACCTAATCCCCAAAATAAGTGCTAGATTGATTTTCTCGCATTCCATTAATATCCAAAAATTTTGCTCAATTTTAGAAGGTCACAATCTCAATTTCTCAATCCTTCAAACTATATTTTTATCACGATGCCCAGTTGTAATCTAAAAGCATCATGCAAGTAATTTCCACAAATTTAGACTTTAACTTAATTTTAAAACTCATAAAAGTATACTTATTTTACTTGTATAATGATAGACATGTTTCTGAATAGAAACTCGGAATCTTATGTCTGTCAAATAAGTCGTTGAGAAATATATTTTCCAGAATTTTAAAGTCTCAGAATCAGAAAAAATACAAGCAGGAACTGCATTTGCAAAAATACACTCAAAACTATGGCTTTCCAGTGTAAAAAAAATTCCAGGTAGAACGATTTGATAGATTTTTTACATGTACACAAAAAAAACACTAGTACGGACCAGTGTTTTTTTGTACTTTACAAACGAAATGGTCCAGAGTACAAACGAAAATTTGGGCTTCGTTTGTACCAGTACAAACGAAAATTTTTGGACAAAAAAAATTTTTGTTACTCAACAGCTGTCAGTATTCAGTATCAATGGACTTTGTAGGACTTGTTTGTTATGGGTCCACATCGAAAACGACAAACTAGCAGCTGTGGCATAATAATAAAAGCTTTTTGTGAAGTATTTCACTTGGGTATGTTATGTGCCTCATGATCAAGTGTTTTATGTGTCTGAATTTGTAACCTTCTTACGTGTGTCATGGAAAAAGCTAACGTCCATGGTGAAGGGTACTGATAGTCTACTCCTAAGAAACCAGATAAGGTAACATAATACATAAGCATTAGTTAGGTATCACACAAGTTATCACGTACCTTATCAGTGTCTTATCTGATACTAGCAGTCAGATGATTTGAAAATTATGTACTAGTATTGTATGACATAAAGTGGTCATAGATAAGAACTGATGAGACTTGAATTTCATGGTTTGCATTCCTTTTTTCATTATTAATAGATAGTTATGCTGAAATATACACAATAAGGTCGATTTGATCTTTATAACAATCCTTTAAGGTCAAATAATGTAATGTGAAAAATTTAGATTTCACAAACATTGTCATAGCAATTCATAGATAAGGTCACGTAACACTTAAGCCTAGCTAAGGTAACATGAGCAGTACTGATGGGGCATGCATAAGGTCATGTTGTTCATAAGCACTGCTGAAGTAATATATAATAGGTACTGGTAAAAACAGATAAGGTCAGATACCCTATAGGAATGTATAAAGTAATTTTGAGAAATCTGATATTGTGAATAGTTGAGTAGGACATAAAGTGGTCAAATATTATAATTCGTAAGATACAAATTTGATTTAATAACGGACTTTGTCATTTCGACTAATACTGTCTGCCAGATCAGGTATGAAGATGAAAATCAAAGTTTAAATGATCAGTAAAATAAACAGAATGAGGAAAATCGAGATGAGGATGGACAGTATGTTATTAATTAGATATGCACAAATTTGGATACCATGTTAGGATTGATATTGTATAATACAAGATTGAGAGAAACTCTAGCAAGAGAAACAATACTTCAATCGTTCATTCATGGAAATAGAAAAGAATATGCCTCGAATCATAATTTTCAAGATTATGCACGTATTTAGATGGGGATTTTTTGTAAAGATGAACATGGTAGTGCCTTCGTCCAAGTTGAAACAGGTTAATACAGTAAATATGAGGCATTGTATTGATTTTTAAATTGACAGAAAAACTGCGGGAGCAGGGTTTTATGCACACAGCAGCCAAATTTTCGGGCTGTGCAACCAGATTTTTTCTGTCAAGTTGCACACACTGTTTTTTCCCACGAACTTCTTTCCACAAATGTGGAAAGATTTCAAATTTTTTTTTCCACATGTGAAAAAAATTTTTTTCGTCTTAAAATCCTCTTTTGTTCACTTAAAAATGCTCACAGACGCTTCATCGCACTGTTTTTGAGCTTTTTCAAGCCTTCCGGTGTATTTCACTAAAATAAAAGAAAAATTGAAATGTTCGGCTTTAAAGCCTGATCTACAAGCATTGTGGAACAAATTTTCTAGCAAACTATCCAAGAGCATAATTGACTTTGACTCACACGAGAAATCGATGATCAAGTATGACAAGTGAAAGCCCAAAAAAGATGGTAATCTTTCCGGCGCAAAGCGTGACATTCTAGGATGCTGGAAAATCAATTTTCCGAACATTTATTTCAAAAATTAGATTCCAATTTTGTGTTCAAAAGATGTAATTTCTAGAATTTTACTTGAAAAGTTTTAAAATTTGTAATTTATTTGTAAATTCTCATGAGGTTGGTCGAAAATATATGAGTAAGAAGAGAATAAATTTCTGGAAGATACTTCCATGAAGCTTTTGAATAGATTTTAAGTTAGCAAAGAAATAATCGCATCAAAAAGCATAGAGACTTGACGTATTGATCTTTCTCAAAAGGAAAAAATGTGAATCTTCATTAAATATCATGATAAAATATTGAAGATTACCAATTTAAACATGAGATAATACGTTTGAGATGATGAAAACTATTATAGATTAAGTGATAAATGAAGGTAGACATGATAAAAGCCGCGCATGAGCTACTTAATAAATAATGATGATTATTAAAGTTATAACCGGCCCGAAGTGCTGGAAAATTTTGAGATTTGGACCTCCTAAAATGCACCAAAATGCATCTTTTCAATATGAAAACCCAAATTTTTCTTCCACATTTGTGGAAAGACCTCAAAAATTTTATTCACATTCTACATTTTTTTCCACATAGTAGTGCAAATGTGGAAAAAACAGTGGTTCCACACTGCAACTTGAAGCCTGACTGCCCTTTTGATTAGGTTATAGGGTTTTTGGTGCTTGGCGCCGGTTCCAATTATTTAATATATTTTCTATATTATTCCAGTGGGCGGTTACAATATGTCGTTCTAGCTAATGCTTATAGCTTTTAATAATCAACATATTATGGATAAATGTTTAATCCCATGTTGTTTTTTGGCGGATTCAACGAAAAGCAAGATTTTTCTTGGTTAATTTCCTAGAAAATTTTTTGCGATCGTTAAAACATTTTGACATTTGTGTGATTAGAACAATTTGAGTCCGAGTAGAAATTCTTGCTGGTTGAAGAATCGAAATTGGCAGTAGCTTTCCTCTAAGTAATTTTTGAATTGTTGTCTGTCTGACCGAAAATTCATTGAATTCACTGAAATATTAAACCTTCTGTTTTGGAAATAAAAGTTGAAAAGATTCGTTTTCCAGCAATCTAGAATATCAAAATCCTAGAAAAATTTTTGATGCTAGGGGCCAAACAAGTTACTCATACCAAGGTTTTTATTTTCCCTTTAAATCTCAGAATATTGACTTTTAAAAGCCCAACTGACGCGATTCGAATGAAATACAGGAAAACGAGTGGAAAAAAGAGTGCTTCTGGAATATATGAATTTGAAAGTTGCATAAATTTTCAGTTGAAAAATTATACTAACAATGTAAACTTTCAATTTCAATCAAACATCCAAAGTAGCAATTTTAGTGCGCAATCCCACTGAATAAACAGACAAAGTCTAGAATTTCTATTCATTCATCAATCATTGAAGATAAGTTTGCTACAATATTATTACTTTACTATTTGATGAAGCTTCGCTTGTGTTCAGCCTGAATAAAAGCAGTTAATGTTATGCTCATTGACTCAGCACATACTGCTAAGAAAGTTTTGCATTTTCAGCCCCTAAAATGTGTGAAAATCAATGTAATTCAGCTTTTGACCATCCCAAAAACTTGTGCCAATTGGTAAAAATGCTAAAAAATTGTGCTATTCTAAATTTTGTTCAAAAACCATATTTTGGCACTAAAAGCCCTGGTCAAGACCTGAAAATTTTCCGAGTGTCATCCTTTAGTCAAATTCCTAGGCGATTTAGGTATTTAGGTTTTTTCGCTGCTTTTTATTAATGCTAATTTTGTTTGATCCATATATTCTAGTATAATCTGGCCCAAAACTAACATGATTGGTTTTTCTTCATTTTCTGGTGAATTATTTACTGACTGCAGAAGCATCAGAATGTTTAAACAAACTTGGAAAAGCATAATAAAGCATTATGTGGTATTTTTGATCAAAAAAACAAAAAATAGTTTGGCCGGGAGGGCATCAATTTGACAATTTCTGCGTACAAGTAATGCTCGGTTTTCTGTGATCCAGACACATTCTGAAATGCTGAGTTGCTGTATGACATGACTTGCTGTTACAGAATTTTTCTGGTTGATGCATTTTTTGAACTTTTGGAGTAGCAGGATTACTTGTGCAGAAGGTCTTTGTGATAAAATTAATTCTAGATTCTTTTTTTTCAGGTTTCTTATATTCACATTATGTTTGTATTTCAAATTTTATGGTGAGCTCATGACGAATTGGATATCATGATTAATAGAGAGCAAAGTCAGCATCATTTCCGATAGAAAGTTGTAAACAAATAGGTAATAAGTCTCGAAAATAAATAGAGTATCGTTTTTAGTCTATAAGTATGGTCATTAAGTACTTGAATCCACCCCAAAAACTGCCAAGAAGACAGGAAGAAAGAAAGCGGGGAAGGCTGTGAACTGCAAAAGTTCTTGCTTGCTAGTGGACATTGACCCGTCCAGTTATGTTATTAATTGCCTGTTTTCAGTTCAAGTTCGATTCAGTTGCTTGGATCAAATTTATTAAAATCGAATTTTTTCATCTGACGTTTTGCTCATTTTTTATTGTTAGCAGACTGAAACATCATCACATTTTCCCAGCCTGGTAATAAGTTTGTGAAGAAAAATAAAATCATATTGCTTCTCTAATATTCTGTTATTAGATGAGTGCATTCTTAATCAGATCAGCTTTTTTCTTGTTTACAGATAGGCTTCTGATGCTTGGAACTGACAAAATTGTGATGATCAAGTTAATAAATATATAATTTAGAAGTAAGTGTTGATTGAATGTAAAATTTTTTTCAGGCAGCCATGTTGAACAGAATATAATCCAAAATCATAGAAGACAATTACATATTCTGTGATGAGACAAAGGTATTTTCAAATTGTGTTTGTGTCTGTATTTTTGTGACTACTTGATTGATTTTATATTTCAGTTGACCGATAATTGTATGAAGAATCCAAGGCTCCATATGAAATTGTGGAAGTTCCGAAATGTAAAAGATGGGTGATAACTTTTTTAGCCGTCTACATATTCATGTTCTTTATAATCCTTGCTTTTTATAATGGCAAATAATGGTATTTTTTATTAAGAATAAATTTGGCCATCACATTGTCTTTGTATAGTAACACACATGGTATAAGAAGGTATTAGTAAGGTACAACATGAGGTTGAGATAAGCATGGGTAAGGTACCACATAAGTCATTCGGTACTGACAAGGCATGCATAAGGTAATATGTAAGGTACCTAGGTTCCCTTTTACTCACCTGTACAAATAAGGTAATGTATATAGTCATAGATGGAACAAGTAAGGTCACATATAAATATTTGTAAGAACTGGTAAAGTAAAAGACAAGCATTGATAAAATAATACATAAGGTTTGTGTATACCATTATCTGTACCTTATCTAGTATGTGACAGGTATCATACCTATTCTTATCAGTACCCTTTACCCTGGGTGTATTCATATTTCACTGCACGTTTGTTGCGTTTTATAACAATGACTCCTTTTTTTCTGCAATTTTTCAAATTTTTGGAGTACAAACGATTTTTGAGAGGTCGTTTGTACCAGTACGAATAGACAGAGTACAAAAAAACACTGGTACTGACACTTGGCTCTGACTGAGTTGAGGGGTCTCTCTCAATTACAGGTATGTAAGCATTATTTTATCGTCCGATTTTTGCTCAGATCACAGATAAAATAATCATTGTTGATCTAGAATTCAGTCATTTTAATGGATTATCAAATCTTTTTCCGCTGGAGAACATTTTTTCATATACATATTTCCCAAGCAGTTTCAGAATTGATGAATCTTTTCCCTAAGAAATGCCTGAAGTTTGTAAGCTTCATGCTTTTGAATCGGAAAAAATTAACTGTAATAAACAAATTTGTAACAATTCATTTTGTTTCAATAATCAATTAAACAAAACATTCTTGTTTAAGAAGTGGAAAGTATTTTTGACAACTAAAGAAATCGAGGTTCAAATGAAGGAAGAAAGTTCAGTAGATATGGCAGAGTACAGATGAGCTCTTCGCCTGCCTTTTTTCTCAAATGGGGAATGAACAAGAATGATAAGTTTTCAGCTTAAAGTTAGAATTCTGTGAAGCACATGGTGAAATAATTTTTAAACAAGCAATCCAAATGCATAAATGACCTTGAGTTGGATTAAGGTATCAACCAAATTGATTTTCTGAATCTTTAACATTTTGAAGCAGTGGAAAATCTATTTCCAAACATTCATTTCGAGAAATAGGATACCTAGCCAATTTGAAGTTTCAGTTCAATGATTGGGCATTTATTATTTTGAACATCTTAAAAATCGTATTCACATATCCTCATGAAATATGATTCAAAACCTATGACTTGAGAAGAGCCAAATTTCTAAAGATTACTTAACAAAGTTTTCGAATTCAAATCATGTCAAAAAAATATCGTGTGACATTGCAAAAGTTGGTGTGTTCATTCTTCTCAAATAATTTGTCAAAGGAGGAATACGAATCTCCATTGAATATCAAAAAGTATAGGGGGACCAAAATACCCGTAAGAACTCCGATCAGTTGGGGCCTGAGTGGGGCTACCAAGTTTTCCCAGTGTGGGCTATTAAGTGATGATTCAGGAATCAGTCAGGTAAAGTCCACAGCATAACATAAATTGATAGCTAAATTTACCTGCTAAATCATCAGCAACAGTGCCATTAATTATAAGATTTAGTTTTTTGACCAAAATGCTGTCTGTTTCAAGCATGCACAATTCACATAGAAGGCATTCTAAAACATCAGCTAATTTAGAAGACTTGATTGCAGCACTGTTGAAAAGTAGTGCAAGTAGTCTACCTTAAATGGCACAAAGCATGACTATTTCTGACAAAATTTAAGACACATGGGTGTTAAAGGGTACATTGCAAGCAGCCTTAAAACTTTCGAGGTTAGTTGTCTATTATGCAATAAAATGCACATAATCTTTTATCGAGGGCATAAATTGCAATTGGATTGAGAGTGGTAAAATCGTTATTGTACAAAAATATTTTTTGGTTATATGAGTCCAACGTTGGAAAATCAATTTGAGAAAATGTTCCATCACTAAAGCTTAAGTATATTTCGACATTTTGGCATCAATAGTCTAAAAATGGTTTTTAAAAATCTACCTTAAACGAAAATAAGATTGGGCAAGAAATTCCCTCTGAAGAAAATTCCATGCACATTCATTTCAGCTAAGAATTTTCTCAGTCAATTCCCCAAAACTGGGATTATAACAAAATGAAAAGAATATTGTATGATTGTCTATTAATAAAATGCAGCACAAAGTTAGGAAATGATGAAGCTTAACCTGGAAGATAAAACTCCCCAATCACAAGCCAATTTTCCAAAAGGTCAAGGAAATCCTTTAAAATGAGTATAAAAGTAATTTTAACTTGCTTATCTCCACTGAAGAAGATTTGAGACTGTCAGCATATAAGTCAAAAGTAAATTTAGTATGAATGGAATTAGTTTTAAATTAACCTGGCAGTACATGAGACATATTATTTATGAAGGTGCACTGCCTCAAATATGGGTTTCTCAGGAATTGTTTAAATGCAGTGAATTTTAGAAAGGCATCACTTTGCAGAAAAATATGGCATAATTGATACATATCAATCAGGCCTTAATGTTACAGAAATTGATCACTTGGTTGCTAATGTGAATCAGTAAAAAAGTCAAAAATTTCTTGAATATCATATTCAGGGAGTGGAACATCAGAAAACTTCCACATCTCGATTTTTTTGCCATTCATCTTAAAATTTTAGCGATGCATCTTGAAATTTTAGCAATGCATTTTGAAAAAGTGTTGTGTATCATGTTTGAAGGTAACAATTTTTTCCAATATGGTAACAGTGGTAACATATTTCTTCAAGCATTAATGGGCTTTTTCAAGTGGTCCTTTTTGTATTCCATATAAATAACTAACAGAAATGAGTAATCTGCAAAGATCTAAAAAATTTTTGCAAATTTTTTCATATGTTTTTAATGAAATTAACTTATCTCTACAATAAATTTAGAAAAATTCTGTAAAATTCGCGAATTTTCAAAACTGTGAGGAAAATGATTTTCCATAACGATTAAAAAATTTTTCGAAATTTCTGCTGGTTTCAACAAAAGAGATGCAAGAATTGAGAACATTTCTTCAAGGTTTGATGAAAATTCAGAATAACTTAGAAATTAATAATTTTCAGAACAAATTTCCCAATCCGATCACACTATCCGATTATAAAAACATTATAAATTCCCATATAACAAGTGCCAAAAAACACCCATGAAATAATCATTTTGGGAGTCCCACAGAAAGCAGGGTAAAACACTCTTACTACAGACTTGTAACTCAAAGCACATCTTTTGTAGCTTGCAGTCCGTCACCCCTGGGTTGTAGTTCCTCATCTGTAGCACAAGTGAAGCTGGTAAACTCATTTACTCCTAGAATGCAACACTCGTAAGACTCGTAATGTTGTGGTGAAACCGGGCCCTGTAGATGTTTTTGTGCAAGGTTGTAGCATATGCAAAACATTTTTGCACAAAAATTCATCAAATTTTGTCACCAAACCGAACATTTTGTGAGATGAATCCCATCAAAGAAATTTATCAAAGAAAAATTTCATCAACAAAGTTCAGTAATTTCCTCAACAAACTGCCAGTTCCACTGACCAATTAAGTTTCTGAGCTCTGAGAAACTGGCTCTTGGGGAAAATATCCTTTGTAGACCTATACACACAGGAGAAGATCAATTTTTTCTAAGATCATGTCCAAAATTTTTTGCAATTTGTGCAGTAATAGAAAAATTTGGAAAAAGTTAACTCTTAATGTAATATATATATATTGTAGTAAAAATATATAAACTCAGTAAATGCAGTGTATCTCACTCAATTCACATTAAAAAAGTGTCGTTTTTTTATTCAATTTGCAAAATTTTATGCTTTAAGAAAAGCTGCAGATTGTCTCTGGTATACTGTAGTCAGTGAAGAAAAGTTAAAGTTTTCGTCCAATGCTAAATTTTTCTCTGGTTTATTTTCTTCTTTTTTATTTTTCATGCCCAAGGCAGATTTTGCCAAGGAAGTCAGCAAATGCGGTCAAATAGCGCATCCATTTTTCACTCAAATGCACATGCATTAATGACCAAGTTTATCATTAATCACTTAAAAAAGCATTGATGAAGAGATTTCATTCATCAGCTCTATACTTTTGTAGTATGTGCTGTGCATGTGATCCAAACCGAAGAAGTATCACAAAACTTTTAGACTTGATTTGCAAACCAATATGAACAGAGCATTTTTATAATAGTTATGAAATCCATAAATGGCATTGCATTTTTGCACACTGGGTTCTCTTAAAATACTTTTTTCTTTTCTCATTAAATTTGTCCAGTGGAACCATTTCGTCCTTACCCTTATTCTATTGTTATCTTTATCTTTATTTATCATTATTTATCTTAGATCATATAACTTCATCATATATCATGTTTATCATGTAACTTTATCATTATTCATCTACTTTATATCACTAAATAAAAAGTTAATTATTGAGATTTAATATAAAGTCCATAATTTTCTGTGCTGCATTGAGCATATTTGTGATAGTTAGAAAATCTTTGACATAGAATTAATTATATAGGACATTCTTCACTTGAAATTTTAAATATAATTTGTTTTTTTCTCATCATTATATATCATTCTTGTACAGTGCAATTATTCCATGCCTACTACCCATCAATTTTGTCTTTCATGTTGATCCATGAGAAAGAGAATTACAAATAGTCTATGACTTTTCTATATCATGAATGATCTATGGCATTATTTCAGGAGCTCCAAACATACATCTTCTATATTTCAGTAACCTTTCATACCTTTTTTTCCGAAGTTATACTTCAAAATTCATTCAGTTTTTCTTCAAACAAGATGACTATTCAGCACTCATTGTCATGAGACAGATGACTGTGAAATATCCACTTTGCAGGGCACTTTTTTTGACCATGCGAACAAGAATTTGTCTAATTGTATCCATTCCAAAGCTTCATGTAACAGCTGCTTTAGCTTCCATACATCACGGATGAAATTTCAATGCAGGAACCTGCATACTCAGATCAAATTAAGTTCAATGCTTTTTTGACAAACTACGTTGCTCATTATTTCTTTCTGTAATTGTGCACCTGAATCCTCCTGTGTGGAGCATATTGTTGTAAATGGCTGGCGTATACCCTTGGCTACCTGGATGCAGTTCTTGGGAGATCCAATTTGGTATGACCACTGACGCTAACCTGGCAAGAACCCAGAGACCCTATTAGAGTACAGTACCTAACTAATAGAGTGTTACAAACGAGATTATTATTAAAGGAAAGACAAATGAACAGTAACAAAAGGTGAGGTGCAAACACAAAATACAAAACACAAAATTGCCACACAACCAGTAACACTTCCACCTGGCCCTGCACACAGAGCCACAGGGATCCAGAATCAACTACGCAAGCCCCACTCAGACTCGCCCCTGCCGGAACTGTTTTACTAAACCTAAACTGAAACTTGGAGACAGATCTACTTGCCTCCGGAAGCACAATCACTAAATCCACAAACAGAGATGATGCCAAACTTTCTCTGCCTGGCGTGGGGCACCCACAAATGAAAACGTAAATGATACATACACAACAAATACAATATATCAATGGGAATGGCCCACAGGTTTCTTTCTCTCCAGGACCCCTCCCCAAAAGATAAATATGTCAATAAAGATAAATTGCACCGCAGGGTGCAAAACATCAATGACAAACATCTATGCAAAACTTCACCCCATCCATTTGTTATTTTTGGACAAAAAACAAAGAACTTTTGTAAACAAAAAGAATAGTAATTAGAGGACCAAAGGTCAGAATTTGAGGAATGGAATTGACCCTCTCACATTATATAGCCTATTTCATTCAGTTCATTATTTCCAGCAAGAAAGTTGCACCAATTATCATTACAATTTTTTTTATTCTTCATACTCCCCTAATTTGATTGGAGTCTTCTTCAGATCACATAGGTTCAGCTTTGCCATCTCCTCTTGCTAAACTTTTCTCTCCTGTACTAATCACCTGTTTGTTAGTGTGTCTGAGAAGGAGCACAGAGATAGCCTTGGGAGACACTGCTAATGAGTTTCACCTCCGCTTATTACCCTGATCAACTATTTGCAAATTAAAATACTAATCTTACCGTCAACCAAAAATAGCCATTGTTCTGCCACAGGTGCGGCATTCCAAACTGGACATCATCATGCCATCAAACACATTGTACTTAAGCCTACACTCATTTCATATACCCATTTCTGAATTTCTGGGCCTGTATGCTCCTAAAAATAATTTTTTCAATATTGAAACTGCTTTTATAGCTGTGAAAAGTAGACAAATGTAAAAACATATGCAGTTAATTTCCATTCTGATATAAATTACCTTTTAGGGGCATTCTTCCAATAAAACTCTGGAAAAATTTTTGAAAATATGAGAGCAAGGACAGGACACCACTTTTGAAAAGATTGGAATTATTTAGAGTCATTAATCAAGAATGTGTAGAATGGAAAATTTTCGAAATTTGGTCACTCACTTTAAAAGCTCTCCCCCCCCCATTTCCCCAAAAACACAAACTTACCTATATGCCAAAAAATATTTTTTTGGCCCAAGAAGACTTAAGTCCTTGGGTAGTTCACCAAGTGAATTTGTGCTTCTAAGATTTATTTGAAACTTACTAAATTCAAGTATACACTAGTACATACTTGGAAAAAAATATGGCCGTAGAACTGTTCTTTCCGTTCTGCTGGCATTACATATTTATTAATATAACAATATATATAAATGAGTAAACAATCCAAATAAATGGATGATATATAATGCAGTAATGAACTGAACTCAACTGGGCTGATGATACTGAATGGAAGATAAGCTAGACTGAATGAGTTGAACTGAACCAGTTGAACTGAACAGAGGATATGGGTTACAGGCTCTTATAAACAGCTTTTCATGCCAGATTGGTCCAATCAACATCTGCTGTTTTTTTGTTTTTGTTCAATTCACACCATATTGTGTGCTCTAGCTATCGCTACTTTTGACAAATCTCTCTATCCTAGAGGGTGAAATCACCTTTTGCTCTAGTGGGTTCAGAGAGTAATGATAAAAGAGACTTTAAGGGTGCCAACCTCTATTGGTAAAACTCTTGAATACTTGACAATTCACACCTATGGAATTGTACAGGGGTTTATAACCAATAAAGATACAAAACTACTTTAAAGATAGAGTCAAATTTATTCATATGATACTGATAAAAGGTTCGCCAATACAAATAGTATACAATAATATAGTGAATACAAAGCAGTCCACCATAACACGATTAGTAATATGACCTTCTGACTATATAGTCAGGAGATAATACAAAAAAATATAAGAAGAAATTCAAGTAAATTTAAGGAATGAATGAACATGCCAAAAACACGAGTATTTATACAGCAAATCCATTAAAAACACTTTAAGACAATTTAAATCACATTATCATGAGACGTCACAAAATTCTGTTGTTCTGCTCAAGTTGTATCAAGCTGACGACATATTTTGCTTCATTGAAATTCAGTTTTTTTGGTATACTGCTCCATTAATGCAAGAACAAGAAATTACATCACGGCAAACCTTTTTTACATATTTTAGTATGCAGTTGTTGGGTTGAAAGTAAAAGCATGACATCAGCAAAAGCTGATTTACATTTAATAATATAAAGTTATGACAATTCACAAGAAACTTGGGATTATTCGCAACACTGGGCCCAGAAGAAAGTCTTTACAATCAATAACATTTTGTAATTTAATCTCGATCTTTAAAAAACTTATTCCTTTGTTTCAAATTTTCCACTTTTTCACGATAATCTGTGATAACATTATCTTCATTATTCATTTCCATTTTTTGGCTGTCATTTTCCATCACTTCTGTTTCATTTTTTATATTTTTAGCTTCACTGTTTCTTTCCATCTGATGAGCTAGTTTTTGTCTTTTCTGTCTCTTAATTTCCATCATTCTTCCTTCGAATATATACATATTCATGACATTGAACCAGCATTCTACATTCGTATGATTTCTTCGACCACAAATGTAGCACTGGATCTTTTTGCTATATCTTTTCCAACAAGTGAATTTAGTATGTTCACGTTTTAAACAGATGATGCAAAATTTGTTGCAATGGTTTTGGGATTGCATCTGAAATAAATGGAAATATCAGTGGATATATTAATTTTTTCATTATTTAAAATATGTTGATGACATAGGCAAACAATTTTTATACAATAATTAACTCTATTAGGAAGAATCATTTATTGATGACTAATAATCATACAAATAATTTCCCAATCATTTTAATTCCATGAATCTTGTATGCTTGACGCAATATTACCTTCTTTTTCAAATTGGTAACATTCTTCATGTTGTTATGTATATGTTAAAAGCATTTTTTTCCAATATGGCCTGATCGTTTACAAATATGACAATTTTGAGCTTTTTTACCTTTATTAAATTTTAAATCCATATATCTAAAGTAACTAAATGATATATATATCAGAGAAATTTGATTCGTAAAATACAATAAATGTACGAGTACATCTTCCAATAAAATAAAAAAAAATATTTTTTTTTTAAATTTATTTATTCCATTAGAAATGATAATATATCTTCAAGGTCATCACTGGTTTGTTGCATGTCAGTTTGATCACTGGCATATACTATTTCGCCTGTGAATTTGCCAACATCTTCCATACTGAAGGATGACCACATTTGTTTTGCAGATAAACAAATCATTTCGAAAATTCGAATGCTGACCATTTCTACAGGCCGATCAAAATTTGAAATCATTTTCCACAAGTATTTTCCAAAAAAATTGAAACCATCATTGTTGGGTAATATGTCTTTATTATCAATGAACCACAATATGTAGTCAACAGAGATTAGGTTCTCAAATTTGCTACCCAACATTTTTATCAAAGAATTTTCATTTAAACAATCTACTTGTTTCATTGTGAAAATATGGGTTCTCATACTTGATACAAAGTATTGTAAATTCTCCATTATATTTTCAAGCTGGTAGTCCATTTGGTTTCTATAATAAACATACTTAATAAATGATAAATATTATTATATACATATTGGGAAGATTAACATTGGTTCACAAAAAACAATGACTTTACTGAATATTTTATTAACTAATTCCCTTTACGCATCAAGGTTACCATAATAAAATGAAATATCATCGTCATCCATACCATCTTCCTCTGTGTCATCACAACCTTTACACGTTAATTTGTGTATCAATTTTTATCTTTCAAATTGATCAAAATTGTAGGCAAAGTCCATTTGATGGACAAATGCTATCTTTTCAAAAACAATATTGGTAGACACATCTAAGGACAAATCCTTGTTTGAAAAAACATGCCATAAGTATGTGGCAAAGGCGCTCTCCCACCAATTTTCTCCATATGTCGCCATATATTGATGTTTACAATCATCAGATAACATTGGAACGAATGACAATATCTGCATTTTGGTTACATAACCAGCATCAAGTTCATTTTGTGCTCTTAATTTATCAATACATTTGCGAAATTCCATAATAAAATTTTTTAAATTTTTTTTAGTATCCATCTAAAAGACACATATAATATAAAATATGAGGATATAGAAATAATATATGTATTTACAAATTGGATTCAAAGAAAGTTAAACTCAATTTTTTTACAATTGCTTGATCCTCACTCCTTTCGATTTTTTCTTTTTTCCCAAAATTGTAAATGTAATGTAACATTGACTCAAAATTGGAAAAACAACAGGAATCAGCATTATTGTAATGACTACCAAAGTAATAGCTACGATGATAACAATTAATGTTTTTATCCAATTCATTTAAAAAAAAATTAGTAAACACATTACTAAAAATACTGTAATCAGATTCCTCAGTACCATTAGAGGCTGTTATGATGTTTGAAATATTATTCAGCCTATCTTTCTCAATATAAACGAGCATAGCATTTATTAAAAGATTAGTAGTGCTTGCTGGACATTGGACAGCACATTTCTCATTAATATTTGCTTTGGCAAAATTCAATGTTGCTACAGATTTGACTCCTTGTGGGCTACATGATGATGTAAAGTGAATATTTCTACAAGAGATATGAGCTATAGCTTCACCGAAATCTGTTTTACAAATATGTTCTAGTTTTGCGCCAGTTAGACAGCTATAGCAACCTCCAAAATTTACAACTTGTAATTGACAAGTGTTCTTATGAATTTTTGTGATCAAATTGAATCCTTTCATATCTAATTGAATTTCCAGTGATGCTATGCTACTAAATTCAGCTGAGACTTCAGTTCCTTCTCCTGAAATAGTAATTTCCTGCATCTTTATTGGCAGAGGATAATTTTTTCTAGTAAATATTTCCTCCAAAGCTTGATTATCACATGTACATGCTACTTGAGTCTCTCTCCCTTGACATTGACATGGATTAGATGAGAGATAACAATCAAATTTTGAGGCCTTCTCTTTATTTGAGCATTGAAATTGACCAATACTTCCTGATATTGGTTGACTAGCTGCAGATGCTTTCACTATAGCTGTTCTCTTTCCATCTGTCAAAAATTGACTACCAAGTATTGGAATTTGAGGTGAACTCACTGATGGAATACTGATTTCAATATTCCTCCAATCAGATGATGTTCCAGGTCTTAGTATAAAACTTTCCTGAAGTTGTTCATTATTTAAAGTGATCTGTGCAGTCACTTTTATTTGATATTCCCATTTGGGACATGAAAATACTTCATAAATTTTATCAGATATTGGCTTAGCATATATCCTATAGAATAGACATGCAGAGGAGCAGAAAAAACATCCACAACCTGCACATCCACATGACTCAAGGCAATATGTATACCCTGGATAATTATTAGCCTCATCAGTTAACTCAGGTATCATTGTGTTTGGTTGAGTCGTAACACATGTGTCACCTGAACATGATCCCATACTAGGACATCTCCTAGATGATTTGACATGCATCTTTATTGACCTTGTGAAATAGTCACTATGCATGCTACAATGTAATTTTATTTGATCTACTGATGTAGCCAAAACACCTGATGAGTTATTATTAAAATCTTTTATCAGTAAGCAAGTATCCTGCCCTTGAGGAACTAATGCTATTCTGGTTGTTTGTGTAATTGTGCAATCGATTTTACTATCATTCAACTCATTACACACTGATTGTTGTGCTGTTGAAGTTGTCACTTTACTACAGCAGTTAATGTAAGGGCATAGATAGATACAAATCAAAATTATAGTAAACGAGGAATTTCCTCTAAGAGGTTTATAACTTAATGGTCTCCTTGTTCTTTGGTTTATAAATGTATGTGTTCTCGTACAACAATTCCTCAAACAAAATCTAATCATTTTAATTATTAGTTTCAGAATATAAATCACGATCTTCATGATCTGAAATAATATTTTTACCAAAAAATACAATGCTCCCGAAAATATATATGTAACAAGGCAAATTAGTAGCAAATATCCTGTAGGGCTACATTGAGGATTATGCAGGAGTTCCAGACAAAAAATGCATTTAATTGATTCACAGAATGGTTGTGCTTCACATGTTTGACTAATAGTCTTTTGCACAATCCCATTCATCCAAATTCTCAAGACAAATTCATGTCTTGTGAGTTCTACATCAGGAGGAAAGAAAATTTCCTTCTGTTTGCCTGGAAAACTAACCTCATAACAATATGGGTTGAAGCAAATTTCAATAGCTCCTACATCCTCTTCTAACTCAATTAAAACTCCACCTTGAACATATTTCATGGAGCAAGTAGCACAAGTTGAAGTTGATGCCGTGACCGTAAAGTGGAACCTTAACATTGCCCCAAGCTTTTATGGGCACTGCTCCATCCTCATTGATAAATTTTACAATTTCACTGGACCCAAAGTAACAGAAGGTTTTCCCTTTTCCATGTGGTGTACAATTAAATTTTTTGCAAAAATCAAAGGTACCCACTATTGGTGGGCCCTCCCCCAAACAAATTTTCTTCCTTTCTGGTCCAGTTTCATAAATCAATTGGAGGTCTTGTACATAAAATTTTCTCCATTATATAGCTGAATTTGGTTTAGTTCCTCAATAGTTTGTATTGCTGAGCCCTTTTCATTCTTTATGAATGAACAGACAATTGGAGCTGACCTCTGTAAGATTTTTATATAATTTAATGGTAATGTAACATTTCTCCCTTCATTATTGGTACAGCCACTAGCCCAATGTGGACATTTACATGTTTTTCCGCAATTGCCTCTTTCTGTTAGCTCCAACCCTCCTTGGCATACTACTTTAATTCCACAAAGATTTTTTGATGTTTTCATTCTTCTTATCACTATTCCCTCTTGAACACACTTTTGTGCATGTATTATCTCACTTTTATTTGACATGCAATTTTCACTACTTGTTTTTGTTGTGCCCACTATTCTGTTCTTTATGCTTTTAGCATTTTGTTCAAAAAGTGTATGGACTGTCGTCACAAAAACTGCATTAGTACTTGTAGAATCACTTTCAATCACTTTTAGAGATTCATTAATATTCCATTCCATTAGTACTTTTAGAAGGGTTTTTGAAGAGCTTTTCTCTTCATTCCTTATCATTGATGTATTCTTATGTAGTGCTTTCTGGGTTAGGGGTTCCATTTCCCCTTTATTAGTCAATAATGTACTTGTGTAAACAGGGTTTCTTTTTGTCACAATTTCAGTTGTTTTTACGTCTTTTAATGTCATACTGTTCTTTATTTTTGAGTGCTGAGTTCTAGTTGACTCAGTTAATTTTGCAACTGATAGTAATCTTTTCTTAGTAGATCGTGGCAATTGAAATTTTAAAATTTCAGCATGTCGCCTATACAGTTGACTTATGGTCACAAACTTATGATTTGGACCTTCTCCAAATAAATTTACTGGGCTATACTTGCTCACATTTGATTGTGATGCACAAAGTCCACTGAATATAATCAAAAGTATATTGAGGCAAACCAAAATTGAACTCATGTTAAATTTTAACATGGGAAGATATTTTGATAACTGGTATACACAATGTGTACTAGTTCCTGGTTTATCCTCATCGATACCTTCATTTTCTTTATCATTTTCCTCTGAATTTTCATTACTTGAAATTTCTAAGGGATAGACTAAGTTGACTGGTCTCCTTAGTAGATTTCAATTAGCTGCTTGTAGATTTACTGATCTTATTTCACCATCTTGGTTAAGATTTAATTTGATAACTTTTCCCATTTTCCAGTATCCTCTGGGAACCTTATCTTCTTTTATCAGTACAATATCATTTTCCTTTGGTTTAAAATTTGAATGAATCCTTGGATGTTTATGATCCAATGTAAATCTTTCCCAAAGGCTAGTCAAATATGCCTCATACCAAATTAACCAAAAATGATCTAAAGTTCATTGAGTTTCCCTCCAATATTTCATCACTTTTTGGGTGGATGTCAGTTCTGTTGGAGTGAACTCAATTTCATCAGTTGGATTTTCTTCTAATTATTGAGGAGTTCCATATTTTGTATTTGGGTAGAGAAAATCTATTGGTCTGAGAATATGTGAGGCTAGTTCATCTACCTCATAAATCAATGGTCTGGAAATAAATTGGCACCCGCCAAGGGTGCCAATTTTATCGCTACTTTTGACAAATCTCTCTATCCTAGAGGGTGAAATCACCTTTTGCTCTAGTGGGTTTAGAGAGTAATGATGAAAGAGACTTTAAGGGTGCCAACCTCTATTGGTAAAACTCCTGAATACTTGACAATTCACACCTATGGAATTGTACAGGGGTTTATGACCAATAAAGATACAAAACTACTTTCAAGATAAAGTCAAATTTATTCATACGATACTGATGAAAGGTTCGCCAATACAATTAGTATACAATAATATAGTGAATACAAAGCAGTCGACCATAACACGATAGTAATATGACCTTCTGACTATATAGTCAGGAGATAATACAAAAGAATATAAGAAGAAATGCAAGTAAATTTAAGGAGTGAATTAACATGCCAAAAACAGGAGTATTTATACAGCAAATCCATTAAAAACACTTTAAGACAATTTAAATCACATTATCATGAGACGTCACAAAATTCTGTTGTTCTGGTCTAGTTGTATCAAGCTGACCACATATTTTGCTTCATTGAAATTCAGTTTTCTTGGTATTATGCTCCATTAATGCAAGAACGAGAAATTACATCAAGGCAAACCTTTTTTACATATTTTAGTATGCAGTTGTTGGGTTGAAAGTAAAAGCATGACATCAGCAAAAGCTGATTTACATTTAATAATATAAAGTTATGACAATTCACAAGAAACTTAGATTATTCGCAACACTAGCAGGAGCAAAGCTTACTCTATTTTTATGTAGGAGGTCTAGGCAATTATTTGTCTCTTTTGACCAATCAATTTTCATTTCTGGTAGTTCATCTTGTTTTAGGAGGCCTGTATTTGAGATCCGCCATAACTCCCATTTATTCCATACAACATATGTTTTCGATGGTTTTCTCACAAACACTACTAAAATTTATGTTTGAATTTTCACTTTTGCTTGACATCATCTGAGTAATTGCTTTAGTGATATAGTGGGGAACCTATTGATTTTGCTGTGAGATTTTGGTCTTGGCAAGATTGTACTCACGATAATCTCTAAGCCAGGCAAATGATTATGAATTTCAATATTTATCTTTTTCACCAGATGTAGCATCTATAAATATAGAAATGCATTGAAAGAGCTAATATGATTTATTTCCAAGTATGATGAATTTAATTAGCTGGACTCAATTTGAATAACTTTTTCTCTTGTTGAGAACAAAATAATTTTAAGCCACTGTGTTGAAAGGTTGTAATTGTGGAAGCTTATCTTTCCATGTTGTAAAGACCATTTTCATAGGTGATGTTATGAGTTCCACTGAATAGGATCAGAGCATTTCAAGGAAATTTTGGGATATAAGCGGCGACACATCATATTTATTCTAGTTTTGCATTAGGCATGTGAAGAAAGGCGACAATTGTCAGATTAAATGTTTTCAACAATAGAATCGCTGAGTAGCATCTAGGGCGAAAAATTTTCACTTCTCATCATGGAACGTATTTTACCAGCAGCATTGAATCCACCAAAACCTTTACATCCTGTTAATGAAAAGTTTGAATCATCAATCTACAACATCTGTGTTTCATCAACAATTAAGTTTTTTTGTATTCAGTTCTTCCCAGTGGATGAACATTTTTTTGAATGAGGTGAAATTCGGACTTTTTCTACAGTCAACTAGAAGATGGCTGCTCTAACACTGGGGCATCTATTTATGAAACACACCTATAAAATTGTTTGTGCTGTTGAAAAGTTGAAAATATGATATTTTTGATAGCATCTGGTGTCATCACTTAAGAAGCCCTGAATGATTCATATCTAGATAACTTACACATAATTTTTTGCATGAAAATTCAGTGGATCTATTTATAAGTTAAAATATTGATTTCCTAATAGATCACAATATGAATTCCTATAGTTTTATTCAGAAGTTATAATAAAGTATAAAAGCAACCATGGAAAAATCAAAAAATTTGCATGGAAAGAAAGTGAAACAATGAAAAACAACTTGTATATGTTTGTGGTACTATTTGGATTCAAAATATTGTTTGTTTGGTTTTTGTTTATAATAATAACTTGTATATATTATTAACCCCTATACATGTATATAATCAATTCATTAAGAACCCAGGGTCCCTGGTCATCTGCCAGATTTTTTCTGAGCTTCCATCTGAATTTTAGTGTTTTGAACCGAACATTGTGCTCACAGATTTTGTTCTCAGGTCTTCATATTCATGGTTCAAAAACCTGTAGCATCACTGCGCACATAGTCTCATGGGTGCATTGAGTTGAGCTTATATGGATTTACATTGTACCATGTTTTAATCTGATGACATGTTAATAAAAGTTGCATTACTTACTGAAAATTTTATATTTGATATGTAGGTTGAAATATTCATTCTAAATGTTAATCAGAACACATGAATGACAGAATAGTGGACACATTGAGGAGTGACACAACTTGAGCTTAATTAGAAAATTGGTGACTTCTGTCCATCTTGAAATGTGGACAGCAAGTACTGTTCCTCATTATCTCGATTTTCTGCTGAAGCATAATGTCACACTGGACTGGAAATTTGAATGTTCAATAATCTATAAGTAAAACACCTTACCACAAAGGCTCATATAAAGATTCTGATGATTTTTAGACGATATCTAAATTACTCATTTAGAGTGAAGCACAAATTCGATGACACTCACCAACTTAAAAACAGTGTTCCATGATTGTCGGGACACCAGTGGTATTTTGAAGAAAACGCTCACTGTAGTCCCTCAAGGTTATGCTTTGATTCAATGTTGATGATGATTGGCATTTTGGATTACAAAATTACATTCATTGAAAAAATGTTTTGGCCAGAACAAGGTCAAGAAGAGTCATAATTTGTTGAGCATCAAGTCTCCAGAGCCAGAAGTTGAAAATTCGTTTTATTCAGATTCCAGAACTGGCAAACAATTTGAGATGAAAAAGAAGATTATCTGAAGATTTACAAATGTGCACCAGTCACAATGACCAACATGATATCGAACTATTCAAAATTGATCTTCTTTCTGATTTATCTAAAATACAAGACAAACTTAATGATAAACATTCAAATGAACAAAGTAAGATGATAATCTGGAATGTTTATTTTTATTTTCAATAAGAAAAGGAAGTTGGTGGCACTTTGATCGACCAGGAAAGAGTGAAAGATTGTTTTATAGAGGCCACTGCTGTAACCCATACCACTGGAATAGCATTGTAGACTAGAAAGTGAACTATTTGCTTGGTTGACCGAAAAATAATTTATATTTGGCGTTGAGATATGCAAAACTGAATGAAATAATGAAAAATTCAATCAACTGGAATATGTCCTTGATCAGCTAGAAAATCAAAAAATTGATTCAAACATGTTGGACAAATTCATGCAAAACAGGAAGGAATGCACTGACTTTGAGCCAAAAATCTCTGCCAAAACCGAAAAAACACATTCAACCATACCACAAAATTAGAATAGTGTCAATCAGAATTTTTAAGACTGCCATGAGCTAGCTAGTTGTTACATGCATGCTAACCCTTTTGTAGTGATACTGAACGTAGAATTTTCTTGATTCTATGTTTTCTTATTGCATCTAGTGTAGGTTGACCACCATACACAATGTCCATCATCTCAGTCTTTAATAATGATGACAATTTTGAATGGATGATCAGCATTTCTGTTAACATGTCAAACAGCCTGTTTACATTACACATTGAGTTTCATCCATTTACTTGACGATTTGTGGATGTTCAATCAGCTGCCTTCAAGAACAAGTTCGATAGGATTGAAAATCTAAGTGGAAAATGACATAATACATCTATGCAAAGTTAAATTAACACTAGTACACACTGATAAGAAAATTTCGTTCAACATTGCAGTCAATTATAATTCAAATTCCATGATTTATTAACAGAACAACCATTTGAGTTACAGGGTTTTTCTGTACCCCCTCATTCGCACCATGTGGAAGTGGTCTGGAATTCCACGCCCAATTTTTTCCTTACCTAGTTGAAATAATTTGAAAAATGCATGAAATGAGTGAATACTGAAGATTACCAATAATATGCATCAATTTTCCCAAGCTAACATTATTTTAGAATGATAGCAAAAAATATTAGCTGCTGGCATTTCTGAAATTAGTGCTCATGATTTGGACATCTCAATTGATTAAATTTTTAGACTTTGATATTCTAGAATGCTGGAAAATGAATGTTTTCAACCCTTATCCCTGAGATAAAAACCTTACATGCCAAAAATATGTATTTAACATTTCCCAATGAAAAAATTTGTGTGCACAATGTTCCAAAACTTTAAGTGAGAGAAATAATTTATGAAGATCAATAAAGAAATCTCAATGTCCAACGAAATTTAAACAGAATAATAAAGATTACTGATTGCTAAATAAGATAAGAAATTTTAAATCATGTAAACCATGAAGGTTTAACTTTCAGAAGAATTTTTGAGCATATAAATTTATGCAATGCTGGAAAGTGTATTCTATAGATGATTTGTAATATTCTTCGTTTAGATTTTCAGTCGAAAAATAATGGTATCAAAAAAATATACGAAAAAATGTGGGAAAAATCAACAAATTCATGTGATCAATGTCATCAGAGTAATAAGCTACGAGGATCTAGATTTGGTTTAAAAAAATCCACTATTTGTGATTCGAACTGGAATATCTATAATTCACACATGAAATTGATGAGCATATACAGAGAGACATAAATTATTTATGATTTAAGGTTCAACTTTTAAGCCCAATGATGTTTTGACTTAGCAATGAGCTGATGTTTTTAAACATCAAACCAGCTAGAAAATCAGCTTGATGTCGAGCCAACTTCTAGTATGCTGGAAAATGAATTTCTCCAACACATATTTCCTGGATGATCTTTTTTTTCAATTCAATCATTTTCCACATTCATATGATGCGACCAAAAACTTGGATTTTTTTACAAAATTTGAATTTTGTTGAATATTGGACATGCTAACCATCGAGCCTGAGCTGGATTATAGCAAACAATGATCACTATACGATGATTTGACCTTCTAAAATGCATCGAAATAATCGTCTCCTTGAGTTTTCAAAATTTTTTGAGGGATTTGGTGATGGAGCCCAAAATATTGTTCACATTTCCAGATTTTATTGCCAAACACCATGGCTTCACCAGTAAAAAACATTAACATAGGGTATTTAACATTAGCTTCCTTCCTGAACATTCACACCACATTGCATATATCCTCCAATTTCAGCACTCTGAATTCAAATTAGGCTAAAGCGTTTCTTGCAGGGTGACTATTGGTAAAATGGAAATTTTCACCACTTTAACATTAAAGACACTATTGTTTACCAATAAATCAACAATTTCCCCTTGCTTCCAGAGCAATGTTTTTCCCTCAAATAGTGTCTTTTGAGGAAATGAATTTTGAAATGAGGGAACAAATTTTGGGAATGAATCTCATCGCAGAAAAAATTTAGAGAAATTCGAACACGAAACATTTTGGTGGACTTCAACAGGTCAAAATCTCAAAATTTCCTAGCACAGCACCAGTCATGGGTACAATAATCGTAACTTTCTATCAGGCATGGCCGTTAACATATCTAAGTGCTCCCAATTACTAACTAATGTTGAACAGCTCTTATCAATCAAGTTACACATATTATTTTGCAATCATTAACAGTCGATATTTTGCTGAAATTTGAGATTTTTCATCAATTCTCTCAATTTTTTCTCTCAGAGCTTGGAATTTTTCAAAGGTTATCAATATGAAATTTTGGATTTATAGACTATGAAGATAGAGCGCATCATTCCAGAATGCAATTTTAGAACTTTTATTCAGGAATATTTGTTTCAAAGATTCATTTTCCAGCATTTTGAAATGTAAAAACTCGAAAATTTTTCTGAATGTGGAACAAATTACACCACATCAGTCTAATTTTCATAAATTTCTTAACGTTTTGAAGCTTCATTTTCCAACATTTTAGAAAGTGAAAATTCAAAAAAAATTTTGGCCCTCTGCAGTGGAATAAGAAAGAAAAGTTTTGATAGCAGATAAATTCATGAGTACTCTATCCTTTGCATATGCTTTGCGCTCCTGTAGAACAGTAATATATTATTCATCAGCTCAATTTGGCTGACCTGACCAGGGTTTTTTTGCACAGGCCAGGTTGCAATGTGCAACTTGGGGAAAAATTCTTGTTGCACAAATAAATTTTTGGTTGCTCACTCTTAAAGCAATAAATTTGTTCAAATATATCGGAAAAACCATTGCAATCTAGTTTTCTTGACATTTCATTTGATCTGCGACAGTTTTAGGCATTTAAAACCCAATTTTCTGAGTTTTGGTGACCAAATGAAAAGGTTAGTATGAGTAGACTAGAGTAATTAGTTCGGAGCATAGCACCAAAAATTTTTTCTTTATTTCAATATTCTGGAATGCTGGAAAATGAATCTTTGCACCTTATATTTCCTGGACAGGAGGTATGATTTCTCAGTGAATTTAATAAATTGTCAGTCGGGCAAACTGAAATTCAAAAACTAGGCAACCAGTGAAGAATTTGGATCTTTCAACCGGCCAAAATTTCAAGCATTGTCTTACACTCAAAATGTTTTAATCACATGGAAGTCATAATTCAAAATTTTTGCGAAGATCACAGAAAATTTTAGGAAAATTATAGAGAAAAATGTTAGTTTTCATCAAATTTGTCAAAATACAATACATGAACAAACATCTATCCATAATATGATGATTATTAGAACGTATAAGCACTAGCTACAATGACCTTTTCTAATCAGGCATTAGAATTATATAAAAAATTATAAATTAAATGAAACCCAGCACCAAGTTTCAGAAAATTTTCACTTTTATCCATTTTAGAACGCATGTCCCACAGAAAACCCAACTATCTTATCAAAAGAGCTCTCTGGCCTCAAGTTGCACTGTGCAACTTGACAGAAAAAATTTGTTTGCGCAGCTTGAAATTTGATTGCTGTATGCAAAAAAACCCCTGGACCTGACTAATATTTTCTGTTTCCTCATTTTTGCAGGTTACTGACTCCAAAATCATCACAATGTTTGAGTATGCTCTCAGAATGCAGGAAAAAAATCCCTGACCACCTTATAGGCATTTTTAAAAATTTAGAAAAAATCAGGAAACAAATCTTGAGTTAGGTTTGAAATCTACGAGGAAAAAGAGGTGTTTCAGATGGAGGAGAGTCAGCAGGAATCAAAGAGTGATTTCTGTCAACAGACTTGAGGGATTTGGGTGTTGACAATTCCTGGAGGAACAGAACCCTTGAGGCCTGTAAATATGAGCTGGCATGGACAATTCCCCAGAGCGTGAATTCTCCACAAAATAAAAATTCAGTTTTCTTTCCTGACTACAGTCGACCACATATGGAAACAACAACTGGCCTACATGCAGATTTTCATACGCCTGAGAATCTTGTGCTGAGGCCCATTTGCAAAAAAACAGACTATAGTAAAGCCTTGAGGTTCGTTTGTTATTTACAAAAGAAAACCATTGAGATTCACTAGTTAAGCTACATCAGGGTTAGAGATCTAGATTTTCGACCAGAATACTGATTTTTTGCTGAATTTTGAGAGTTCTAGAACTTTTGACATAAGCTGATATTTGTTTTAGATAAATGCATTTGTACTGAACTTTTGTTCTAGAACTATGCTGTGGTGTCTACTGGTTCCACCTTTCAGTGTCCCTTGGCCTCCTTGCAGAACATTTATTTAAATAGAGTGCAGATACGATACAGCACAGTGACAATAAAGCCGGTGCTCTCCCAGAAAAGTACCCTGACCCTTCAAAGACCTCAGGGCCCTTTTACATGTTTGCATGACCATCACATTTTTCCTTCTAAATCCTTAATTTTTTTACTGTTCATAGGTTTTTTGACTCACTATGTGTAATATTACCCATAGTATTAGTGTAGCTTACTGACAAATTAGTATTTGCATGCTAAGCTTTATATTTTTTTCTACCACTGTATAAATTCATGCTTTTTCTCAAATATGGCCTGTATTTAACCACAATTCATATTGGTAAAAAATCCTTTTATGATTATGACATTTTCGAATTATTGTCAGATAACTGTTTCATTTCTGCATTATTTCAAGTCGATAGTAAACAGAAAGTCCACTATGGCATGATTCATAAGGAAAGCCAAGTTTAATCAATATTTTGCACAATGTCCTTATACTGAAATGCAAAGCCGATGAATCATCAAGAGTACTCTGTGGCAATTTCAAGGTAATTTGACGATTTTTTAAATAAAATTTGGGTATTTTCTCACAAATCATGTCTCTTTCTATGAGAGTAACATTAGTTTTTCGTTTTTTCCCATTTTTTTACCACAGGTTTTGATTTTGTCAAAATTATACGGTTTACCATCCAACATGGTAGTCCAGTTGCAGTTTGAACGCAATTCAGGACGTTTGGGACGGGTACCAATGGTTGTTGCACAGCTTTTTCAAATTTGAGGAAATTATATAAATTTCGGACAATTTTTTTGCAATTTCATTTTTCATATGCTCATCAGGTTTAACTTGATTAATTCACAAATTGTGTAGTAACTTATCTGTGTCTTCATAGCTTTTTTTGATCTTTTTTCATCAGATGTTTTGATTTGATTGCCTCAATAATAAAGTACGGCATTGGCTTGAGGCATCTCTAAAATGTTAGCTTTATTCCATGCAGGGAAGCATTATTAGATCAGATATTAGTAGCCAGTATCTGAAATGGTACAACTCTTTGTAAGCAACACAAAACTGATAGTAAAGAACAATACTTTTGAGTGTCCCAGCCATTTTTTGAATCAGTAACATACTTATTACATATATGCCCCAAACTTTAACAGTATGCCCAACTGCCTATCCCTCCAAATCATGGGGTCCAAGAAAGTAATATTTCTTCAAGTTTTTGGCTGGAAATTCAAGTTTGTGGTAAAGATTCATATTTTTCTCACTGATTCTATGCTCCAATCCAAAAATAGGGTAATCAAAGGTATGAAAATCTGTCAATAGTTCCTTATCATTACCCCGAATTATTATCCACAAAGGTATAAGTTCCAAATTCGGCACAATTTCCAGGACTATCATTTTGACAACGTCTACCGACAACCATATCATAATTTTTAGTATTCAGAAACATCATCTTTTACATTAATGCCCAAAATTGATCAATGACTGCGCACAAAATGTGGATTTGTGTATACAAGCTATATTTGTGGCCTAAAAAAATCTGTCATTTCACCATAAATTTTGTGACGATTGAATAAAATCTACTTTCAGAAAGAACACAATTTTTGACCAATGATTTCCTGTGTAAAGGCCACTTGATCCAATTAAATTATTGATGGCATAAAATGATTTCCAATTATCTTTGGATCCATCAATGTTTTTACCATAAATCTTTTGTGAAGTGCTTGAGGAAAATGTGTGGCTCTGTGAACAATTCCAGTTCATAGTGCAGGAACCACCATCTTCCTGAACATTTTAGCGAAAATTGCATTAAATACCAAAACTTAAATTCATTGTTCAAAAATTTTAGCTCTTGATTTTACCATGCAGGTGAATTGCATCTTCCCCATATATAATACACTTTTTAATGATACTGACTTTAAATATGACATTTTTTGGTTGACAAAGCCTGGGCAATTTACATCTTGACAGAGAGTGGCCAATCAATTCAATTACTTTTCTTCATTCAACTGTAAATCGTCACTCTCTGACAACATCCATGAAATCACATTTATCTTTGCAAAGTAGTTTAAAACAGCACAATCTAAATCAGTTTGATGTCATTGTTGAGTACTATTATCAAGTACATATCATGTTTTTCTGAAATCCAAATCCATACACATTTCATTTTTTTCAGTATAATGAATAAATGGGTCAGCAAAAGTGCTTGAGGATGCTAAAAAATACAATTTCCACATATTACTAACATTTTTTCAATAAAATTTCACTAGCACGCATACCAATTTCCATGTTATCATCATTATTATCTTCTTTGCTATACACCATGCTAAATTTGTCTAAATCTTCAAATTAAAAAAATAATTATTACCATGATGCTCAATTACAGTACTTTTACTCACTTTCATTAATATCATTTTCTGCTAAAATTGAGGCACTATCCTTGCTCATGCCCAATTTTAAACTCTCCTCAACAAAATATTTTTGACATGGATGCTGGTCTCCTTTATCTGGCAATATTGGACTCAAATTTCAAGGATGGATTAAAAATGGAACATTGACGATTCATCTCCAAATAAGAAGTACATATATAGCTACCCAAATAATTCAAAAACTTTCAGTTTTACTTACTCATTTGGATTTTCTGAACTATGACTGTTGTAGTGTGTTTTCCGCCGATTTTTTATTGTTTTGTCAAAGCGCGTTAGAGGCCCGCAGGTGGCAAGTGGAGAGAGCAACGCGGACCACCAGTAGCCATCTTACTGTAGCGCACGTCGGTACGCGTGCGCTGGTCTCTCTCAGTTATTATTATTAACGTTATAATTTTATATGTTTTCGTTACTAGTTGTGCGCCCCATTGGCCACCACTAGTACATACTCGCCGCCTCCCACCACGCCTTTTCGTCTTTTCTCTCGCCCGTGCGTGGGAGTTGATTTAGTGTTCTTTTATTTTTTTTTCTTTTCATCTCGCCGGTCTCCGTTGTTGTTCACGTAAGTTTTGTACATTATTGCGTAACATTAAAAGGTAGAAAATCCTTCGCCTTTCAATCTTGCGTAACAAGGGAGACAATTAAAGAAAGTCGTGTTGGGATAGTTAGTGTTGGGGTTTAAGTACCAGTAATTAGTTTATTGGGTAAACGTGGGTGTGGGAAGCATGTACATTAAGGACATAACCTCGGAATCCCAATCCTGCTCACGCCGCATCATCTCCGCCCCGACCAAACCAAAATACAACACTGGTGACCGCTTGGATTGTACCATGCCTCTCCCCGCCGTTGCGTTGCATCGGAAAAAACCCACAGAGTCCAAAATTCGACCCCGCCCTAGCTGCGCCAAAGGGTACAAAAGGGGTTATTATACCCTGCGAAAAAAGATGCCAACGGTAAGCCACACACCGCTGGACTTCACCCGCTTTCCATCGCGATCCAGTTCTCCGAATGCCGCCACAGCCGCACACCGCGCCCTAAGTTTTGACCAAATGCTGTTGCCGCGACCGTCAAATATTAAGCAATCGACAGCGGTACCCACGGTAAGCCTCCCGCCCCATAATCCGCCCTTGTCTAATTTCAGTACTCCCACGCTGGACGGGACGGCACAACCGCAAGTACCGCTCATTCCCACAACCGCGGCGACGATCAATTCTCAACCCCCGCGGTCGCTAAATCAAAACCTCCTTACCACCGCCAAAAATTGCCTTAAGGCGCCGCCCGCATCGCAAATGCCGCCACCAAGGGCCCCGACCCGAAGTAATAATGACCAAGCTGTCGCCAGAACCGATTCCTCCGAATCCTTTGTCAATATCAAACCACCGCAAGCCCCAGCCGCCACCCGTGCTTCAGTAAACAATCACCGCAGCAGCCTAGCCATCGCAAACGCCAATGAAGTTCAAAATTTTCGAATTGAAGCACGCGACGCGCTGGACCAACTCAACACCGCCGCTGTGTGCATAACCAACAATGTTCCTATGGTACAAACCATTGATCAAATTATCGGCGCCGTCTCCGACCAATTCCAAGCCCAGCAATTACGCGTCCAACGCCAAATCCAGGAACAAACCAAAGCCACTAACGCGCGTTTCGCCGCACTTGCCGAGCAAATGCAACAATTGATTTCCACAACCGCCGCCGCAACTAATGCCCACAATCCGCCTACACCAAGACTGCCGCCGGTGTCCTCACGGTTTCACGGCGAGGAAACAAGAGATACTTATATCCCAAACGAAACTCTCCGTGGAACTGAACCGGCTCCAGTCTTTAGCAGGCTACCGAATCAAGTCAAACCCAAGGCACCGTCGACGGATACCCTGTATAATAATGAATTCGCCCGCACTACGCGCGCCGACGAAAATTTACACCGTTCCGCGCTTCAAAGACACCCACCGCCCGCGGCAAACCAGTTCGGCTTCTCAGACTACCCACCTGAGGATTATTATGAACATCCCCATCCTCGGTACGACATGCGGCGCACGTCTCATCGCGAGGAAGATAGCCGCATCAAAACAATCATCGACAACAGGCACCTGTTGATAAACGACGGCGCTGCAACAAATAAATGCCTGTTACGCTTCTTCATCCGCCTGGAAAATGAGTTCGGCTATGACGCCTCTAACCACGTAAAGATGAGTGCCCTACGCCGACTCACCCACGATACGCCGAGCGATATGATCCAAGATATGACGCGGTACGAAGACGCCAAACACTTACTCATGTTCCAATTGGCTCCCGATTGCAACCCGATGACTCTCAAACGCCAACTCGCGTCAATCACCCCAGAAGTTGGAGAAGAACCCCCTGCGTTTCTGAGTAAGGTAATGACTTACGTACAATTATTGTATCAGCATGAAGATCAAACTTTTTGGCACAAACAAGTAATTGACACCTTTTTGACCAAAATGCCTGTTTTCTATCAACTAACAATTGGGGAACAAGCAAAAGGCTTCACGAATGTCCAACAATTGGCCGACGCCGTAGCCAAAGCCCGTAGTGTCCTCAATGCCACTAAAGCCGAAATCGGAACCGCAGAACAACCCATTCTTGTCAATCAAGCAGACCAGGACGCACCACAACCGAAGTCGCCGCAACCATTTGATCGCCGTTTCGAACACGGCCACAGTATGGATCGCCCCCAACACTGCTACCACGAGCACTCTCCATCTATGGACCGCAGGTCACAAAATTCGACACCACAACCCACTAAATTCGTCTCCTTTCAACCACAAGCGATTGAGCCACCGCCGCCGCAGCCGCCACGCACGGAGATGCTATTGGAACAATTAATTCAACGATACGACCGTGACTATGAAGAACGAAAATCCCGACAATGCCCTGAGGAAATGATCCCCAACAACAGGCAACACAGTCCGCGTCATCAATCTCAAAGCAGAGAGCCGTACGCCAATCCCTTCGACCGATCTGCCAGTAGAGACCGCGCACGCACGATGCAACCTACAGGTCTTTGGTGCGACGCCCACAAATCCCGCACCCACAACACCAAAGATTGCATCTGGCTCAAGCGGCAAAACGCTCAACAGTCAACCCGACTTGAATCAAACCGCCCAAATTATGCCACCCACCCACGGCAAGTTGATTTCCGAACCAATTCGAACGACGTCCGTGGACAGCACGATTGGCGACCCCGCCGCGGAGGACTGCCCCAACGAGGCACAAACTACGCCCGTGGCGCGCGAAACCATTTTTATGAAGGTAACTCTATACAGCGCCCACATGATTTTGTTCAGAATACCTACGCCGTTTACCCGAACCATCAATTCTCGGCACCGTGGGAACAACATATCCATTACAATGCTGTACCGACCCCGTACGTCATGACGCCGACAGATTCATCGCGCGCTAGTTCTCAATCTTCAGAGTTACAAATAACCCTACCCGCACTTCCGGCACGGAATACGGCGTCAATACCCCCGCTCGAAACACGCGTTAACAACCAATCGACGTCAACGGCCAATATGGTTATCCCATCCGAAGAAATCGCTTCCGCCGCGCCCATCGTTAGCCCCGGCATCGTCTGTTGGAACGCAATGGGCCGTGCTTTTCAGGACCCCTGCCACATCCACTCGTCCGTCTGTCAAATTGATAACCTCACGCCATCTTCCAAATCGTTTGTCTGCAAGTACGCGTCTACAAGAGCCTTTCAAATTCCAATCAAAATTGGAGCCGTTAAAGCACACGCGCTCATCGACACAGGTGCCCGTCTTGTCATCAGGTTTAGTCAAACGCGCTTTCGACAAGCAATCGCTCCAACTGCCGATTTGTGGAAAAATCAAAGTAGCCGATGGCACTGTAGTCAATGCTCATGGCCCGGTAGTCGTTATGATGGAATCCGCATTCGGAGAGCACATGATCAAATGCGTAATCCTCGACGACGACAGAAATGACCAATGCATCATCGGATCGGATTTCCTCGCGCACCCAGACATCCACGCCATTTTGAATTTTAAAGACAATTACATAGAAATTCAAGACGTTAAACTGCCGCTCAAAGTAATTGCCTCGGTCCGCCTGCGAACGGAATTGTTTCTACACGCCGCCAACGACAATGTCTTAGAGGAAATACCAGAGGACGAACGAGTAAGTTTCTATGACGATAAATCCGATATTTTTAGCCAACCCGAAGAAATCGAAGTTGAACAACCCATACGGCAGGCTCAACCTAGTCCACACCAACCGCCCTCTCAGCGGCTGGAGGTTACCAAGCTCGCCGAACCGATCTTTCTTGTCGCCCATGCTTCTATCTCGATTTCACCACACTGCCAACAATGGGTCAAAAGTAGCGTTTTTCCCACAACATCCACGACCGTGCCCGACGTGATCGTACAACCCCTCGCCACCGATAATGTAGCCGCAGAACTTCCAGTCGAAACCGCAGTGGTCAACATCACCAACGGTCATTGTCGGCTCCTCTTCATTAACAATACGCCAAACAGTATCAAACTCCGACCAAATCAGCTCATTGCGATGGCAAAGCACATGCTGGAGTATTCCGAAACCCACGCCAACTGTCAGATAGCAACCACCGCCGCTGACCGCGATTTAACTGACCACGAGCCGGCCGCACTAGATAAATCGTTCCCTGGCCACACTGCACAACAAAAGCTGGAGTACGCTCTAAACAAAATGACCGAAAAGACTTATGTTTCTGCCGCGCAAAAAGTAAAAGCCCTCAAGATGCTTCGACAACACCGCGATGTTTTCAGCCTCCCCAGTGATAAACCAACCATCACCAGCGAGCTAACTGTCAGTATCGACACCGGCACCGCAAAACCCGTTTCCCGCCATTATTACCGTGCGGCAATGGAACAACGACTGATTGTATGCCGTCATATTCAAGAAATGCTCGACAACAATTTCATCAAACCATCCCGCTCGCCCTGGGCCGCACCGCTGTTCTTGGTAAAAAAGAAAGATGGCTCTTGGAGACCTGTTGTCGACTACCGCGGAATAAACGACGTCACGCCAAGCGACAAATTTCCGATCCCGCGCATCGACGATTATTTGGATGCAATGGGACAAGCGAAATTCTTCACCACACTCGACCTCAAAGCCGGGTACTGGCAGGTACCCCTCAACGCCGACTCGCGCGATAAAACAACCTTCATCTGCCAAGAAGGTCTGTTTCGATTCAAAGTTTTGCCGTTCGGTTTGAAAAACGCGCCTGCCGAATTTCAACGTCTAATGGAAAGAATTCTTCGCCCGTATATTTGAAAGATTTGTCTGGTCTATATCGACGATATTATTATTTTCTCGAATTCGTTTGAAGAACATTTGGAACATTTACAAATCATTTTCGACGCCCTCCGCACAGCTAATCTCATGCTTCGGCCAGACAAATGTGAATTCCTGCCGCCGCAAGTCAAGTTTTTAGGCCACCTACTTAGCGCCGGCGGAATTGCAGCCGATCCGGAGAAAGTCAAAGCTATGGCCGAATACCAATTCCCGAAGACCAAAAAAGGTATGCAAAGTTTTTTAGGGTTAGTCCAATGGTGCAAATGCTTTATTCCAAATTTGGCAACATTGTCCAGTCCTTTGTACGGACTTCTACGTAAAGACGCTCAATATATCGCCACGGACGAACACCACGCCGCATTCGAAGGTATCAAAACCGCCCTTACGTCATCGCCCTTTCTTCGCTACCCAGTTTACGATGGCAAAGCGCAATTCGTTATCCAAACCGACGCCAGCACAACCGCCATCAGAGCAATTTTGTATCAAGAGAACGGAAACGATCAATGGGTCATCCCCTACAATAGCCGCGTACTCACCGATGCCGAAACCGGCTACAGTACAACTGAGCGTGAATGCCTCGCCATTGTCTACGGCTTCCAGATGTACCGCCACTATGTGTAGGGCCAAAAAGTTATTGTCCGCACCGATCACAAGCCGCTCGAGTGGCTCAAAGACGAAAAACATCGAAACTCACGCCTCTAACGTTTCCCGATCAGCCTCCAGGATTACGATTATAAAGTTGAATACATTAAAGGAAAAGACAACGCTTGTGCCGATTTCCTATCTCGGAAGGACGACCGCGACAAATCTCCCATCCAGACCGCTGAAAATTTGACCGCCACGATTTTCTGTGAGAATTTTCACCCTGCTGGTGCAACTACGGAAACCGACTTAATGGTACCGGAAATACGCCCAGCAGCGGCTTCACCACCAACCGAAGTCGATGCCGAAATCAACGCCATCACCTGTGCAATGACGAAAAAGACCATCAGTCAACCCACACTCTCTAATTCAGTGCCTACAGCTGTCGACAACGAACCGCCCCCGGCCGAAGCCATTACGATCGCCGCTCACAAGGAAGTTTTAAAAGCTCAAGCCGCCGATCCAGCCATAACAAAAATTATCGCCACCCTCAGAACAGATAACGCCGCCAAACACCCACCAATTTTCTTCCTCGAAGATCAAATTTTGTTCCATCAACTCAAAGAGGTCAAGCAATTAGTCGTACCCGCCTCCATGGTCGACCAAACTCTTCACCAATTCCACGGCGCGAAAATTTTGAATCATCAAGGAACAAACCGCACGCTAGCAGCAATTAAAGCTCACTTTTAGTGGCCCCGCATGGAAGAAAACGTTCGAGATTGGATCAAAACTTGCAAAATTTGCCAACTAACAACGCCGCGCATGCCACCGCCTCTGCCACTGCTGCCAATCCAACCCAAACACCCATTTGAAATTGTGGCAACCGACATCGTCAATATTTCGCCAGTGGGTGAGAAGCATCCCTACGTTATTGTTTTTCAGGATTATTTTAGGAAATTCGTTTCCGCGCACCCGATACCGGATCAGAAAGCCTCAACCATAGTGGAATGTTTTATCAACAACGTTGTCCTCACGCATGGTAGCCCACTCGTACTCCTTTCCGATCAGGGTGGATGCTTTACATCAAAGCTTATGCAAGATATATGCGAGCTTCTCAAAGTTCGGAAGGTTAAAACAAGGGCATACCACCCCCAGCGCAACGGAATGGTCGAACGTTTCAATCAAACATTGATCGCCCAGCTAAAAAAGTATACTGCCGACGATCCAGATAACTGGGAGTGCTACCTGCCCTACGCCATGTTCGCCTACAATGCCACGCCGCATACAGCTACACACCATTCGCCATTCAGTTTACTACGAGGATATGAGCCGCGCATTACCTTCGACTACGATTGCGCCCGCCGCCTCACCTTGCCGTTGAATTACGATGCCTATCAGCATATCCTTACGCAAGCACAACTCAAAATGCACGAAAAAATTAAAGCAAACCTCGATGCCGCAGCCGCCGCCAGCAAAGAATACTTTGATCGCAAGGCCCGAAAACGCGACTTCGTCGTCAACGACTTAGTTCTTTTAACCAATACGCGCAAGGCCAACAAAATTCAACCCGACTTCATTGGACCTTTTCTCATCACGGATGCCTCTCGCGCAGCCGAAAACGTTGTCACAATCGATTCACTCGACGCGCCCGGCCGCCCGCAAACCGTCTCCATAACGTGTCTAAAACCGTTCGTTCCGCCACCCGCAAAAGACGCGTTTGAACACGAAGAAGGTGGACCACGTATCCCCCACACTTCTCGCGGGCAATAGTTTGTTTTGAAATTTTTCTTTTGTGATACGGCGCTCATCACGCCGCGTTGTAAATAATCTTTACGTTTGTTTAATTTAGATTATGGCGACCTCGTTGAGGAGCAAGGATACACGGCAGTTTCGAAACACTTCCCTTCGACCCGCCTTTTACTAGCACTCGGCCAACTTTACAACATCACCTTACATCCTGCTCCGGTCCCCACGTACTATGATAGGAGGGGGTTTCTTCTTTAATGTTAGGTTCTGTTCAACGCGAGGCCATTCAGTTTATTTCCGCCCGACCCTGGCCGCTATCACTCTCATAAGACTAATTGGGAAAGGTTGATTTTAGTCCCCATTAACATAGTGGTGTTTGTGTTGCTTTCCGTAATGGTAGCGTTTGCATTTTCTTACTTTACACTTTCTTCACCTTTCAGCGGCTTATTCTTTTACTATTTCATTTCCACTTTTTGCTTCCATCCGCAATAGTCACATTTTCCAGCCGCTCCTAAAAATTTATATTTTCAAAATGACTACGCCGTCGACTGGATCAACCTCCACAGCCGACGACCCTCAGCCGTATCGTGAATCGATAAAGGTCAACGAACGATACGTATGTTGGGCCGAGCAGCAGCCCCACCAAAACGATCCAAGCTTTGCCTGCGACGGTATTTTTTCTCACTTTTATGCTTTTGCTGCTTATCCTTGCATGCTCTTTTGCTTGGGACCCCATGGGTAACTCCCCCACTCTGTAGTTTTGCCCCAGAGATCCATGGTCAGCCGCCGTGATCCCCGCCATCGTCAAGTTGTGGCCTCCTCAGTCCACAACCGGCTGCTGCTTTGATTTCCGCATACGACAACTCTCGTTATCTCGCTATCGTAGCCGGATCCAGCTGTCCAAATGCGCCCATCAAGGTGACATTGCCGCCCAAGCCAGTGTCTTCTCCGAGCATGTGTCCTCCTAACGAATCGAAAGCAACACCGCACCTCCCTCCTGGGTCACGTTTAAATCCTCCTTTAATCTCCATTTCGCTCTTTCGATTTGGTGCCCCATTTGTCAATGATGAATATCGCGCCCGCTCTTGTTTAGAAAACAACGTCAAACGCCTGATTCGCATCGCGGATTTGGAATCGTGGTACATATCCATGTACGCGCAACCCCCAAATGTCTTGCCCCCAAGGATATTCCTTTCACCTGGAAGTTTGGGGCAGGCCTTGGCCGCCCAACCCACACCAAACTTCCGTGGCTATACGCTGGTCGGTTTTGACACCGAATCGATCATGGCCGCCGATATAAAACAGTTCCAGTTCACCGTGCCCATGCCAGCCGACCCCACGGCGTCTAGCTACCCCTGGTATGTTCAACTCGCATTTCCGAACAGCATGATGTTTGTCTTCGAAACGTTCACCGCTACCCCGGAAGACTGGACCGCGCTATTCTCCCTAGTCGACGGCGAACACACCATCATAGTTTCCTTCGATGGAGCCGACGACTGGGCGGGAATATATGCTCTTCTGGGTACTCAATTCCGAACCGATGGGCAAAAGAAAAACAAAGACCCCGTCATAAAAGCCATTCATTTCGACGCGTACCGCGTTATTCGAAACATCGACATATCCCCGCCACTGTACGAGCTGGCGCGACAAATTGGCTTCCTTCCCAAAAAACGCACGCTCACAGCAACCGTTTCCGCCATGTGGGCGCTGGACATTTCAAAGCTCACGCTACGCTTCCCGGCAGCCCTGCGTTTCTTTAACAACCCCACGACGTCGTTCCTGCAATCCGACGTCCTGGCCTACGCGGCCCTCGACGCTTATTATCCGTTGCTATTGTTTTTGGCCTTTGGTCGCTACGGCTTCATCCCCGAGGTTTACAACGCCCCCGCGTTGTTTCCCCACGACTCGCTGGACGCCGCCGAAATCGACCACCTCACGGAATACGTTATTGCCACCTTTCACAACGTCGCATTGTCGGATGCCTTGCCCCCCGACTACGCCAACCGAATATACCCGACGACATCGCAAGTGGCCTTACCCGCGATTATGCGGGACGAAGTTCTTTCGGCTTAGAAATTTTTCATGTATGATTGCACAGCGTCCGACCACGGTCGGTCTTTTTGTTTAGGAACGGTAACCAACGGCTTCCTGGACGTCAGAGCTTTGACGCGAACAACTCACCCGAAGCTTCTCCCCGTTCTGAAAGCGCCAAAGAAAAAGAAAAAGAAACAAAAGGACAAATGGAACAAATCACCGGACGTTTCCGATGACGAAGACCCGGCTCTCAGACCACGATCCGTGTTCGACGATCCCAAACGCCTTCAAGCAGCCGTCACGTCGGCCATGAAGAGCAATCTCACCCATCGGATCATCGAGCTGCTCAACTTTCCGCTTTCACCGATATACAAGTTGGCCATCCGCGATCGTATGCCATACAACAACCCCAATTTACCGCCGCTTCCTCATGAGGTTGAAGATCTCTGGACAGAATGCATTGCCGCCCATCAACCCCTGGGCAAGCGCACCTATCACGGTACTCATTATCGTTATCACCCCTCCACCATTCTTAATTTTTTACAAGTGGACGGAGACTGGTTCCGGAAGCTAACTCCTTTCATGCCGTTAGCCGCGCTTCTCGCGTCACCGTGTTCCGCCGCAGAATATGCCTCCGTCAACGATGTCCTACTTCGCCACGCTCAATCAATGACGCCAGAAATACGCGCAGCGTTCTACGAGTGTATGTGGTATCGCAGTGACGGCAACCCCAACTCGCTCCTTACAAATTGGATGAACCGCATTCCGGAATGAGAACCCAGTTTCTCTAGCGACCCCCAGGCGTATATTTGCAATCAGTTTGGATTACGCCCGATTGTGTTCAACCAAGACTTCCACATGGAAACATCGGTCGAAGAAATCGAACTCGATGAACACGACTATACGGCCAATCCGCACAGCTGTTTCCATTTTTACTCATCGTTTATTGCGCTCATCGATTTTCAAAACCGTTTTTCGTTCCCCGCGCCGGTGTACGCGTACCCCATGCGGACTACGGCTTCGGTGCAAATGCTCACCGCCGAGGAACTCCTCGAACGCCCTACCGATGTCGAAGTTGAACCTGCCGATGATGAACTACTCGATACGCCAATTTTCGACCTTAACATAGCGAAGCTGCCGCCGTCAACAGACGCGTCGGCCCTTCCTATATTTGCCGCACCCGCAACCGCCACTCAAATCAACGATTTCTTGAAACTCACGCTCGAAGAAATTTCCCATATTGCCCCAGCTCCGTTGGACAAATCTACTCCCATCCAGCCCGCCGCGATTGATTCCGAAACTATGAGGTCAGAACAAATGTCGACCGATATGCCCGAAGAAAGCACGAGGATCAATCCACGTCTATGGACGTGGCCCTTGTAGAACCCGCCGCTACGATACCAACCACGGCACCCGCCGTGGACCCACGAATATATTTGGCAACACCGGCAGTTTTGCCAGGACCTCGGATAATTGCCACTGTTGCCACAGCCAGGTATAGTGCTCCCGTACGTTTTTCGCAACAGATTATTTCAGCTACTCAATGGGACGCCTTGGCCGCAGCACTCGCGGCGTATCATTTTCCGCCACCGCCGCCCGGTATGTTGTTCCCCAAACATCATTGGAAAGACTACCCCAAGTGTTGAAAGAGGAGATACAATGAATTTTGTTGCCTCCTACGACGTTGACCGCCCCGGTCCCGCAAGCCGCTCAAACAGCTCCGGTGATAGCCCAACCTGTCGTGCAAGCACCGGCTCCTTTACCGCCGCCGGTCACATCGCAACCGCAACCGATTTCGCAACCGCCGCAACCGGTGACTCTAGTGCCGCTGACGGCGCCTGTGGATGTTCAAACCCCACAGGCACCCAGCACGTCCGTGCCGGCTCTAGATCGCTACGGTAATCCTATCCGAAGACCCGGCCGGTATGAACACTCAACAAAGCGAAAACAACATCTTGAGGAAGAATCGGCGTACCGCAAATCCCACAAAACACGAACAACGGACAAACCGAGCACACGGCGTACGCCGCCACCCAGCACTTCATGTGCTGAGTGCGGCAGAACGCCCAGCGAACGTACAACTCGACGCTGCGAACAACGCGATAAACAGAGAGCCGGCGAGGAGGCTGAAAGATCTTCGCACGCCACGTCAATGCGGAAACCCAAAGTCACGTCCTCCAAATCAGCAGTGCTGGCAACGAAACCGCCGCCTGCTCATCAACCCGACAGCCACCCTTCGCGTCACGAATCACACTCTCGTGATGATCGCCACAGTAGAGAAACAAAACAAACTCCACCAACCAGCCCGGATAGCCGTCAACACGAACGTCGCGATGAAGTACCGCCGCATCGCACACAAAGCGAACAAACACGCAAAGTACATTCCACCGGTTTCTATGAAGAGGCACATCCCCACCAGTTCCGCCGGTCACCGCCCAAGTTGACGGACTTTATCAGCCCCTTGCATAGGGACACTGAGATCCAACGTCGTCTGGAAGCCTTGAAAAACCCGCCGAAAGATGAGTTCAAAGTCCCGCTTCCACCGCCTCCTATGGACGTGGATGCCGCAACGTCGACTGCCACCACGATTCCGCCAACGGTTACATCGCAACCGACTACGATTCAGACAACTGCCGCTACAACTACGGTAAGCCACACCACATCGCTGCCGCCTATGGCCCTGACGTCGGCTCCGGTTGCTGCATTCAAACAGCCACCCGTGATCATCACCACTAGGCCGGTTCTTGGAGCTCCCCCGCCACCAAGTCCCGCACCAACTATCAAACCTCGGTTGCCTAGCGAAGCCACGGGATTACCAAACTATACGCGTTTCTGAACCACCGATACGCCGCATTGCCTTACGCTAGTAACACCGGGCTACCCGCCGAATATCGATCCCGCCGTCGAGTTTTTCTCGCTGCACACGCTACACGAAATGGTATTGATTAACTTCTTCGGCCGCCTCGGTATTCACATCATCATGCCCGTGCACATCGGTGCTACGAACGCTTCGCTCGCGTTGTACCAATATTTCCAAGATCATTACCGCCCCGCATATCAAGAACAACAACCGCCAATCTTGCACGACATGGCCACTCTGATATTGAAATGGGTCGCGGGCCTTTGGGCTGAGGAGCTCGGCGTCATTGACGCCATTCACACCGCCCACTTGACCCTCTTTCTATACGAAGCCCACGGTTTGGATAACCCTTCGTGTCTGCTACAAGCCTATAACACCACTGTCGGACTCATAGACAGTTGGATGGCTTATCCGCGCTATGCCCCATTCCCGCAACCGCCGGAAATCGCCGACATTCAACAAATTTATTTGCAGTATCACAGCGAGACGGATCGCCCCGCACCCCTGCTGCGTCGGCACGACTTTTCTGCCCGGTGGAATCTATTGCCACCGCGACCGTTGCCGCCAACAGGGTTGCCGTCCAATCGCCCATCACTAATCGCCACTCAACTGCCAGCCCGCGGCGTGAACCCGCTCTCGCCGCTTCAACCTCAAATGTATACCTCGTCTTCACGCCGTCGAGATACCGCCAATTACGGTTGATCCCGCTACTCCCGTAATATCCGTTTTGATGGCCACGACGACCCTCGCGATCCACATGGCTACCATAACGATCGATATCGCGGAAACGAACGCGACCGCCGCGATTCTCCTCGAAACTACCGATCTGCATCCGATACTCGCCACCGCCGCCGCCATTAAAACGAAGCTTTTTGTACAGTAATTTTGTTTTCTTTGTCTTTGTTTGTTTTTCTTAGCCTCATTTCAAACTGGTTGTTTAATTTCTAATCTCGTTCATGCTTTACATTTTTGTACTAGTGTTTCCAGCGCACGTGCAGCCGACGCTGCAATCACACAGTAAGTTGACCACCCGTGGCCCGCTACACGCCCCCACTTGCCCTGTTTTGTCCTTACCTTTGCCGCTGGACGCCCTATTGTCGCCGCCCCAAAAATCGGCTCAAACTACCCCAACAACTCCGCCGGCCCCATTGTGTGACGCCGAAGAATTCTTCGGCAACCCCGGCGACGGCCTGTAGTGGCGGAGCCCTTCTCCTTGCACGTTTTTCGGTATTTCTTGACAATCGCTTAGGGCGATCTACTGCAAGGGGGGAGGGGTGTTGTAGTGTGTTTTCCGCCGATTTTTTATCGTTTTGTCAAAGCGCGTTAGAGGCCCGCAGGTGGCAAGTGGAGAGAGCAACGCGGACCACCAGTAGCCATCTTACTGTAGCGCACGTCGGTACGCGTGCGCTGGTCTCTCTCAGTTATTATTATTAACCTTATAATTTTATATGTTTTCATAAACTAGTTGTGCGCCCCGTTGGCCACCACTAGTACATACTCGCCGCCTCCCACCACGCCTTTTCGTCTTTTCTCTCGCCCGTGCGTGGGAGTTGATTTAGTGTTCTTTTATTTTTTTTTCTTTTCGTCTCGCCGGTCTCCGTTGTTGTTCACGTAAGTTTTGTACATTATTGCGTAACATTAAAAGGTAGAAAATCCTTCGCCTTTCAATCTTGCGTAACAAGGGAGACAATTAAAGAAAGTCGTTCTTTCTTTAATTGTTGGGATAATTAGTGTTGGGGTTTAAGTACCAGTAATTAGTTTATCGGGTAAATGTGGGTGTGGGAAGCACGTACATTAAGGACGTAACCTCAGAATCCCAATCCTGCTCACGCCGCATCATCTCCGCCCCGACCAAACCAAAATACAACATGACCTTCATCCCAGAAATTTAGAAGGCTGGTTCAAGCTGCATCATTTTTTCCAAACACGCTGCTAAATTTTTTGTATCTTCCAAAATCTCGATAGACAATTAAACATGAGAAAATTTCTTTGGTGGCCTCCCACTGCTAATTCTACCGCCTGGCATTGTTGTAAAAAATTTTTAGTGTTAACAAATGCTGCAAAAATAAGCATGAAAAAATTTTCTAGGGCAAAATAAATAAATGGGCCAAGAAAATTTGCCAAATAAATTTTTTTGACTTTTGAAATTTAAATTTCAGACATTCAGTTAATAAATTCCAAAATTAACTTACTGTCCCTAGACTATATGCTAAAAGGACAGAATACGACTTCATTCAATTACTCTAGTTCTGTTCATTTGATTCTATGGGTGTTTATCAACTAGATGTCAAAACTGGCACACTAGCCAGTGAGATTTTCAGAAGGGTAAATTTTCGAAACCAATTTTATGTAAATATAAAAGCAAAAACAGTTACCAACCAACTACTGAAATGCTTTCTTGGAGCATTGTTTTTGCTAAATATTTTTTATCTATTCAAGTTTTTTTCTTATGTATATATAGATATATACATAGAAAATATAGAAAATGGGAGTTAAGTTAGTGAGGCAACTTGCAAACTGGAGCTTTGCTAAAGAACATCATTCTACTAGAAACTGGAACACAAACTTCTGGTGCATTGCGTTCAAAAATTTTTTTCAGGCAAGCAACTGAGTGAAAAGTTCAAGGAGTCTTTTTTTAGTTTGATCCAAACTGAACAGGGTTCATAGCGATTCACAAACACCAGGGTGGCCACCAGTTTGGAAAAATAAAATTCCCAGTTTTTCAGGGGAAAATTCCCGGTTTGAAACATATGTTATAACTCACTCAATCTACACAAGTTTTTTTACACTAAAATTTATGACAATTTTTTTTAGCTGCACAATACGAGCATCCAAGTCATTTTTTTGGCTGACGATTCTTCTTGCACTCGTTTTCTTTTCATCTCTAATTCTTTTATTACAAGTGAAAGTTTCCTTTTTTGAACAAGTGCGGCATCCTCGGCGAGTTTCTGCCGGCTTTGTTCTTCTAGCGGGGCCTTGTAACATGATGATGACACTTTGACATCTTTCAGTAATTCCTGATGTCAAAATATGAAAATTAGTAATATTGATTGATAGGACAAATCATAAATCCACTTTGCTTATTTCAATATTTGAAGGACGGCCATGATGTTTGATTGAATCGTAAACAATTCTTTGATTAACTAACAAAGACTCCTGCAAATTTTCGACCGAAAGATCTTCATTGACCCTGAAACCACTTTCTACAGAAGCATTTTCCTGCATAAGGGATAACACCATCTTAATGACTTTCGTGAGTGAACTTGGAACGTCACGACTGGACCAAAATTCATTAAGGCAGTCCGATTCATTCTGGTAAACAAAAGAGCTAAATTCGGCCGTTTTCATGAAGTGCTCGAAATCATTGAGGCAATGGTCACATTCAGATGATGACAACGAATTTTTGTTGAGAAGCATCTGATGTATTTAATATTGACTTGTTCATTAATAAAACAATGCAAATTAAATAAAGATTTTCCCGAGTGTACTAACTTCTAATAAGGTTTTCAATCGACTGGTCGCCATCATCTATTGTTGTTTAATAAGGCCAGGCAAGCAAAACGATATTGCTTGTGTGGCACATAATTTCAAGGGTGAACGTTCAAAAATCTTTTGCATAAAAGCTGATACGAATTTGGCACTATCCTGATAAAAAGCCATCATTTGTAGTTTCGTAACCCCCTTGTTCTGAAGGGCTTTTTTGGCACCAAAGCCTAAATTGAATTTTTAAGTTGGAGAAATATAAAATAAAATTTTATAAATGCATATTAAACTGTTACCAATATCCGTTTTTAATACATCTTTCAAATTTTTTTTGTCATCTAAAACGTGCAACAATTTTGTTGAATTGTTGCACTCGTCCAAAACTTGGTCACTGACGATGCGGGATGCCAGTTCTTTTATTAATATCATCAATTCGTCGTACCAGAAAGGTGCCATAGGCTTGTTCGATTGAAATTTCATAAGAAACGGCTCCAGCTGAAATGCAATAGCTTAAAATTTTGTATTTGGATTTCACATAATGCATGACATGCAATAGAAAACATAGACACCTTGAAGAACTCCAAATGCACCTCCAGAAAAACCCATTTCATATTAGCTTCTACTTTGTCAAATGAACTGATGTTAGGTCGATTTTTAATGTTTTCAGCATATTTCTTCAAGTGTGCAAGTTCAAGTTCTTCAAGTGCGCAGTCAACAACATCATGGTTTTCTAACCATTGATGACCACAAAACTTTTTTGCGAAAACGTTGGTACCCCGAAGGATACTTTTGTGAATAGCAACAATAATTATAAATACAATAAGATTACCTGTAATTTCTTTGAAGTCAGTGCCTCTTGCTGGACTGTCTTCGAAAAGATAGTATATGGAGCGCAAAAACTCCAATAAATTCCAACCAGACGATTTGTGGCCAGCTTTAAAGGCGTTGTGAACAAGGTGCAAACTGTAGGATCCAAGATCCAATAATTTTTTGTCTGAACTCGAGTCCGTCATATATTCCTAGTTAATATAATAAGATGTGATAAAAATGTTCACCTTTAGAAGGAATTGGAAATAACTTACTTCAAACAAAGACAAAAATGTCCAATTAACTTTTGGACTGTCCATAGAAATTTGTAGAAATTTTGATTTGTCGGCGAAATTCAAGGCATTGACAAATGATTTGGGTAAATCGCCAGCTGTTGTTTGCCGGAGAAAAGCTGACGTGAGATATCTATTGAAAATTGTTGTAGTTCAAATTAATAATTAATAATTAATTAGTAAGAACCTACCTTGTTTGTACGCCTTTAGGCCCAAAATATCGAACTAAAACGTCCATTTGGCAACGTTGAGCCACCTTGTTCAGTGCTTCATCGAAGCACACTGCAAAAAATCGCAACCATTCAACTCTGCTCTTATTTCTTGCTGGAAATATGGTGCTAGGCCAAATGAAACGATGTAGGCCAATTTAGTTTTTCCCATTGAAAAGCTTCAGGCTATTTCACTATCAGGGAACATCGATTTGAATAAATCGCTTATTCCAGCACAACTTCTAAAACTGAATTGATTCGAAATCGATTTCAAGGCCCATTTAATTTCGGCCATGATAACTTGCTCTTTGACTATGAATGGATTTAACGTCGAAATAGTCGCTAAATAAAAATTACAGATATAATAATATCGATTATCCTCATGATTTTTTCAAATTATTTTACAAAAACCTTACAATGAGGAGTTATGGAATTAGGTCACATCTTTATCTATGACAACTTCGATGGGCGTTGTTAAATTTGGTTGGCTCTTGGTTGAATTTGTCCGGTTTATGGGTGTAGTTAAGTGGGGTCTAAGCCATTCTGTTTGCTGATTAGCTTATAAAACAAACAGTGCTTTATTAATTTAATTTCCATGTTTGTACAATTTGAAAAGTAGTTTTACCAGCCAAAGTCGAGATGTGTTTTTTACTCTTTGCGTGACTTGTCAGCACCTGGCGATCCATTTGTGGAAATATCGTAAACTTTTTTGCACAAAATGCAGTAAGACGAACTCTGATCACCATTGGGCGATTCGATGATCCACAGAGCCAATTGGGGGTGAATACTGCTATTCATCCATTCAATTTTAAAGGTATTTTTTCCTACCATTTTTTCGAAATGATGAAAAACAGAAAAAAAGTGTTGCTGATGAACAATAATTTATCTTATGTTAATAATAAAATATAGATTATAATGGAAGCTACAATGAGCTAACAACAGCAACAAAGATAAATGATTTATTTGCATAATAGAACAAACTGTAATAGGACATAAACTGATAGATTGAGTAAAACAATTTTGGGTGGCACCAACAAATCTTTCTTCTGGTAATTTTTTGGGGCATAGTTTTTTCCCACAAAATTCCTGGTTTTCTCAGTTGCAATTAAAATTCCCAGTTTTCCCGATTGATGGCCGGCCTGAAACACAAAATTCCCAGCTTTCTTCCTGTGCTCCCAGTTGGTGAAAACGTTTCTTTCCATTACGTTTTGACATATTTTACTAGTATAACAGATATGTAAAAATTTAAAATGTAATAAAGAATAAAAAGAGAAGTTCAAAATTCATATACCTATTCAAAAACATACAACTATGGCAAACAAAAAAATTTTCAATGTAATTTTTATATAATTTACGATGTAATTTTTATTTTTTATTAGTAAAAACCAGTCCCCTAACAGTCACTGCTTTCAATCAATCAATAAGAGAATCTTAGAAACTTTTTTCCCCAAATGAGGAAAGGAGTCAAAAATTTTTATCCCATTTTTCTGAAGTTGTTTTTTGCTTGAAATGGCTCATAGATGCTTAATTTTTGAGCATTTCCAAACTGTCTGATAATTGCTCATTAAAATTAAGAAAAAAATTGAATTTATCAAACATAATTTCTAATTTACAAGCATTGTGAGAATCATTCCGATAAAACTATTTGAGAGCATAATGACTGAGAATAGCATGAGAAATTGATGGTTAAATCTTCTATGATGACAAGTGAGACCCCAAAGAAGATGTTAATGTTGCCAGTGTGAACCTAATTAGGGTATATTTAGGGTAATTAGGGTATACCGCCACCCAGAAATCGTTAACCATATGGCTAGCCATTGAGTGACTGCCCCCATGAATTTCCAATCTTATGGCTAGCCATATGGTAGTGTCACATTTTACGCCATGTCACGTGTATGACATGTTTAAGTTGGGAGAGCTGGGGAGGTTTGGGTATCTCATCAGGTAATACCGTGTTTTAGACGTCACATTGATGGTGAACCATATCAGATTGATCCTATTACAGTGAGTAATAGGCTGTGACTCCTGATGGATACTGGCATTTTCCCCAGGCTTCCCAAGTTGGCGTTGGGGCCTAACCTGGCGAATGATGGCTATAGGGAGGTCTATAGTTGGTTCTCTTGTGTTGTCCTTGGGGTCTTGCTGTAGGGTAATGGACAACGCTGCCAGGCTAGGTGCGACAATCCCCGAGTCCTACTCAGTGAGAGCGGGGACAGGGTCACCCGTAAAATGACCTAATTTATGGGACCCGATTATGAACCAGACAGCCCCTTTTAGCCCGAACCTGAGATGTGGAGGCCCTACTTATCTGTGGAAACCTTGGGAAACTGACTTAGGAAGGATTTCCCAACAAATAACCCACAAATAACAATAATCCCCTGAGAAGACTCACCTAGTCCTGTTTCTCAAGCGATTACGACGCAACGGGCGGCAAGTCCCTGGATGCTTTCGGTCTTCTGGCACTGGGAGCGGGGATACGACCCTCAAAACGTCCTAGTGGCGAGCGGCGGCGAGCGGCGGCGAGCGGGAGCGAGCGGGAGGCGAAACTCCAACGTTTAATTCACGAGCCGGGGCGGTCGGACACCTGGCACTGATGGGCAGCGGGGTACTGTAGGCGGGGAGCGGCGGACGCAGTGAACAAGGGTAAATTTATGCAAATTTATTGGTAGTAAGGCGGCGGACGCACGGGTGTACAATAAAAATATGCAAATTCGACGAAGGGCGGCGGACGCGGAGTTACAACCGGACGAAAGCTTGCTGAACCCAAGAATGAGCGAAAAACTAAAGAAACATGTCCTTTTAAGGACATGTTTGGCTACAGCTGCAGCTTGGGCGGAGTTTCTCGGCGCTCAAGCTAACTTCTGCAGCTAGACGCGATGCAGAAGATGCCTATGAGCACATAGACATTTTTTCATTCACATGCGTTTAGCACTGAGGCCGGCTGCAGTGCCTATGCTAAGCATATGAACGTCTTTAGCTAAAACTTCTTAGCTAGTCGTTTTGCGTAACAAAACGACGCTAATTTTTGATGATAAGAGGTGCGTGAGCGCACCAAAAATAGCCATGTGCTCGTGGAGCACGACTGGCGGAAGTTTTTAGCTAAAGGGCCTACTGTAGCCCGCGTTTGTAAAGAAATAAAAATACAACAAAACGAAACATAGAAATGCATGAAAAATATAAAAACGAACGCAAAATGCATGTGTAAAAAATGAAATAACAAAAACATGATCGAGTAATAAACGAAACATGAAGAAATAACAAAATGTGGGCATGATCAGGATCACGTGACGTTGGAGAATTGAGCGGCACGTGACACGGCGGTCCTTCGAAAAAGGGCGTCCTTGTCCTTGCAGTGGTCAGTAGTGAGGTTTTGTACGGCGTGTCCGTGGTCGTGGGTCATTCCAAGGTGTGACGGCGGGAGTGGTCGAATAGGTCCGTTGGGTTGTCGGCGGATGAAGCCTTCTTTGATCGTAATTCGTCCTGCGGTATGGTAAGCGGGGGTTGTTGATGCGTGAAGTTGCCGGCATTGAGTATCCTGTGTGACAGTCTAGAACACAGAAAAGAAAAATTTTCAGGGCAAGATGTAGGCTATCGCAGAGGATGCGCCCAGTGAGGTACAGATTGTCGGGCTATCGCAGAGGATGCACCCAGTGAGGTGTAGGCTATCGCGTGAGGATGTGCCTAAGGCGTGACGCTTGGGTTGCTGAACGCTCTCTTCTATCCACCAAGATCCAGCATGGACAAGAGTGGATACTTTGTGAGGGGCACGGCGGTCCTTCGAAAAAGGACGTCCTTGTCCGTAAGCGGGGACAATGAAGAGAATGCATCTTGAGTTACGGGTCGGGGACCTCTGCATCAAGGTGTGGGTCAATCAGATTCGGTGTAAAGTCCCGGCTTATTGAGGGATACAATAAGGGTGCTGAACCTGTTGCCTGTGAAGTGGGAGGTGTATCCTCTGCTTCACTTGGTTGTTCAGGGGACACGTAAAGTCGAAGCTGGTTGACATGTACAGTGTCTTCCTGATCCATCTCGAGACGAAGTGTGACATTGGGATATGCCACACTTGTTACAAGGTAGGGCCCATCGTAGATGGGCAGCAATTTAGGAGTGAGTCCACGTTTGCTGGAGGTGCGCAGTTTGAGCACCTGATCCCCTACTTTGTACGAGACATCATGTGCCTTCCGGTCGTACGACCGTGAGTAGGCTTCCTGTGCTTTCTCAATCCGACTCTGGATTAAGGTTAACGCATTCGTGAAATGACGTTTGACCTCCATATCATATGAGGAAACATTAATGATATGGGCCGGAGGGTTGAATGAGAGCGCGGCATCAACAGGGAGCATGGGTGTGCGACCGTACATGAGTTCAAAGGGCGAGTACCCTGTTGACTCATTCATGCTGATATTGACGGCAAACACAGCGTATGGTAGGTGTTCATCCCAATCGGTATGTCCTTGATGAACATACATATGTAGCCGTGTGGCTAGCGTCTGATTAGCTCTTTCCACTTCGCCGTTGGTCATCGGGTGATAGGCGGTAGAGTGGATTTTCTTCGTTGCGCAGATCACAGTGATTTCAGTCATCAGTTTTGATGTGAAATCAGTGCCACAATCTGACTGAAGAATCTGCGGTGCCCCGTGCTGGCAGACAATTTGCGTTACAAACAGCCGGGCTATGGTGTGCGCAGTGATGTCCGGAGTAGCAAAAGCCTCGACCCATTTCGTAAAGTAGTCGATAAAGACTACGATGAAACGGTTGCCAGCTTCGCTAGTGGTCATTGGTCCCATACAGTCGACACCTACCCGGTGAAACGGTCCCGTGATGGTGATAGGTTTCAGGGTCGCAGTGGTTTTCTGTCGAGCGGGTTTATTCCGTTGGCAAAGATCACACCGCTGACAGAAGGACTTGACATCCCGACTGAGGGAAGGCCAGTGGTATCTGCGAGCAATGAGCCGCGCAGTACGTTTAGCACCAAAGTGTCCAGCTAAGATGTCATCATGATGGGCCCGGATAATGGTAGTAACCATGGATCGGGGTATGACGATCTTATTGGACTCGCCTGTCCATTTCTGAAGAACGTTATCCAACAGATGGTAGCCGCCCACATCATTCTGGTCGCCCAGAGGCTTAAGGGAGCGAATGATGTCGGCTAATTCCAGATCCTTCAGCTGAGCAGCGAAAAGGTCGGGGTGCTGCGCACCAACCGATATCTCGGCATAAGACTCTGATCGTACCGGGCGCTCCACGCCAACAGTGATTGGTGCTGAATTACTTGAACGCGCCAGATGCTGCACACCATCGGTCAAGGTTCTTGATCTCGCCAGGTGCTGCGCACCATCGGTGATCATCATAACATGCCCCTCAGGTCTGTAGAGGGGAGTATCATCAATACTCTGACCGGTGAGGGAGTTAGGATCCGGCAGGCGTGATAATGCGTCAGCATTACCATTAGACTGACCTTTTCGCGGCTGAATTGTCAGTTTGAATTCGGCGAGCGCGAGTCCCCACCGAGCGATCCGAGCAGAGGGGTTAGGCTTCTCCAACACTGCTTTGACCGCGGTATGGTCAGTCTGAACGACCACCTCGTGTTGGAAGAGGTATGGTCGAAAGTGCTTGACGAAATGGACAACAGCGAGAGTCTCCAGTTCTGTAATGGAGTAGTTTTTCTCGGCCGCTGTTAACCCTCGGCTGGCGTACGCGACAGGATGGTCGTATCCATGTTCGTCTAACTGGCTAAGAACCGCTCCTATCCCCGAAATACTCGCATCAGTTTGAAGGATAAAGGATTTCGAAAAGTCCGGATGGCGCAGGATAGGAGGGTTGGTCAGCAGGCGGCGGAGTTCATCGAACGCCTCCTGCTGAGGTTTTGACCACTGGAAAGTAGTTTCCTTCCGTAAGAGCTTGGTGAGTGGCTCGCTGAGCCGGGCACAACCAGGGATGAAACGCCTGTAGTAAGACACGAGGCCTAGGAAGGACTTGATGTCTTTGGCGTTTCGTGGAATGGGTAGGTTTTGGACGGCGGCCAGCTTGGCTTGGTCAGGTTCTAGGCCGCTCTGTGAGATGCGATAGCCTAGGTACTCTACCTCTGAGTGCGAGAATTTGCACTTGCTCAGTCTGAGCTTCATTCCACCCCGGCGAAGACGGGCGAACACATCTGCCAGGCGCTCAAGCATTTGGGTGTGAGAGTTCCCGAACACCAAAATGTCGTCGAGATAAGTCAGAACCGTGCGCCATTGGATTCCAGTAAGGAGGAGGTCCATAAGGCGTTGAAATGTCCCTGGCGCGTTGCATAAACCGAAAGGCAAATAATTGAATTCGTAAAGTCTAATAGGCGTATTAAAAGCCGTCTTTTCCTTATCCGCCTCGGCAATCGGGATTGACCAATAAGCGTTAGCCTGGTCAAGGGTAGTGAAATATTTCATACCCTTGAGTGTGTCGAGAATGTCATCTATCCGCGGGAGAGGGTAGACATCCTTTTTCGTGACCTCGTTAAGACCACGAAAATCAACACACATACGGTGAGAACCGTTTTTCTTGCACACCAGGACAGTATTAGTAGCCCACGGAGACGTGCTCGGCTGAATAATACCTTTCTCCTGGAGGGCCTTGACCTCTTGCATGATGAGATCCTTCTCCTTAGGTGAGGACTGGTAAGGGAAGCAGCGGACTGGGCGGGCATCGCCCGTGCTGATTTCGTGCTGGACGAGATCAGTGGAACCTGTGTCCTTTTCATCAAGAGCATAAAGGTCGGTGTATGCAACCAGCAGATCAAGTAAGGCTGCCCAGTCCCGAGGGGAGATGTCCGGTGAGATTACAGCATTGGCCTCGACCCACTGACGATCGAGGACGGTGTCGGAGTCGACCGGTGATTCCCGTGAGGGCTCACTATGCATCTGCACATGACCGATGCTCGTGTGCGGGTAGAGAACCACGGAATGAGTACTCGGGTTGACTACCTGAAGTGGTATGTGACCGTTGGTCACGGTACTCACGCTTCCAGCAAAATATACGTGTCTTTGAGATCCGGTGAGGTGCTTCGGAAAGAAGGCCACCTCAGGCACGTTCGTATAGATTGGTGGGACAGGGACAGTGAATCGTGTCAGGGAGCGAGGCTCCAGAATTACCAAGTCCTTCAGGGGCAAGGCGCCGCGGGCAGAAGGTGGGCTGTGGATGAGACCGTCACAGGGGATTCTGCTTTCTTTGAACTGGAGGAAGGATTTCTCCCAGTTCAAGCTGACACAATTGAACCGGCCGAGGAAGTTGGTTCCAAGGACCAGTTCAGCTGAACAGTTCTCCTGTATTTGGACCTGAATCCGTTCAGAGACATCAGCCACTGTAACTGTGATGTAGGCTGCTCCTAGCAGTGGGATCGGGGACCCATTGGCTGCGATAGGGCGTGCCCTGGTTGGTGATAGTGACAAGTTGGGCAGCTGGGCCGCTAACTTGTGGTCTAGGAGTGAGAAAACAGCTCCTGTGTCGACCAGTGCCTTTGCTTCTACCCAGTTGTTGAGGAGAACTCTGATATGGGGTGTCTGAATATCATTTGGGTAAAAAGCAGTGACCACATGACCGGAATCAGGTGTGGTGGCACTACTATCGTGTTTGGTCTTACCGGACCGCTTTGGAATCGGCAGTCCCGTACGACGTAGTAGACCTACTAGAGCGTATCCGACGGAGGGTTCCGGGTCATTTAGAAGGGTGGACTCATCCTGCACCGTTAGTACGTGGTCTGAGTGATCCTTCGGACTCTGAGTAGCTCCTAGTGATTCAATCTCGGTGTCCGATAGCGGAGGCGCGTTTGGCACGGGTGATGCCGGAGCATCTGAATCACTTGGCTCACGGTATCGGCCTTTCTCTAGCGTGACTGGAGAGGTTCCAGGCGGAGGTCGAGGGCAACCTGACCCGTGCAAGGTCGACAGATGACGACTTGCCCGTCTAGAAGAGGCCCGGGATCCTCTAGTTGACCCACGTGATGAGGCAACTGAGGAGGCCCGTGAGTGTGGCCGAGAGATGGACGAAGCCCTGGACCGCGATCGTGATCCCGACCTGTGTGAGTTTCGCAAGAGAGCACGGGTGTTCTCCCACCAGGGGTCGATCTGGTCAATCTCTGGCGTGGTCAGCAGGAGGGGTAATTCTACCGCGTCCAGCGGACAAACATTACGTTGGTAGTCAAACATAATGTTCTTGAACTGTTCTAAGAAGTCCAGTCCGAGTATGAGGTCAACAGGTGCCCAAAAGGGAGACGTAGTCTTGCACACATGGAGATGTATATCGATCCGTGTGTTCGGCTGGCGGTTTCCGGGCAACATGATTTCATATGGTCCCGAAAGGATGGTATGAACGGCTTTACCATTGATGCTCATCAATGGGTTAAAGTCATGATGTTGCTGGAACGCCATGACCGCCTTTGGACTTTCTTTAGCCAAGGCCTTATGAAGACGTTGGCTAATGATAGTGCGTGGGCAACCCGTGTCAAGGAAAGCAGGAGTTTCCTTGGTATCCAGCAGCACGAAGAAACACGGTGTGATTCGGTCAAGCTGGGAGGGTACATCGTTTTGCAAGTAGTGAAAACCGATCCAGCGTTGGACTTTGCGGTAAAGACCCAACGGGGAGAAACGGCTAACAAACCTGACCTGTTTGCTCCGCAGACGGTAGCTGAGATAATAAGATACACCAAGATAGGCAAGGTATCCGGCACCGATCAGCACTGTCAGGGTAATTAGGATGTTAAAGATCAACTGGACCGGCCCGCTCAGGACAGCATGCAAGCCCTGGGCGAGGGTGTGTTGTTGACCCGTAATAACATGGTTTGCTGCCAAACTGACACCTTCCAGAGAGGCCTTGATGTCGGTTCCTACCCCTGCAAAGGCCTGGTAAATGGCGTCTGGTTGCAGGGATAGACCAGCGGTAAAGTTTACCAGCCGGTTGAGTACCGCTTCAATTTGCTCAGTCTTGTAAACGTACTGTTTAAAGAAGGCAAAGTTTGAAGGGGTCATCGCCAACTGGTCATGGAAGAGCGCCGGTGCCTCAAAGTGAGTGATGTTGAAACGCTGCTTCCAGAAGAGTTCCAGTGGGATGTGGCTCACATGGACCGCGCCAGACTCAGTAAACCAGCCCGAGCGATTTCGGAGAATCCCGGTAAAGTGGTGATGACACGGCACAATTGGGCTAGATTTAATGAGATCCGGGCCACCGGGGGTGGCGAAGTAGATGGTGCCGCCAACCTGTACAGGTAAGTACTTGTAGCAAACGTTCCCCACCTGGTACGAGTGGTAAACGTAGGTGGCGTTGACCTTCTGACACGGCCATATTGTCAGCGCATCGCCTGTGAATTCCGCCGTCAGGTCATTCCTCTGGAGGAATGCCTGGGCACCCAGGGTGGGGTCAAAGCGAAGCAACTGCCAAGTCAGATCAAGATAGCATTGAGCGTGAGAGCAAAGCTCAAGCCACGTGAACCGGAAACCGTTAATTTCCGACTCCTTGATCTGCTGAGCCAGATAGTTCAGTTTGGCATTGACAGGATCCGGACAGCTGTCCGTTGCCACTCTGAACAAGTTTTGGGTCAAATTGTATCTCCCGTGGATGCGAAGGAGAAGACCCTGATCCATCCGGACTGTGGTGGAATGTAGTTCTGGGCACAGTTGGAAGACGCGGGAGTTTCCCGGGATCTTGAGGGCAACCTGTAGATCATCGATGATGACGTGGTTCCCTGACATGGACGCAGTGTAATTTCCCTTGGGGTGATAATGACACCGCGCCGTGAAGTTTTTTGCAGGCCAGACAATGACCCCGTCTAGAGTAGTGCACTGGCCTGCGGTGGGACTGCATCCACCTACATCGCCTAAGGTGCTTAGGGCCGTAGTGCCGTCCCACGAAGCGACTTGTCCCTCCTCGATGAAGAGGTTAGTCACTGTCTTGCAGACGTCGCTGCAGCACCATTCGTACATCACTTCCAATGTTTGGTTTGTGCTATAAAAGCCAGGGCGGACGCCGACAAGTTTTTGTGAACCAAACATCTTAGTGCGATGTGCTAGCGTGCATGCCGCAGGCGCTAAGTGCTGAGTGGTGATGACGTCTGCAGTGATGCCCCTAGAGCCGAAGAAACCAGTGTTGGTGCAGACTTTGCGGGAGCGCAATGTGCATTTCCACGCTGTGGCTGTAATCGGGTCTGAGCTAGGGACATACACGGTAACATTCATGCGCCGCGGGCTCCATGAAGATTGCGGTGGTTTACACTCTACACGCTGGGGTAACTCAAGTGGATGTCCGCTTCTTGAGAGACCGCAAAATTGATACTGAGCCGCCGGTGCTGACAAACTCACCCCTAGAAACAGTGATGCTACCAAGGTCAATTTTATTGTCAAAAACAACTGTACAAACGTAATTTGTAAGTGTTCACTCAATTTCACAAATCTGGCCTGAGGGGCAGTGTCAGATTTCTTCTTCGTCGCTGTCGGACGAGATTGGTTCCTGGCCGGGGAAATCGAGGACCAATCCACCGCATGGGTGGATTTCACGGAGGATACCGATTTTTGGTGACCGTGGGGCGACTGCCGTTGGGAACGGGGATTCCTCAACGATGCTGACATCTTCGTTAACCGGACGTAAGGTCTCGTCGACGGCCATGTGTTCGACGACGGGCGACTTGGTCGCAGCGGTCGGAGATGTCGTTTGGGCTGGTGCCGGCGATTTGACTTGGGCTGTTGCCGACGATGTATGTTGGGCTGTTGCCCGCGGTGTAGGATCATTTGCGGGTTCCTTGGCCGGGGGCGAGGAAGCAGTAATGTCCATTTTCGTTGGCGATGTCGCGGCAACAGGTGGCGCTGCTGCCGGTGATGTAGCGGCCGCAGCAGGCAGGAGGATCCGACTGGCCTGTTCGACTGCTCGGCAGACGGCATCGACTGAAGGCGAGGATGGCTCCCCGTCCAATAAGAACTTCTCGACGGGCGAGATGGTGATAGTCCCATTGGCAATGAACTCGAGTTCCCGTCGGGCGACGTCGGGTCGTAAGAGTCGCATTGAGACGGGTGCTGCAAGCACGACGTCGGCGGCCGTGAGCGCTTCGACATGCGATGGCTCGTTGAGCAGAGTCCACGGCAAATGCGGGTATTTCTTGGTGTCGCGAATTACGCGATTTTTTCGTTGATTAATTATTATTTGAACTTCAAGAAATATTTTATGAAATTTATTATTCAATGTTTAACCTTTCTTTTGTGTTCTTATTTTTTGTAACTTTTTTCATGGCACATTACTCATAATCATGTATCACGTTTCTTGTGTTATATAATGCTTTTTCTTAGACGGAAAACTTTGGTATTACAGTTACAGGTTTATTAAAAGTTTATCGGTGAGTTTTTATACAGATTTGTGGCCTCCGTTAGAACAGTAGGTATTTTTTATAGTACAAAGAAACAGTGCGTCAATCAGTACACATATTTTTCCAGGTAGGAGCATAACATTGAGCCAACAGAGCTCAAATAAGGTAAAATCTCAGACCAGCTATACAAGCTGCCAGAGTTTTTTCGTACATTTCTCTTTCTGTGGTAAAAATAACAGACTTTTTGCTACAGAAAATTGGTGATTCTGCCAAGGAACACAAAATTCGTAGATCAATACAGATCATAGTTTTAAGTCTTGATTGCTCAAAGTTTCCATTCAACATTTTACATTCTTTCTCAATTCAGCAAAACCGACGGATTTATTATTTTTATTACTGTTATTCCGACAACATTTCGCCATTTTCTTGGATTTTACGACGTTGACAAGGTACTTTCAATTTTTTTACACTAGTAAAGATGACAGATCCTACATCTCAAGGTTTTGTATCATGCTCCGGTCCCATCAGACAGAACATTTTAGTTAATCAAAAACGACTTCAGAACTGCTTGACAGAACTCCAAGGCACAAATATTTCATTTGTGATTGAGAATGATAGAACAAAACAACTGGAGAACTTGCCTCATTTAGAAAGTTTAAGTCTGATAGTTGACAATTTCATTAAACGTATCAAATCTACAGTGGACATACTTTCTGAACAGAATAAAGAATGGTACAATTTACAGAAACAGCTACCAAAAGATCAGCTTGTACATGAAGTTTCTCTGTACGAACTCTGGACCAAAAACAGCGATAATTTTTTGGAAAACATTGCCCATGGTTTAGACGTGATTATGAACTTAGAATCAAAACTCATTGAATTAAGAGATGTAATCAACAGAACACGATCTCCAACTGTTCCCACAATGATGAATGGAGCCATGTCTTTACAGACACCTCTAATAAGTACATTTGATCTTCCTCAAACAACAATTCATCTGCCTAAACTACAACTTTCGTTGTATCATGGTGATCCTTTAAAGTGGACTGAATATTGGGATTCATTTGAATCCTCCGTGCACTCACAAAGCATTTCTCCAGTTCAAAAATTCAACTATTTAATTAGCACATTAAGAGGAACAGCGTACAAAGCTATCGAAGGTATATCAGTGACAAATTCCAATTATCAAATTGCACTCGATATTCTTAAGAAAAGATTTGGCGATCCCAATGTGATCAAAAGATATTTGTACTCTGATCTTCGGAAAATTCCTCCTTCCTCTAATCAAACAACAGATCTTCGGCACTGTCTGGAATCAATTGAACGAATTTGTCGACAGTTAGGTTCCATTGGAGAAGACCTCGATCAACCTACACTCATAATGCTCATTCTCGAAAAATTACCCAGTTCCATACTCATTGAACTTGGAAAACTTAAGCCATCATCCGAAAAATGGGAAATGAACAAGCTTCTCAAAAATCTGCATGATATTATTTCCGTAAGAGAAGAGGCGTATCAAATATCAGTCACTTGTAGTTCTCGAGAAACTGAACAGAGACCACATGTCCGTTTCCAAAGTCAGCCACAAGGTCCATCCACAGATGCTTTCTTGTCCACAAATGTACAAAGAAATCCAAATCAGTCGCGGACACAGAACAGAATTGTATGTGCGTTTTGTCATGGAAACCATTACAGTGATCAGTGCATAACTTTTAGTACTGTTCAATCAAGGAAAACGAAGGTTCAAGAACAAAAACTTTGTTTTCGTTGTCTGAGAACTGGACATATGGCTAGTTCATGCCAAGCAACTAGACCCTGTATATATTGTAGGGGTAATCACAATCGAGCAATGTGTCCAAAAACATTTGAACATTCAGTGGATAATGTCAACATTCAACTTGAACCTGCATCATCCTCTGAGAATCATTTTGTAGTAAGCGATTTTAATCCCACAAACACAGAAGAACAGTCACTAGGCATTAACAGTCAAACAGTACATCCTGATAACCACAGTGTAGTAATGACTAGTGCTAATTCAACTACGAACATATCACTGATGATAACAAAAGTGAAGGTGATGAATTTGAACAAAGATTCTGACTTTAACGAAGTATATGCATTTTTTGATTCAGGTAGTCAAAAAACATTCGTTACTAATGCTCTTTCAGCAAGGTTGTCACTCAATGATATTGATAAGGAACTTATTTCAGTGAACACCTTTGCATCGAAAAAACCGCAGTATATTCACAGTAGAATAGTAAATTTTGGATTACTCTTGAAAGATAATTCTATCAAAGAAATCTACGCATCATCTGTACCAATGATCACTGAAGCTATGAATGTCTCTAAACTACGAACTGAAGATATTTGGGAGCTTGAATTGAATAATTATTCTGAGGACCCTCCAGAACATTTTATTTCAAACACTGTGATCAAGCCTGATATTCTTATTGGAATGGATTACTTTTGGGAATTCATTAACAAAGATTCCATTTTTCAACTTCCGTCTGGTCTTTACGCCATCCCAACATCAGTAGGAATGGTTTTCTCAGGAAAACAAACTTATCAGTCTTTCACAGTTCGGATCAATGACAGTGGACCTTTAGGAAATAATAAACAAGTTGTAGTTTCTGATGAAATTAATGATGAAGCTCGATTTGATGTTAAAAACTTGGAACTTTTTTGGAATTTAGAAACAATAGGTATCAAGGACAATCCTCACATCACAGATGATGACATGGCACTCGATAGTTTCAATAGAACTATCAATTTCATAAATAAGCGATATCATGTCAGTTGGCCATGGAAACATAATCACCCAGAACTCAAGGACAACTATGGATTATGTTTTGGACGATTGAATTCAATTTTGAAACGTTTCCAAAGGAATCCAGATCTATTAAACAAGTACAATCAGATCATCCAAGAACAGCTATCTAAAAACATTATTGAGAAAGTTGATTGTGAAACAAATAATTTGAAACATTATCTACCCCATCACCCAGTTATCACACCTCAGAAATCTACTACGAAAGTTCGCATTGTTTATGATGCATCAGCAAGGATAACTAAGAACGACAAATCACTTAATGATTGTCTGTACAGAGGACCGATACTTTTACCAGATCTCTGTGGACTGCTGATCAGATTCAGAATGAGTCGTATTGCAATTGTAGCTGACATTGAGAAAGCATTCTTGCAAATAGCTCTACATGAACAAGATAGAGATGTTACTCGATTTTTGTGGCTCAAAGATCCTAGTATTTCCAGACTGGAGAACAATGTTCAAATTTATTGTTTTTCTAGAGTCCCTTTTGGGGTAATTTCTAGTCCATTTTTATTAAATGCCACGCTCAAATATCATTTGAACCAAAAACAAAGTGAGATCACTAAACAGCTTCATCAGAATCTTTATGTTGATAATTTAATTGTTGGAGCCAAAACAGATGAAGAAGCTTTGAACATTTATCATGAAACAAAGGAACTCTTTAGTCAAGCTAGTATGAACTTGAGAGAATGGAATTCAAACTCAAAATCTTTTTTGGACAGAATGGAACTGAAAGATCGTAGCAATGACACAGAAGCGAAGGTTTTAGGAATAACATGGGACACAATAACGGACATACTTAAAGTTGAACTCAAATTTGATTCATCAATTACAGTTGCTCAGCTTTCTAAAAGAGAAGTTTTACGGCAAGTAGCCAGCACATTCGATCCACTTGGACTCTTGTCACCTGTACTATTATCAGGAAAGTTATTTTTACAAGATTTGTGGAAACATAACTTGTCATGGGACGAAATTCTTCCACCAGAACTTGACCAGAAATGGATTCAAATAAGGAGTGACTGGAGTTCATGCAATATTTTTCTTTTGAATCGACTGATCACTCTTGACATCGAACTAAATGTACAGTACTACTTAATCGCTTTTACAGATGCATCAAAATCGGCTTATGCAACATGTGTTTATCTAAAATCTATTTCTCTTAACGGAACTGTAAGTACACACTTAGCTTTTGCTAAATCAAGGCTTGCGCCAACCTAAGATGTAACAATTCCTCGTCTAGAACTATTGGGAACAGTGATCGGTATCAAAGCTCTAAAATTTGTTGAAGATCAAATTGGAAAACCTATTTCCTCAAAATTCCTGTTCACTGATTCACAAATTGTTCTGCATTGGATTAATTCCACTAAACCACAAGGCACTTTCATAGAAAATCGACTCAATGTTATCAGAAAACAATCTGACATAAAGATTAGGCATGTCAAAGGTAATGAGAATCCTGCTGATCTAGCCACTAGAACACTTTCTCCAACTGAACTTGAAACATCCTCTTTGTGGTGGTATGGGCCTACATGGTTGAAAGAGAACAGTGAAAAATGGCCTCAAAATATACTCATTAAAAATGAGAACATCTGTACAGAAAGTAGTACATCAGTTATGCTAGTTGTTGAGCCAGATGATCAGGATGAACCCACTATAGATCTAACTCGTTTCCAATCATTGCAAAAAGCATTGAACTGTATGGTTTATACCTTACGATTTTTGAAAATCAAAATATGGAATAAGTTCTTGGAACATGACCCAGAACACATTCGTTTTCCAAAAATCACAGAACTCTTTGAAAATGTGAGGAACAATGGACCAATATCTGCTGATGAAATTAAATTAGCAGAGTTTGCAATTGTAAAAGAACTACAGAAACTGTGTTACCTAGAATTTATCAAGGCTCTCAAAGAGAACAAGAAAAATCCACCAAGTTTCAAAAATCTTGGGATCAACTTGGACAAGCAAGGTGTTTTACGATGTTATGGAAGATTGCAAAATGCTCATTTATCTGAGGACAGTAAATTTCCTATATTGATTCCAAGAAGAACTGCTTTTTCCAAACTTGTCATTCTTGATAGACATAGAAAAGTGATGCACTTTGGAGTCAATCACACATTATCTGAAGTCAGACGTCATTATTGGATACCTAAAGGAAGAACAGAAGTACAGCGTATCTTGAAACTATGTTTCATCTGTAAGAGATACAATTCTGGACCTTATCAACTGCCTAAGATTCCGCCATACCCAAAAGAACGTGTTGTTCAGTCTAAAACCTTCCAATACATTGGACTTGATTATCTTGGACCTCTTTGGATCAAATACTATCCAGTTGAAAAATCTAAAATTTGGATATGTTTGTTCACTTGTCTCACAACACGTGCTATTCACTTGGAACACGTTGTAGATCTTAGTACTGAAACTTTTTTGAACTGCGTAAGAAGATTCATTGCACGAAGAGGCAAACCAGACAAGATTATTTCTGACAACGCCACACAATTTAAACTTGCCAAACAAGTTATTGACAATGTTTGGAGCGAACTACATAGGGATGAAACAGTGATCTCCTACTTTTCCTCACAAAAAATATCGTGGATCTTCATAACAGATTATGCACCATGGCAAGGTGGTTTCTATGAACGACTAGTTGGACTTGTTAAACAAGCTATAAGAAAAAGCATAGGTCGTCAAGTTTTGAATTTTGAACAGTTCATTACTCTTCTTCCTGAAGTGGAAGCTGTAATTAATACTCGACCTCTGGTCTATGCACCTGATGACTTCGATTCTCAAAAGGTTCTACGCCCAATTGATCTTATCACTCCTAAAGCTGAAATTGGCATCCCACTATATGAAGAAAATCATGATGAGCCTGAGCACATAATCCATCTCAATTCCACTGAGACACTAATTCAGTACTGGAAAGCTAGCCAACAAACTTTGGACAGTTTCTGGAAGAACTGGTCCGATGACTACTTATTAAGCTTGAGGGAAAAGTCGGCAATGTATCACAGAGAACCGAGAGTTCATTCATACAAGCAACCAAAACTCAATGAAATTGTCCTAGTTAAGTCAGAAAACATTCCCAGAGGAATGTGGAAATTAGGAAAGATCGTTCATCTGAATCCTAGCACTGATAAAGAGACAAGATCAGCACTAATTGAACTACCAAACAAAACAGTCATAAATCGACCTGTGAATTTTTTGTATCCTTTGGAACTATCAGCTGAAACTCAAGAGAACAATGATGTACAAAATGGTGAACATGATGAAACTGTATCATTCGTTCATGAACCTCCACTGGTGAATCATATAAAATTTTCAACGCCCATCACTCTGACAATGATTACATTATTTTTTCTCTCATGTTCTCGTATCGCATCAGCTACCATCGCACTTAAATATCAATGTAAAGATTTTAGTTTCAAAAATATCATGTACTCACAAAACTGCGTACAGTCAGGGATTGTAGTCCAAAAATTTCGAAATAATTTCTTATGTTATTCTAAAGTTTCTCGTCCATCTGGGCACTTATCTTCTAATGGAAGGTGTGGACCGGAATGCAAATGTCCCAGCTGGGCTGCCGATTGTTCACATTACATCGGCATAGAACCAAAAATCACTGGAATCAGATCACAGATTCTTGCTCTTGCTAAGCCTATTGTGTGCTCATTCACCAAAGATCCAAACTGTGATCCAAATCCAATTCACACATCTCTCTATCAGATAGAACTTTTTGACAAATCACTTCACTTTGTGAAAGAATTACAGATCATTTACATAGCTCCTGATGTACAAAATTATTCTTGTTTTGGGGAGGGTGCTGCCACTGATACAATTGGAACTCCAGATTTTTGCAAAAATCATAAATGTAACAATGAACATGGAACTAAATTCTGTCTATACCCTCAATCTGAAATTACAAAATTTGTCAATGAGGATGGTGAGATCCCCATAAAAAGTTGGGGCGTTGTACCTGTTATAATTTTTCGTTCAAAGTCACAATCCAAAGGTACTGGAAACTCTGCTTGTGTCAATTGTTCCATGAACTGTGTACAAGGAGGTGTTGAACTTTTCCTCGAGGATCATGTGAACTTGGTTGAAATATGTTCTCAACCATTTTGTTATAAGATAAGTCATCCAAAAACATCTGAATCTATTCAATTTCCCAAAGAAATTGTGATAAAACCTCACGAATTCGAAGCCAAAATATGGTCATCAGGTTTTCTGAGTAAAGTTATCAGTGTTCATTGTATCTCTGCACCATACTGTGAAATGATCAAGTGTTACTTATGCTCTGATATGTTGTATAATCCTCAATGTGCACCTAAACTCGTCCTGATTCTCGTCTTGATCATGATTTACATCGTCTTAGGAATATTGTACTATCTCATTAGAACTGTTAAACCACTATGCACATTAGTAAAGTGTCTTTACAAACTTATTATTAAAATGTTGAAGCACTTGTATTATGCTTTGTGTAGGTTGATCAGACAAACTACGATAGAAGCTCAGAGTACTACAAGTTTATCAAACGAAAATTGGTCTTCATCACTCAGTTTCAGACCAGCATCAGGACATTATTCTTTTTCCATTGTTCTGATTGTAGTTTTTATTTTTGACCAATGCTCTTCCTGCACTGATGTCGTTTCCCTGACTGCTCAGAATTTTCATTGTTTGAGGACGCACAATGGATCACAAGACTGCACATTATCAGAGACCACTCAATTATCACTCGTCCCTCAAGGACAAGAAACATGTTTAATGATTCATAATGAACTGAATGAGCCATTGGGAACTATTTCTCTTGAAGTTAAGAAAATTTCACTAGAATGTCAAGTCAAAAACGAATATTTCACACGTTCTTTCACAATGCACATTCAGTCCTCGAAGAGATGCTATCCTATGGGATCATGTTATGGCGAGAAATGTGTGCCTGTTACCTTGAACTCAAAAATTTCGGAACTAGATGACGAAGCTAACAAATATCCTGGCTTCACTTACTGTGCAGAATCATGTGGATGTGCTGCTTGTGGATGTTTCACATGCAGCTCTGCCTGTCTGTTCTACAGAACTTATGCAAAACCAGCCTCAAACAAGATTTTTGAACTTTTTTCATGTCCAATTTGGAACTACAAAATTGACTTGATTATAACCGTGAACATGCAAGAAGAGTCATACTCTCACTCATTTAGCATGAAACCAGGTGTACCTGTGGAGTGGCAGAATTTGAGATTTGTCATTCCCTCAATCTCCAGTCCACCAGTTCCGATTTTAGGAAGCCAATTTCTGACTGATGCACACAGAACAGTTCGAGTTAAAGCTTCTGCATCTGGACAACCAGTGTCAGGAACTATTGGACAACTACAGTGTTCATCAAAAGAAAAGGCACAATATTTTGATTGTTATTTACCACAAGATGTATGCAATTGTCAAGCACAGGAAACTAGAGCATCTTGCAGTTGCACTGAACATATTCTAGAGAATCTGTTTGAAAGTGAAAACTTGTTACCACTGATAATGGAAGGAATTTCAATTACTGGTCAGGGAACTCAGATAGAAGCTGAATATAACAAACATACAGCACTTCAGATTCAAGTCACTATGGAGGGGTTTCATTTGAGAACGTCAGTAAACAAGAACAAATGTGTCATTAAAGCTCAGGAGTTTTCAGGATGTTATAATTGCTTGAGTGGCGCCAAATTAATTTACACATGCACTACTGACTTTGGACAAGCTTTAGCACATGTAACTTGCGGAAAATCAATTTTTTCTACAGTTTGTACAGAGAAAGGCACATCATATCACGTGGTTCTCAACTTTGACCATGCACACGTAAATGAAACATGTAAAGTATTGTGCCCATCAGGGGAATCTGAATTCTATATTTCTGGAACATTGATCTTCATTGCAAAATATGAGCTTAACAAAATTTCAAATGTGATTACAAGTGTGAACAATGTAACACATGGAGGTACACAGGAAGCAGATTTTTTCTTCATACTCAGCTCTCTATTTGCACAGAACTGGATGACTTTATTAACAATTATTGGTTGTTTTCTTTTTTTGCTGCCCTGCTTGCTCAAGGTGTCACCACTTTTGTTAATGGTCTGTATGAACTTTCGATTCATTCCTACAAGAAAGGAGACTATGAATCCAATAAACAGTTTTCATAGCAAGCAAATTTGATTTATTTGATGTAGTTCATAATTCGTTAAACATTAACTCTTTGTGCTCATTTTATATTTATACTATTTATGATCTAGATGTCTGCTCCTATATCAACGCCATCCGAACGGAGTGTAGCTTCCGATAATGGTGATTGGAAAAGATCGAACAAGCGACAAATTGGCCAAATTGGCATTCCATCAATAATTAAAGAACAGTTCCTTAAGAGGTTTAGGCGTCTCCCATGCACCGTTCACGTTTATACAGTGAACGTGGATATTTCGACCGAATCAGCCTGTGAGTTATTAACTACTGATCCTATTTTACCGAACGTATTGGCTATACATTGCTTAGAGTACAACGCTTCTTGTGATGAAGAAATTGTTGAAGAAGAAGGCGAAGAAAATGATCACGTTAAGTACTGTAACGTCATTTCACTCTTTTGCACCAGCGGAATTTGTTGTAATTTCGATTTAAAAATTCTTGGTGGTATACCAGAACTTTTAATCAATTTATTTTGAACAAGCAACTCACTTTGATTGGAAACAAATTTTCGTCAGCTCTGGCCAACACCGAACCAAAATTAAAAGGAGTAAACGTTAATTTTGATATCAATAAAATGTTATCTTTATTCGCGACTTATAATGTTTTACCACATATTTTTCGAACCAGGAACATGGAACTAGAAGAACTGTTACTTAAATTTTTCAATCACGACCAAGTTATTATGTCGCAACTTGGTTTTGAATTTGAAGATGCAAAATCGTGTTATATTTTCGATATTTTCGCTTTTATCATGTTGAACATTGAACAAATTAATAATTTTCGGGAAAATTATATCAAAGAACACAATAATGAATCACCGTTTCCAGCCTGTATTGATATGATTTGGAAACCAAAAGTTCAATGCACTTTGAACAAAAATACTGAACCATTTTTATACAAATGGCCTTTGCAACCAACTATGAAAGGATCAATCCAACAACTACAGCAACAACGACCTGTTAATCAAATGTCCACGAGTGGCACTTCACGGCCTATGTTGATTGACGTGGAACAACGATTCAATAATCTATTACGTGATGCCATCGACGATTTTTTTGCTCGATTTCGTCACGTGAAAGATTTTACTTGGAACGAACACTATGAACATTTTTTTCAAGATTGGCGTCAAAAGTTACATCAATATTTTCGCTTACACCCAGACGAATTAATTCATAAAGAATTTCGTTTGAAACGAGCAATTGAAATGTGTGTGGAGAACAAGAAGAACATGAAGTGACAAGCTCGTCGTGGAGTGTCGCGAATTAGGCGATTTTTTCGTTGATTAATTTTTATTTGAACTTTAAGAAATATTTTATGAAATTTATTATTCAATGTTTAACCTTTCTTTTGTGTTCTTATTTTTTGTAACCTTTTTCATGGCACATTACTCATAATCATGTATCACGTTTCTTGTGTTATCTAATGCTTTTTCTTAGACGGAAAACTTTGGTATTACGGTTACAGGTTTATTAAAAGTTTATCGGTGAGTTTTTATACAGATTTGTGGCCTCTGTTAGAACAGTAGGTATTTTTTATAGTACAAAGAAACAGTGCGTCAATCAGTACGCATATTTTTCCAGGTAGGAGCATAACATTGAGCCAACAGAGCTCAAATAAGGTAAAATCTCAGACCAGCTATACAAGCTGCCAGAGTTTTTTCGTACATTTCTCTTTCTGTGGTAAAAATAACAGACTTTTTGCTACACTTGGCCAGGTCGACTGACCAGATGGCCAACATCGCGTCTTGGACGGGCGATGGCGCTGTGAACAAGAAATCGATAGAGTCGTGGACTGAGATAGATTTCTGGTTCCTACTCTAGGATCACCTGAAGAAGAAGGTAGTATACCTGACAAATTCATGGGCTCGACCTGGTCGAGGACTTCCGTAGCCGAATCCGTGGGGATCGAAGGCGGTGGTCCTGGAGGGACGATGCCGGCCGGTGGTGCCGAAGACGTCGTATTGGTGGCTGGAGTTGGCTCGGCAGTCTTAATTTTAGGAATGCGATACGATGCGAGGATGTTAGCTGGCCAACAAACTGCGGTGTCGTTGAGGGGTCCAGAGTGACCGGCATCGCATACTTTGGTGGTGGTGGTGGCAGCGGTATGTCCGATACATTTATCGGTACGGGTACCTGGGCTGCTTGGACCACTGAAAATCCAATACTGATTACGCAGACAGGATAACACTGTTGTGAAGAATCTGTCAGGTGTTCAGCAAGTGCCTCATCATCCAGGTCAAGAGGATCTGGATGAGGAGGGCCATCGGTAGCCCCAACGGCGTTGTTGCGGCGTATGGGCTGCCGATATTGGTTTCCTATCCCGTTGGGAGGGTGATAACCATTTCTTTGATGATACACATTTGTCCCCTGGGAAGAATAACCAGTATCTTGGTAGACATTCTCACCCGTGTTTGCCGGATTGCGCTGCGGACAGGCAGTTGATCGGTGCACTCGCACTTGACGACAATGAGAGCATGGCCTATCACATCGGTCCGTGGGGTGGGCACGTGTACGGCAAAAATAACAGCGACCACCGTTAGCGGCGTTGTTACCGGGAGTGGCACCGGTGGGACGCTGGGCCCGGCAGTCGGCGTCGCTATGTGTACACAGTCCGTGGAAGGAGCACGTTTGAAGGTGTGCTCCCGACGAGCGTCGCCCGGCGGACTGATTTGGTGTCGACGGCTGTGGAGGCGGCGTCTGTTGGATTGGCGCGGGTGCACGTTGCTGGGCCGTGAGCTTCGCTACGTGGGCCGTGAGCCTGGCCATTTCCTGTTTCAAGCGGCGAACCTCATCGGCGGAGGATGACGACGTTGGAGCGTTGCTCTGACGACCGTTTGCGCTTCTGTTAGGCATATCGGGATTATATCCGGCGTGTTTAGGTTCTGAAGAGAAAACGGCGTTAGATGGAGCAGTGTACCGGATCTCGTCCCGAAAGATTTGGGATTCTGCGTAACAGGCTGCCTTGAGTGTCTCTTCAAGAGTCGTGAACTCCCTAAACTTGATACTATCTCGGAGGACCGGCTTCAGTCCTCGCAGAAAGATAGGTTTGATGATAGAATCTCGGACATCCGTCGCGAGATCTGGATACGCTACCCTGGATAGTCTCTTGAGGTGCTCAAGGTAGACTATCGCGGACTCTGTCGGCTTCTGCAGTCGATCTTGGATCAGCTGCTGATGCAGATCAGAGTCGCGCCCTACCGGAAAATCTCTCCGTAGAAAAGCCGTAAACTCTTCGTAGTGGGTAGGTATTGGAGTGCTGCTGCTGAAGTCCCGGTAGGAGGCGAGAGCAGGACCCGTGAGGCATGACTCCAGAAAGGCGATTTTATACGCATGATCCGTTTCGCTTACACCCTGGAGTGTAAAGAAACGAGTAAGATGCGACATAAAATCGGTGATAGACTCACCAAAAGCACCGGAGAAGGTGGGAGGGGCCATAAAGCTGGACACGGGAGGGTGCCTCCGACCATTCATGGCCTCTAACTTTTGGTTGAGGGGTCCAAGAGCCTTCTCAAATGCTGCCTAGACTTTGTTCTCGATCTGTGAAGGGAGATCAGCTTCCGACTTCATGTCCGAGGGTTCGTTTTCCCGTAAGGTGGTTAGAACAGAGGTCCTTGCCCGTGAAGCAATTAAGTCAAATTGAATAGAGAGCGGCTCACTGGTCTGTACAGGCTGGGTACTGAGACGGCAGGAACGACGGGGTGTCTCTATTGTGTAAAATGAAAGTGAGTACTACTTTTGAATTCGCGGCGAAAGAGCGCGTGAATTCGGGAAACGCGTGCGCGACGGCGTTTGTGACGTAAACTTGATTTAGCTTAAGACTAGCGACCACGAAAAGGGAGCTAGAATGGAATAGGATAAAAGATGTAAGATCAGAGTACATCAGGGTGACACAGAAGGGAATTTATCTGGTCGCCCGTGATGGACAGAGGCATGGCCTGAGGTATGGGGGAATTGATCCCGACCAAAATGTAGAGTTGGGGCCTGGACCCGGCAATGGCAATAGCTGAAGTGGACGGAAGATCAGAGATAAGAGGGGAGAAGAGGCGGTTTTTCCTGCCGAGAAAATAAGTTGACGGATGAACCCGCTCAGGAGGGATTTTTCCTGGAGGCTCGACCGCTGTACTAGTTTACAAACCTTGGGGCGAGGCGGACTCGTAGCCGGCAAGATCCTACTCACCAGGAGTAGCGCATAAAGTGGCATAAGGTGAAAAGGATAGGGTCAACTGAAAATGAACTTAAGAGGGAGCAATAAATAGGGACAAAACTAATTTACAAACCCAGTTACGCAAAGGGGTCGCGCAGTTACGCAACGGGCCTCACTCGCCAGGAGCGATTGCGATCTCTGCATAGTGAGATGGACTATACAGGAGGTTCCGTGTTGGACGACATTCGCAAGTAACTTACAGCCGTGTCCGAAACGGGAGCCCGCATTCCGAACAGAACGGACACTCTCCAGGAGTATTATACACAGCTGGTGGCCGGGTTTTCCGATCACTGAGATGAAGTGAGGTTCGCAGGTCACACAGTAGAAGAGGGAAGGAGCACGGGTACCAAGGGTGCTATTCTGACACACTCAGTCAGTTAAAATGAAATACTCTGGATGTTTTGAGGGCGCACCCGAAAACATCTAAGGGATCACGGGTACAAGGTGTCCCTGGTTGAATATGAGTGTAAAATAACTGAGGCGGACGCAGTTATGTATCGAGGCGTACTCAATACCTTTGCTGAGGCGGACTCAACGGTGCCTATTATTTACATGACTAATAGGGGGTGGACCGCGGAGGCGGACTCTGGGTCAGTGGCGACTCTAGCGCGGGCATCGTTAAGCCAGTTAACGAAGGCGTTCGAGTGAATGGAATATGACAGGGGGTCCTATACACTCTAGGCCCAACCGGAGGCTGTGCCGCGGTCCCTTGGGAACCACTACGGCGGGGACACTAAAGAAGATCTATGTATGACAGCTCGATGAGATGAAAGAGAATGAGTGAATTTAGATAAGAAATTTACAAGAAGATTGCCGAACCCTTGCAGACGTCAGACACAGGCAGTACTGACTGCAAATGCCTGCTGCCTGCCCGAGTCAGACAACCAACCCAGCTGAGGCCGAGTGTAACTCGTTCAAACCTGCAGTTAAAGCTTGAAAACAGCCATGTGCTGATCAACAGTGCCGCTACCCGGGCGGACAACCTGATCAGTACGCAGGCTAGTGAGCATCTCAGGTGGTGTATATATGTGGACTGATGTTTCCCAGGCATCAGCCCCCAGACATACACAAACCCTTGGACAAGAGAGGTAGGTGATAGGACCATGCGCCAGCGACCACCTACAACTCAAGTGGAATACTCATAGGGCCGACAGTAACCTGGTGCGGACGTCAAAAGGTAGGGGTATGAACCAACACATGACCTTGGAGCTGACTGCAGGTGCCTGGGATAAGAGTATTCAAGTATCATGTCGCAGTTGCAGATGCCAGGGGCGCGTGCCTAAGGCCGACAGAACCCCTGCAGTAGCACGTAATGTTACCGTTGCGGACGTCAGGAATAGGATCATGTAGTCTCAACTCCTACTGCGAGAACATGATACACTGTCATTGCTGACGTCAGCAATAGGGCCCTGAAGCCAGCTATCGGTATACAGCAACACGTGATGGTGCCGTTGCTGACGTCAAAAGGTGGAACCGAGGGTCTGATACCTTAAGTCAATGACGTGAGATGCAGTTGTTGCAGACGTCAGATGTGGCACCCGTAAGACCTGCACATCTTTGAATAGTGACACGATGCGTCACCATTGCTGACGTCACCGATGGGGTGCAGAGAACCAGCCGAACCTGTTGCAACAACATTGGCTTCACCTGTTGCAGACGTCAGAAGTCATTACTGCTGGAGTGTTAACTTAAACAACAACACATAATGTCGGTTGCTGACGTCAGGAGTAGAACCCGGAGGGCTACCCACCCCTTAAAGCAACAGCAAGTGAAGCGGCTGTTGCAGACGTCAGTGGTTGCATCCGTGAGGCTGAACCACACAACAATAACAACCCGTAACGTTGTCCTTGCTGACGTCAAAGAGCATGACCCGTAAAGTCTATGGTCTAGATGCAACAACCCGAGAATAGAAACGAGTGTACCTTACAGTAAGTAGAAATGAAGAAGATAGAGGAACTTACGTAAGGGTGTCATACTGTAGCGGTGGCGTCTGAAAATTTTTTTTTTTTTTTTTTTTTTTTGACACCGCTCAGATGACTGGGAAAAGAAAAGGGGGATGAATAACCGAAGACGGGGAAGGGAATACGAGATGTGGACATACGCGTGTTAAATGTGTAAACATTCTGTGTAAAATTTTGGGGCCGGAAAAGTGAGCAATTCCGACAGTTTCCGCCGACATACAAAAATACTGTACACAATTAACAGATCGCAGCCACGTATGACGTCCAGAATCATACGTGGAGGGTGTACGGTATCATGGGGTCACGGACCACCAACAGTCAGGAGAGGCCGTAAACCCCTACAGCTGTGATACCAGTACCCGCGTATGGGTATACTGTAGTTACAGTACGGGAATGGGCACAGGCGTACTGTAATGGCACCCACCCGGAGGGCTACAGTATACCACCCAGGATTAGGGAAGAGGGGGGGGGGGTAGAAGGGAAAAGAAAACAGATAAGGTAGTTTACAACACAGATTAAGTATGCAGAATGTACAGAATGAATCAGAGGAGAAATACAGAATACTCGATATATAACTCAACTCTGGGACAAATAACTCAACTCTGGGGATAAATAACTCGACTCAGGGGAATTTATTACTCATAGGGGATTATACACACGCATGAGATAATTATTTACACATATAGATCACATTTAGATCACTCGTAAGGGCAAATCCCATCTTACAGTAATTAAATCTGATGTTCAGGGATAAATTCCCGACCTACAGTAATAACTCTCGGCAGCACGGGAAAAATTCCGACTTACAGTAATAATACGCGACGTGAGGGGAGGTATCCGACCTACAGTTGCGGTAATCCGAAATAAGGGACATTCCCGACCCATTAGGCAGTAAACCCGAATCTGGGGGGTCTCCGACTTATTGGATGGCTAGTGCCCAATTTTAAGGGGGCTTGTCCGACTTAAAATGGGAGTTGACCCGACCTGGGGGTAGTTTCGACCCAAGGGTGAAGAATTTTGCACTTAAGGGCGAGTGCAGCCTCGCCATGTCACATTTTACGCCATGTCACGTGCATGACATGTTTAATTTGGGAGAGCTGGGGAGGTTTGGGTATCTCATCAGGTAATACCGTGTTTCAGACCTCACATTGATGGTGAACCATATCAGATTGATCCTATTACAGTGAGTAATAGGCTGTGACTCCTGATGGATACTGGCATTTTCCCCAGGCTTCCCAAGTTGGCGTTGGGGCCTAACCTGGCGAATGATGGCTATAGGGAGGTCTATAGTTGGTTCTCTTGTGTTGTCCTTGGGGTCTTGCTGTAGGGTAATGGACAACGCTGCCAGGCTAGGTGCGACAATCCCCGAGTCCTACTCAGTGAGAGCGGGGACAGGGTCACCCGTAAAATGACCTAATTTATGGGACCCGATTATGAACCAGACAGCCCCTTTTAGCCCGAACCTGAGATGTGGAGGCCCTACTTATCTGTGGAAACCTTGGGAAACTGACTTAGGAAGGATTTCCCAACAAATAACCCACAAATAACAATAATCCCCTGAGAAGACTCACCTAGTCCTGTTTCTCAAGCGATTACGACGCAACGGGCGGCAAGTCCCTGGATGCTTTCGGTCTTCTGGCACTGGGAGCGGGGATAGGACCCTCAAAACGTCCTAGTGGCGAGCGGCGGCGAGCGGCGGCGAGCGGGAGCGAGCGGGAGGCGAAACTCCAACGTTTAATTCACGAGCCGGGGCGGTCGGACACCTGGCACTGATGGGCAGCGGGGTACTGTAGGCGGGGAGCGGCGGACGCAGTGAACAAGGGTAAATTTATGCAAATTTATTGGTAGTAAGGCGGCGGACGCACGGGTGTACAATAAAAATATGCAAATTCGACGAAGGGCGGCGGACGCGGAGTTACAACCGGACGAAAGCTTGCTGAACCCAAGAATGAGCGAAAAACTAAAGAAACATGTCCTTTTAAGGACATGTTTGGCTACAGCTGCAGCTTGGGCGGAGTTTCTCGGCGCTCAAGCTAACCTCTGCAGCTAGACGCGATGCAGAAGATGCCTATGAGCACATAGACATTTTTTCATTCACATGCATTTAGCACTGAGGCCGGCTGCAGTGCCTATGCTAAGCATATGAACGTCTTTAGCTAAAACTTCTTAGCTAGTCGTTTTGCGTAACAAAACGACGCTAATTTTTGATGATAAGAGGTGCGTGAGCGCACCAAAAATAGCCATGTGCTCGTGGAGCACGACTGGCGGAAGTTTTTAGCTAAAGGGCCTACTGTAGCCCGCGTTTGTAAAGAAATAAAAATACAACAAAACGAAACATAGAAATGCATGAAAAATATAAAAACGAACGCAAAATGCATGTGTAAAAAATGAAATAACAAAAACATGATCGAGTAATAAACGAAACATGAAGAAATAACAAAATGTGGGCATGATCAGGATCACGTGACGTTGGAGAATTGAGCGGCACGTGACAGTAGCTGTGGTTGCTCCCATATTTTTGGTTGGAAAAATACTGAAAAATGTCAATTTTTGAACAAAAACTGGTCAAAAACGTCAATTTTCTTGGTGCTCCATGCAATAAATACATTTTTTCTAATTTTTTAGGCAGAAATTACTATTTTTTGAACGTTTTTTCAGACTTCATTGTGAGAAAATCGAATTTTTTTCCTTCAGAGACCCCACCCCTCAAGTTTTGGAAATTACTGACCCACCGGTCTCGAAAAGTGGTCCAGCAGCCCCAGATTTCATGAATGCATCAGGGGGAATAAATTTTGCTTAGAAATGGGAAGCTTTTTGACTTTCCAGAATCCTAAAAATTTCAATAACAAAAAATGACCATTAGAAGGTAAAAACAAGGTGCTTGAAATCACAAAATGAAATTAATGAAAACAAAACCAGCTAAGTCATATGAAGGAAGAAGCAAAAAAAAGTTATTGTGAAAATACGATAAAATGTTCATTAAATTTCAGATTTTTTGAGAAGTTCCCAGTTTTTTCTCAATTTCCCTGGTTCAAGTAAAGATTCCTGGTTTTTTCCGCTTTCCTGGTCACTATGAACACTGCTAAGAACATCAGGTTTTACAGGGTTGAAGTTGAAATTATTTTGTACATGGTTCAAGGGGTGGTGAAGCTTAAATTTCTGTAGTGGAGTATCAAATTTCCCCGAAAGTTGGAAGTCCTAAAAATGCCCAACCAAATCTAAAATTCCAACATTTTTCACCAAGAAGACCGAAAAAGATATTTTCATCTAAATTTTTTCGAGTTGAGTGTCCCAACATTTGGGTATAAGGGTACATCAAGTTGAGGTATCCATGCCACCAACTATATGTATGATTTATAGGCATTACATAAAGCAGTGAGCTGAGGTTTGGAGTGGGGGAAGCCAACTTTGTTGGGCTGGGATCACTGATTACCCAGAATTGTAGGGTAAGGGTTCTCAAAAGGAAAATTCTCGACCAAAACTATATATTTTTCATCAATTGATAACTGTTCACTAATAATGTGCATCAGATATCTGGGCAGATATTTTGAAAATGGTTATCTGGATGAGAAAAAATTCGCTATTGGATGAGATGCAAATCAACAAAATGCAAACAAACCCAAATATGAATTCTTCAACTAGCAAGAATTTCCAACAACTTCGAAATGCAATCATTTTTGATATCCATAAGACTATGCTTATGAAGAGTAACTTTTTCTAAAGCATAATCATAAGATTTTGGGAAAATAACTGAGAAAAAACTTGGTTTTCATTAAATTCATTACAAAATAATGCAAGATCAAACATTTATTAATAACATGTTGATACTTGAAAGCTGCAAGCCTAAGCAAGAATTAAATTTTTGAAATATGCACCAGAGTAATACAAAAATTATAAATGATTTGTAATCTGGCATAAAGCACCAGAAAATTTTCAGTATTTCCCATTTTATAATGCATAAAAATGCATCTGCTGACAGGAAACCCTGTAACCTAATCAGAAGGACAGTCAGACTTCAAGTCGCATAGTAGAACTGGGCAGGACAAACTTGGTTGCATGGCCCAAAATTTGGTTGCCATGTGTAAAAAAGCTCAGGACCTGACCAAGAATTTTTCCAATTTTTCAATGATTTTTTGCAGGTTACTGACTCCATAAATATCAGAATGTTTGGGTGTAACTCAGAAAAAATTGGTGGCCAAATTATGAAGGTTTTGAAAATGCAGAACATCTCTGGAAAATGAGGAGAAGAATTTTGAAATAGATTGTCATGTGCACTATTATTTTTTTCCCTAAAACAGGGGGATTTGGGAAGGGGAGAAAATTTTTGAGGAAGAAAATTTTGGAGATTGGATACAGAAAACATGAATTTTGGCGCACTTTAGAAGGTTCAAATCTCAAAATTTTTCCGTGCCTGGTGCCAGTTATAATCTAAATAATCATTATTCTTTATTAACGGAGCTGAGGCATTGCTTTCAGCATGTCTACTTCTACTTAGGATTCAACAGTTTGATAGTTTTCATCATCTTAAATGTATTATTCCATGTTTCAAATGGTAATCTCCATTATTTTGTCTTGATATTTAATAGAGATCCACATTTTTTTCTTGACATATTTTTTGAGAAAGATTAATACGCGAACTCTATAAACTTTTTGAAGCGAGTATTCTTTCCTTAAAATATAATCAGCTCAAAAGCTTCATTAGAGTAGTTTTTGCTAATTTCTACTCTTCTGACTCATATCTTTCCTGCCAAGTTCATGAAAGTTTATGAATAAATTACTGATTTATAATTTTTTCCAACAAGTAAAATTCTAGAAACTACGACATTTGAACAGAAAATTTGAATTAATTCTTGAAATATACTTATGGAAAATTGATTTCCTGCATTGTGGAATGCCAATAACCTGAAACATTTTCTGGTGCTTCCTGCCAGAAAGATTAACATCTCTTTTGAGCTCTCATTTGTCATCATAGGAGATTTAACCATCGATTTCTCTTGTAATGCAAAGTCATTATGCCCTTGGATAGCTTGCTGGAAAATTTTCACAATGCTTCAAGTTCTTCGCTAGACTTCGAACTCGAAAATTTCTATTTGTTTCCTCAATTTTAATGAGGAAACATCAGACAGTTTGAAAACGTTAAAAAACACTTTAAGTGAAAAAACTAATTGCGGAAAATAGGGGAAAAAAGGAACAGTGTGCATGGAAAAAACCTTTGAGAAAAAATGGTGTTTTGACCTTGAATACACCATTCCAACTTTGAACCCAAAATTTTTTTTTTGTCATCCAGTCGAGGAGGCAACATTTTTTTCATGGTTCCACATTTGTTTCACGAAAATTGACCTGGCAAAAAGGCAGTGAATTGAATCCAAAATTTTAGAGCCCAAAATAGAAGATTTAGAAAACTTTTTTACTGGCCTTTTTTGATTGGTTGCTGCATATAGATAAGAAATCTTGATTGTCCTGAAACCTACACAGCAACTATATGCCTTTGAGAAAAGTAAATATTGGATAATGTAAAGTTAACTAAATTTACTACATGCAGCATTACCTATATTTCAAGAAAGGCCATCATGCATTATCAACTGCAAAACAAGGAACCAGATCATGCCTGTGTTCAACACAGAAACCCAAACTTTCAATAATAATCTGCTGAATGACTTGTTGCAATGAAAACTTTTGAGTTGAGGCTTTGAATGTCAATTCTGGACAAATGATTGTTGCTGCTTCAATTCTACTCAGCATAATAGCCCCAGCTGCATAGGTTTTAACCAACATAAAATTGAAAAACCTGAAACCATCATATGATTGATGTGTTGTGATAGTAGTGAGTTCGCAAAGTTCAATGGGCATGCTCATTCATGAAGGTGAGCTCATAATGACATAACAGCACTCCACAATATATGATCAGAAAATGCACAATCAGACTTTGTTGTTCAACAGTAAATAAATAGCACTTTTAATATCTTTTTGTATGGCTATAATCAAAAATTGACTTCTGCTAAACAAGGATATGACCTTTGACCTATTGAGATTCAGGAGCTGTAACTCGGCCTCATAGTATACATTGTGAAGGCTGTTCACATTGATGCTAAGGATGAAGCTTTTGAAAAATCTGACCTTCAAAAGCTTCATAACAATTTGGTAACTCAAGACACTTGATTTTAGGCCTTCAAACATTTTTTCTCTATTGATGGTTTGGTAATTTAAATCGTTTTCTACAAACTTTCAGATGGAATGCCTGAAATAATATATATACAACGTTTAGGTGGATTTTCGAAAGTTTAATTTTCAGAAAACTGATTAAGTTTGAAATGAGTTTATTAAATGAATACCTGCAGCAGTAGCAAAAACCTATTATATACTTTGACTCACAAGTTTGCATCCCTAATTCTAGAGCCAAAATGCTAAGAGCTAGAACCTTGGGGGTTTTATTCATAATTTGAGGCTTATGGATAAACTACGGGTGTGATTTGGCATCATCTACAAATGATGCTTGGTGATGCCCCCAAAACATCCAAATTATGGGTTTATTAGGATTTTCAGTTCCAGCATGCCCCGCATTGTGTGTAGCATCCCTATGCTCAGTAGTTCATCAAATGCATCCAGCCATGAGAGAAGTAAATTCAAATTGATAGTTGGGACAGTAGATTTTGTATTATTCTTGAGACTCTGTTGCAAGGAAATAGTAAGCTTACTCGTGTATATGTTTGAATTTTATTAGTTTCAAAAACTTTTTTCCTTCCTTTTTGAGGCATTCATAATGCTTGTCCATACTTAAAACAAATCAAGCTCTTGGAAAGTGACATTGTATCCTTCAAATAAAAAATCACGATAACCTGTGTTTTGCAGCAATGTATAAGCCTCACATCTATAAACCATGTTTAGATCCCAAACATAAATGGGAAAATATTTGAAAGTCTGACACAGTGAGGTAAGTGAGGTCACTCCAGCATAAAAAAGGCTTGGGATTTTCCAGTAGGAAAAGCTACAGGCGTTTGTACTGCCAAATTATTAAATCAAAATTTTTATCAAGAAATAACTTGGATAATTAAATATTTAAAGGTTAGTTTTTGTGAGCAAGTGTACATTAAAATTTGCATGGATACAGAGTGAATCATACTTTGATTATTCACTACAATAATCATTACACAATCAAACAATTTTGTGACCACTGTCCTATAGTCCACATTGTGATCTAGCTTGCAATAAGAAGTTGGAAGACACCTGCAGAAACCTTGCCCCCTGTGTTACAATATGCCTCCATATAGTCAACTTAACCCTGGAAAATGAGAAGACTGCCATTAATATTGAAACATATTTGTTTTTATTCCTTAAAAGCAATCGAAGTAACAGAAAACAAATGCATCCATATGTGACCCTATGAAGATGTGCAAATAATATAATACATTACTCTGGTGAACTAACTCAGACCACTAACTGGGTCCATATCTTTGCTATTTGAAATGGATGAAACAAATGAAGCCCATCAGTCTTCATCACACTTGAACACTTGATGCCCCTTCTCCACTACAGAATATGGCACAACCACCAGAACCAATACAACACCCAACTAGCTCCTCTGCTCACGTCTAATGGTTAATGAGCCTGTAGAACTGCAACATGCACTAGATCTGAGCCACAACATGCATCAGATCTAAACCTTCTGGGTCTTTTTTTTAAAAAGTGCACAAAGGACACCCAGTGTCTGATATACTGCACAATCACTGAACACATCATTGGGACCTACACCAACACACTCCTTACAGTGTCATGTCGCAACAGAAGGCCTCCCATTCGACATGCGGACACCTCACATCAAAGTACATGTCAAGGATCACATGTTTGCAACTCCACTTGTCGCAGTTTCCTCTCTCATTGACCATCAGATAGCTTTTCAGCTACCTGAACTGGTCATAACACAGACAGAAGATCGCCCCACATTAGTCAATGGCATTACCATTTAGCTGCTTCAAGCAGCATACATTGGCAGACATTTCCCAACAAATTTTAGGCCAAATCGGGGATAACTGCTCAGCAGAACTCATTCTCAGTATAATTTTCTTGATCGCTGTGACTGCTTCTGGTTGAACTGGGAACCTGCATTCCTGCAGCTCAAGGACGACAAGATCCCATGTCAGGGTCTCTTGAACAACCCTCCGACAGCTCAAGGAGCTCTACCACTCGATAAAATTTCTGACTTTGAGCCATGGCCACTTACACATTCCTCTGTGTCTGTCGCAGCTGCCTACTGACTGGCTCCAGAGGCTGCCTTTGTCCCAAAGCTCCTCAAACCAGGACAAGACATGTATTTTGCTGGCTGTGTCAGCGCAGTGACCAATAGTCCCATACCTTTACACGTCATCAACCACGACCCTCACCAGATAACCCTATCCATGAAGTACAAATGCACTATGATAGTCTTCGGACAGCACAACCTGCTGTGACCCCTGCCATCAACTGTGCATGGGTTGAGGATTATGCCATCATTGACAAACATCTTCCCATAGCTGATTGCAATCAGCTATTAGATCTTTTGACCAAATATACTGACCTCCATGCCCCAGATGAGAAAGACACAGGCCCCACAGATCTGCTCCAACATGAGATCCAGACTGGTGATGCCTGACCTGTCTGCTGATTTCCCTACTGGACATCACCAAAGGAAGAAGACCTCAGCATGCTTGGGGTCCAGGCACTATGGGACAAATGTATCATCCAACCCAGCACATCACCCTGGGTAACCAACACCATTCTCATCATCAAAAAGAACGGTTCCCGCTGTATGTGTGTCAACTTTTGTGGCCTCAGGTTACAAAGGAGGATGTCTACCCTTTGAAATGCATAGATGGCATTATTGACACACTCAAAGAGATGACTTATTTCACCACATTAGGTCAAGCCAATGTCTGCTTTTCAATTCCAATTGCTGACAATGACAAAGAAAAGACTACCTTCAACACCCCTGTAGGCTTCCACATGTTTAACCCCCTTTGGACTCTGTAATGCACTCAGCATGTTCCAACACCTCATGGACATTCTCCACTCAGGAACCTATTGAAGAGCAGTGCTCACTTATCTCGATGACATCCTGGTTTTTGGTAACTCACACCACCAGATACTCAGACGACTGGCCAAAGTCTTTGATCAACTTCGCTAGAGCGGAATGAAGCTCTAGCTCCCAAAGTGCGATTTCTTGCATCCTGACGTTGAATATCTTGACTACTCAATCTCCCAAGAGAGTCTCGAGTCAGATAACTCCAAGTTGGAGGCAATTGTCAACCTCCCTGCTCTCAAAACTGTTAAGGACATCAAGTCATTCCTTGGCCTCATGGCCTACTACAGGCAGTTCATTCCACAGTGTACCCAGCTGTGGGAACCTTTGACCCACTTACTTCGGAAAGACATACCTTTCCAGTAGTCAAAAACTCAACAGGATGTGTTTGACCAGCTCAAACAGCTTCTAATGCATCCGCCAATACTCCAACACCCAAACTTCACCAAATCCTTCATCTTGCAGATTGACATAAGCATCTCAGGAATTGGTGCTGTCCTCAGTCAACTAGATGAAAATGGACATGACCACCCAGTCACCTTCGTGATCTGTGGTTCAACCTCAGCGAGAAAAACCACTCAATCACTGAGTTGGAAACTCTCGCTGTGGTCCATTTCACCTATCATTTCCATCCCTACCTCTTCCAACATAAGGTCATTGTGCAGACTGACCACACAGCTGTCAAAGCAGTGCTGAATCCCTCCACTAGGATCCCTCAATGGGGACTTGCTCTGGCCGAGTTCAAGTTAATGATCCAGCCATGGAAGGGTTCTGCTAATGATCAGCACAGGCCAGCTCTGGTATCAGTCAACTCCAAACAGAGGATCCCACCTGGCCGAAAAGTCTTGGAATCAGTCAACTTCGAATGGAGGATCAAGACGTACCCATTCATCCTAAGATCAGTCAACTTCAGTTGGAGGATCTGAATCTGAATCCCATACTTGCGGGCCCAAGCTGGCCAAGGAGTCCTGGAATCGGTCAACTCCAGACAGAGGATTGGGACTTACTGTTCGTCTGAAGGTCAGTCAACTCCAGTCAGGGGATCTGGATTTGAACCGCATAATCACAAGCCTGAAACAAAATGCTTCATTTGATGACATGGATGGGTATCACATATTGGATGGAGTCCTCCAGAAGTGGACTGGGCCACCAATAAAATTGTGGTGCCTCATACTATGATTACAGAAATCATCCAGGCATGCCATGATGATGTTTTAGTGAGACATTTCTGTGCTAGACCCACTACAAGGCTCATTAGCCACCAGTACTACTGGCAAACCATGAGCAGGGACATTAGCACTTACTGTCAGCAGTGTGACCTTTACCAACACAATAAACCTGCTCGACAGAAAACCACAGCCACCCTCAACCCCATCAGCATCACTGGTCCATTTCATAGGGTAAGAGTTGACTGCATGGGTCACATGACCCTCACGGAGTCTGGCAACTGCTTCATAGTAGTCTTCATTGATTACTTTAGGAAGTATGTTGAGGCATTCGCCAAACCAGACATCAAGGCACATACTACAGCTCATCTTTTCATAACAAAGTTGTATGTCACCATGGTGCCCCCAAAGCTCTCCAGTCAGACAGGGGAACGGATTTCACATCCTAACTGATGTCTGAAATCACTACCATCTGCTCCACTAAGAAAATCCACTCAAGGGCATACCATCCCATGACTAATGGTGAAGTGGAGTCTTTCCATGTCTTCCCATGTATGTGCAAGATGACCATTCGGACTGGGCTGAACATCTCTTGTACACCCTGTTTGCAGTCAATATCAACAAGAATGAGACAACAGGGTATTCTCTCTTCAAGCTCATTTATGGCCGCACACCAGACAAACTGCTTGATGCTGCACTGACCTTAGTTCTCCGACCCATATCATAGATGTTTCCTTATATTATATGAAGGTCAAACAGCATTTCACAAATGCCTTGACCATAATACAAAATCGGATACAGCAAGCACAAGAGTCCTACGCACCTTCCTAGGACCACAAAGCCAGGGACATTGCATACAACTTGGGGGCCAGGTACTGGAACTACACACCCCTGGCAAAGGTGGTCCCATGCCCAAATCACTACCAGTCTACACTGGCATCTATTGTATCATGGCCATTGAATATCCCAACATCACCATCATTGATGAGATGGATAAACAAGAAGTAGTACATGTCAATCCACTTCCATGTTACCACTCAGCCAAGGACCTTAAGGCCACACAGAAGGATATACACTCCACATCAGCCACAAAACCTCTGTGCACACTGTACACCTCTGTGCACACTGTACACACCCATCATTGGAGGTCTACAGAACCCAACCTGGACTTGGAGTGTGATGACAATGCCACACCACCAGCGTGAACACTAACATCATGCCTCTAAGGATAGGAACATCCTTCTCCAAAGACCACTGTACTACCGCACGGACACATCATCAAGGGTCATGGCCGTCTTCTGGAGGACCGCCATGTCAGGTGCCTCACATCAATGTGCACGTTTTGATAACGTAAATTGTTTTTGTACTTGCTGTCACTTTGTATTGTATTTTTATCTGTTTGATCGTGTCTGATCACAATTTTGTGCCCTCTGGCCTGACTAATCAGTGTCACTTATTTTGGGCACATTTGGGGCGCTGTCCCTCTCCCCTCAGGCCCAGTGTGGTTGATGCATACATTCACACACTAGTCGGTGTATGAGGAAGTCAAATCCTTATTTGCACAAATAAATGTCATCCTAATGTTAATTTCTGAGGATAAGAAGTCAGTGTATAAAAACTAAAAAATCTGGGAAACTCTGGCATTTAGAATCATTAGGATAAACATTCAAAATGATTATTTTTTATAGGATAGGAGAATCAGTGGAAATGATGAAAAACATCACATTTCCCTCATTTCAGAGATTTTCTTAAGGAAACATTAGTGTTAAAATTGTTGGAATATTTTATCCAACATACTACGGTTTTTTTCTACATAATAATTTACCTACATATCAGGGGGCAGGTGAATGATTGAAGAACTGGACATGGACATCAATGTGGATCCTCAATTGAACAATGACAATATGGATGACTATGGCAGTTTGGAGAATATGCTTGCTGTGGGCTGTTTAGAAAATGAGTTATGTAAATGGCAATGGTGGAGATGTGATTTTGCTCCAAGTAAGTATTAGGCCATCTGGGCAGACCCTGGCATGGCGGTCAGGTGGATGGCTCCCCATTCCTGGTCATAATATATTCCCTAGGCGTAGAGACGTAGACCTCGGTTGGTAAGTTTGGAAATGTGTTCTATTTCATGCATGCTTATGTTCAGCTACATTTTTTTTAGTTGCATGTATTATGTATAATTTTATTCATCATGATCTCATTATCAATCTGTGATGCTGTGACTCACTGTGATTAATAATTTTTGCAGTGATCATTCCGTTTTTTAACATTCATTTTTGCTTGCATCTTTCTTACACAGTTTTTCTTGCATGCTCACCTGCATGCAGCCATGTGAAGTCTTACAGTCCATGTCACCATGGCTGGGAATTACAGATGATAACATCTCTGCAGCATTATTGATAGCAGTGTCAGATGGGGGGAAACTATTTCCTTTCTTTTTTTTCTAAATTTTCCATTTTTCCCACTTTTCAATTATTAACATTTTCTTGAAGACATTTGAGGAACAGTTTTTTCCTCAGTTTTTTCCAGAGGCATTTGAAAATGCTTATGCTCCTCAGTTGCGATAATACACCCTGATGATTGGCCTCATTATTTGGAACCAATCTTATTCACCTACCATGTAACACCTTATAAAACCACAAAAAATCCCCACATAGCCTATTATACGGTCACAAAGCAAAATTTGAACTCGGTCAAGAAATTGCACGTCCAATTATTATCCAGATTAATTATGATACGTACAAGTACATGTTGATGAAACATCTCCTTAACATGTACAAATGTATCAACAAAAGTCATAAAAAAGCAGCGGCCGAGTGAAAATTACAGTATGATAAGAAAGCATGTAAGACGACTTCCCAAGTTGGAGAACTTGTTCTCTACCAAGAGGGAATAATAAGAGGGAAAGCGGATACAACAAACAACCGACCCTGTGAGGTGTTAGAGATAGAAAATTTAGATAAAAATTTCATAAAAATATGCTGCACTAGTAAGCCAGATTTGTGTGTACAAATAGCTTCAACTAATCACGTAATGCCCTTTGTTATGTGAACACCCGAATTTTACTGTACATCGTAATTCATTTTTATCCTTCTATGCTTGTGTTTTATTTAAATTTTGTTTTATGTTGCATTCGTTTTATTTGTGTTTTAATGTGTTAAAAATTACTTACCCCTTTTTCACAATTTTTCATTCTGATAATTTATTTTCGGAAATTTTTATGGCTGTTTCAGGCACAGATCAAAAGGTTTGCCCCCACCAGACAAGTTTGTGAAGCTGGCAAAATTGAGGATTTTTAGTATAAGTTTCACTCTTTCATTTTTTATAGTTTGTGTGTATTTCTGTTGCTACATTAGCATTTTCTACCCTAGTTCACAGCCACTTTTTTTCTACAAAACCTGTTCACATTTTTCATGAATGTGCACAGTCAGGTATACTTTCATGTTCACATCAGCTCCCATCAGATACCACGCATTTGTATCATCTGGCTGATATCAAGCTTGCACAGTCAAGATTTTTCATTTAGAATAAATTTCATTTCAAAAAAGTAATTGGCAGGATTGATCCTAAAAAATCATAATCATCAAATCACATTACTTATATTTCATTCAGTAGTAAGAGCCAAGTCACTACTACTGTATTTTTCTTACTATATGACTATTCCTGTAGAAGTCACATTGAATTAGTCACATTTTTCATACATACTGCTAAAATTTTACACTATCATCAATTTTTTAAAAAATTTCACTTTTTTTATTTTGCTAAGAGTTTGCTCATGTGCAAAATTACGAAAAACATCACATTGCGCCAAACTACCTCAAATGTGTTATTTTTTATACAGCCGGAAAATTTTTTTTTAAACCTATTGTGAATAGTGACTAAAAACATCAAAATTCAGAAGTCAATAATTTTCCAGATTCAAGAATCTATCCTTATCAGATCAGTATAAGAAATTACTAACCAGGCCAAAAATAAAGTAATTTAAAAAAAAAGAACATTCCAAACATAAATGCCCACTAATTTTCAATGGACCTTAAATGATGCACTATGTAATGTATTGTCACGGCCCAAGTTCTAATTGTGACTCCAGTTCTTGTCAAAAGACAAATTCTAATGGCAAGTCCTGAACAACTTTTTTTATTGACCAGAATAATAAGATAAACAATACCAACTGATTTACAGAACTTAACTCAGGCTTATATACAAAAAAGTAGCATGACTTTACAGCTGAATGAGATAACAAACACATCAAGCGCAAATTAGGCCAAGCCACTGCTGATAATACTGGGTTACAAAAATACCAAATCAAGTAATACCTAAACAAAGTACATAGTACATAAATATTATAAGTCAACAGGGCTCCTCTTAACATGCCAACCTTTAAGGTCAAATGTCTTGTTTGGCAAATTGTTCTCATCATCTGATTGTTCAACATTAGGATCAATTCCATGTATCACTTTGAGCCTTGATGGCTCATTATTGCCTTGCTCATTGTGACTTTCATCACCAGTTTATGATTTTCGATATTTGTTCGATTGGTGTGAACCACTTTTGTCACTGATGGATCATTGACCAATTCCTTTACAATATTGGGACTGACAATTTTGACTACTTTGTATGGTCTCTGGTATAGAGGCATCAGCTTCTATATTAATCCTTTTCTTACAACTTATGACTCCCAATCTCCTATTTGGTATTTGGCATTAATTGTCTTTCTATCATACTGAACCATATATCTATCTCATGAACCTTCAATTTGCCTCTGAACCATATTCAGTGCTTCTGTAAAATGTTTCTTTACCTGGTGCTTATAGTCCAATATGTCTACCACATATGGTGGTGGACTATAATTCAAAGCTGCATTTATAGGTAGAGCTGGAAATCTGCAAAAAATCAACTCAAATAGAGTATAACTAATGGTTTCATTCACATGTGTGTTGGCTGAAAACTATGCAAAGGTAACATGTATGTCCCAGTCCAACTGATCACTGTTGACATACTTTTAAATTTTGACCATCTGAGTTTGGTTCACTCTTTCAACCCCACCATTTTCCATTGGGTGATTAGCTGCAGTATGCAACTTTCTAGTGTTTACATAGCTCTGTTATTTTTTTCATCAGACTTGACACAAAATCTGACCCTCTGTCTGACTGAAATATTTTAGGAAATCCATGCCTACACACAATTTCATTAATAAACAGCTCTGCTGTCATCTGTGCTGTTATATTTTCTGTGGCGAAGGCTACCACATACATTATAAAATAATCGACAAATACCACAATGAATCTGTTTCCTCTTTCAGTCAATGGGAGTGGTCCCATACAATCTACTCCAATTCTCTCAAAAGGCCATGAATCCCTTATGGGTTTACACTGTGTCATTATCTTCTTCCTAGATGCCTTATTTGTCTGATATAACTTACATTCATTACAAAAGTTCAAAATATCTTTCCTCATTTCTGACCAATATTATTTATTGCTAATATTTTCTAGGGTTTTTCTAGCACTGTAATGCCCTCCTTGAGGATCATCATGATAAGATTGCAATATTAGCAAGACCAAGCATGCTGCTATATAAATTTTCCTAATCCCATCACAAAATTTACATAATATCCCTTCTTCTATGGCAAAGTCCTCTGCATCCCTAGAATTTTCATCATTCAAATTTAAAATAATTGCTTGAAGTTTCTCATCTAACCTTTGTAAGCTCTTTAGCTCTATCATGTTTCTTCTTCTGCCATTATTACTGTAACTTTTCTGTCAGCTACACAATTTTCCTGAATATCAAAAGATACTTTTGCCTTAGTATTGGACAATCCTGATAAACAGTCAGCATTTTGATTTTGATTGCCTTTCCTTGGGTTTATAACTAGCTTATATCCTGCCAGTGCTAAGCCCCACCTAGCCATTCTCAGAGATGGGTTAGCCTTCTGCAATACAGCTTCCACTGCTGTGTGATCAGTTTCCAGTATCAATCTGTGTTCATAAAAATATGGTCTAAAATATTTTACAAATTCTACCACTCTTAATGTCTCTAATTCAGTCATTGGGTAATTTCATTCTGCTTACTGCAATACACGACTAGGGTAAGCTACAAGGTGTTCATTCCCATCATCATCTAGCATCATCTAACTGAAACAGAACTTGGCCAATTCTTCCAATGGATGCTTCCATTTGTAAAACAAATTGTCAACTGAAATCAGGATGTTTCAGGTAGTGGAGGCATTTTGAGTTTGGGCTTGAGCTGTTCAAAAACTGTCTGACACTCTGCTGTAAATTCCAACTTCACATTTTTCTCAAGCAAACCAATCAAGGGTTACATGATTTTCGCACAGTTCAAAATAAGTTTTATGTAATATCCCGTTTCCTATAAATCCCGAAAAAGATTTAGTTTCCTTCACATTATGTGGTGCTGCCATTTCTAACACACCTTCTAACTTTTTGCTATCAGGTAAAGTACCTTTTTCTGCAATATGGTACCCAAGATATTCTGTCCCTAGACAGCTGAATTTGCATTTACTCAACCTTAACTTATTATTCCCTGAACTGAAACGATCCAGTAACACTTTTAATCTTTCCAGCATTCATTGGTGATTCTTCACAAAAACAAGAATACCATTCAGATACACTAAGCATGTTTGCAATTTCAAACCTGACAAAAGTACATCCATTAGCCTCAGGAATGAGGCGAGAGCATTACATAGTCTGAAAGGTAAATAATTGAACTCTAAAAATCCTTTATCTGCTTCTGCTATCGGAATTGACCAATAAGCATTTGCCTGATCTAATGTTATGAAGTATCTCATATTTTTTAAAGTATCTGGAATATCATCAATTCCAAGAAAAATATAAACATCTTTCTTGATCACCTCAATTAACCCTTGAAAGTCAATGCCTATTCTGTGTTTTCCATCTTTATTTCTGACCAATACTACATTAGTTGACCATGGAGATATGCTTGGTCGAATCACTTCATTCTCTAACATCTTTTTCACCTCTTCTATCACAATTTTTTTTTTGCTGATGTCTGATATGGCATCTTCCTGCTTGGCCTACTATCACTTGTTTCAACTTTATGCTCTACCAAATAAATTCTTCCCATGTCTTTCTCATCTGCGTCATATAAATCTGGATATTGACCCAGGAGGTTTACAATCTTCCTCTTCTCTCTCAGTGAAAAGCCAGCTGTATTTGCATTTTGTTGTATCCATTCTTGCTGATTAATGAAGTTACTAAACATCTATCTTTTACATCCTGATCATGCAGACTATCATACACTTTTATGTGTCCAATCATTTGACCCTTATACAAATTTACATCAAAATTATTGGGTTTCATTAGCTGTAGAGGAATCAGATAATTATGAACCTCACTAACAATTCTTGCCAAATGTGCTTTGTTTAATGATATAGGTTCAAATATGACCACAGCAGTATTGCTATAACTTTCTAACACATTGCCTTGTACAGTTTGTACAGATCTATCTATCAGTGCCTCTATTTATTGGTGTATTATATACCATTCCATAACAATCAATTCTTTCTTTGTTCCAGATCATTGTCGAATCTGCCCAATTGAATTGAAATTTTTTGAATCTATTCAAAAAATTTGTGCTCAGGATGACATCAACTGAAAATTTCTTCTGAATGTACACATTCACAGTCTCTGTTACAGGTCTGACTGTTAGGAAGGCACAGCCTTGGACTGGTATGCAAGTACCATTAGCTGCAATTGGTTTCAATGTTGTTTCGCCGATTTTCACTCCTGGCAACTTGCTCATGATATCATCATTCATTCAAAGAAAAAAGTGCTCCTGTGTCAATATACACTAGATTTCAAGTTATCATTGAGGATTATCATCACATGAGGAGTTTTCAGACATCTTGTTGAACGAACTAGAGTTACAACACCACTATTTTTTAGGTCATTACTGGTGGGAGCAAACCCTGTCAATTCTACCTCCCTTTGATCATCATTCCTATTGGATGTAGATCTACTATTTCTTCTCTCCTGTCTAGTTCTAATTTGGCTTAATCTTATCAATGCATTCCAATAAGCTTTGTGCATGATTAAAATTTATGGCTGAATAGAAATGACTGTTCTGGCATCCAATGATTAACAGAACTAATGCTACAATAAGTGCATTGAAAGTCCATTAAACCAGCCGCTTAAGTAGAGTATTCAATTATTCTCTTATATTCTGCCTCTTTGCACTAATTACATGGTTCAGCACTGATCCTGCGTCTATGGCACTTTTTTCTATGCCAGCGCCTATGCGTGAGAGTGTCTCTTACAACCTACCTGGCTGTAGTTACAGTAGTTACATATCTGCCTCATAATTCACTATGTTTTCAACTATCCCTTCCATTTCTTGCATTTTGTGTACATAATGCTTTAATGATGAAAACCCAAATAGTAAATTTCCTAGTTGATCATGCAATATTGCTGAACTGTTGCACTGAAAAATTTTGGTCTGTCATTTCCAAATTAGTTCTATGGAAACCATACCTACATGTATAGTACCTGTTTTTGTTTCAAAACCTGCCTTATCCTTAAAAATTCCTGCCACTTGATGATGGCAGCCTATCACTGGACTATTTTTTATCAAGTCTACTGTACTACGTAGTACAAACTTTCTAGGTGTCATAAATTTTACTTATGTTTACTTATCAACAGGGCCATACTGTCAAAACTTCTCCTGTGAATTCTGCTATTATATCTTTTCACTGCAATAGTGCTCTGACACCTAAGTTTGCTTCTACATGTATAAACTGCAATATTAAATCTATATACCTTTATACATGATGGCACAGTTCCATCCATGTCTGTCGGAAAATTACCATTTTGTAACCCAATTATTTTGTATTCAAAAGTTTGGTTTCACTTTTGTTGCATCATAATCACTAACATTTTCTGACTGTCCCATTGAATAGGGTTTGGGGGTTTCATTGTATTTCTTCCCTTGCATTTTCATGACTATTCCCTGGCTTGTCCACAGAGCATTTGTGAAATGACTTTGGCAGTAGGGGTAGGGATCCTGTCACATGCTTGTTGCTCAATGTTGACGTGTATTTTCCTTTGTAGACCACTGGGCATACAGCCTGGAACTCAGCAGCATCTTAAAGGATTACACCATCGCATGTCCTCAGTGGTGCCCCAGCTGCCAAAATCACCAAAGTCAGTACTACTGCTGTGTCCATTGAAAGAGGCTATCTGTCATTCCTCAATCATGGAATTCCTAGCATCCTGACATGCCTCTGCAAAACACCATTTGTAGTTCACTTCATGTGATTTGTTTGACTCCAAAATCCTTCAGAAATTTCAATGAGTTTTTCATGCTTGCGGAGGTTCAGTTTCTGGAACATTGGAAGTCACATCTATCTGAATTAGTCTTATTTCTGCTTTCATAGGAGGCTTGAATTCGACTGTTAGGAATGTCCAAAGCATGACCACTCCTAGATACACAACAGATTTGATGTGCAAAGCATTTTTTTATTTTAAAAAATACAATAATTGCTACAACTATTGCCTCTAATCTTTCAGGCTTCTTTGCCCATGATACCTCCTCTAAAAGGATAATAGTAGTCCATACAAGTAAATATATGTTATTCAGTATCATCCTATTACTCATTAAGGCTAGGTTTTCTTGCTCATCCTTGTCACTTTTCTCCCCTGAGCTGGAATTTTCCTTGACTGTCACATCTTCCATTGTTCTCCGTCTTTTAATTGATCCCTCGCTGGCATCACTTTTCCTTTGCTCTGTATGAAGCTTGATGGGCTACTCACCATTTGCTCTGCCTCACCATCATGTACCAGACACTCTTCTTTCTACATGTAAGTAATTAATTCCTCCACTTACTGTCCTGCTGTTATTGTCATCAAAAGCACGTTTACCTTTAGCAAAATATTTACTCATCCAATCTTCTTGTTGATGCTTATTATTCAAGTCAACTGCTCTTTCTTTCTCATATTTTTCAAAGAAGTTTTATCCCCATCCTGGGCCCAACTCTCATTTATCCCAATCCTGGGCCCAACTAACTTCCATGTTGTTGAACTGTTCTGTCAGCTCCTCCGGATCAGTGAGTAGTCCCAATGCCTCTTCAAGGGCAAGGGCAAGTTGGGCACCCCTTAATTGAGCTTGTGGTCTCCAACAATTGTGATGGAGTAGAGTTGTTGGACCTCATTGAACTCATCCTCACTTCCACTGTCTGTGTCTATAACCAAACATTCATGTGAAATTTAGTTTTCTTCTGATCCTCACTTAACTAACAGTTCATCATCACAGCACAACTGACTAACATTATTGTGGTGCTGCAGTCTATTGAACTATAGTTGTTGCTGTTGTCTATCTCTACTTATTGTTTTATTAAACTTAACATGCCTCTTTTTCTTTCCTGCAACTCTTGGTCTGGAGAAGGTTGAGCATTGTCCTTTTCCAGGCAAAACCTGGTTGTCTGGCCTCATTAGGGACATGCATAGCAATAATGCGCCTTCCATGCCCCTGTAGCATGGCCAGTGCTGCGGGAACACCAGCACCTTTCTCATGTCTCACTCTTTGGTCAGCAGATCTCTAACCTCTTGTTTGGTTTATTCCATAATGCTTTCTGAAATATTTACAGAAATAGCAGTCTGTCATGGTACAGCCTGCAAATCCTCCCTGAAAAGTTGTGATTCAGCTCTGCAACTGACCCATCATGTGTGTTTCGAATACCAGAATCCTTTCATAACTCATGGAAGGATGCCAATGCCCTTCAAAGCAGGTTAGATTCCGAAAATGCAAGCTTGTAAGTATTGTCAAAATCACTTATTTCTTGCAGAGTCATGAACTGCTGCAATCTATTTACCCAATCACACAATGATTCTCCAAATCAACCTGAAAATGGTACTGGTGGCTGGAATGCAATCATTAAATTGAACCTCATTAGGGAATTCTTTAACCCTAAACTCTTAATATCTTCACTGTGTTAAGCTTTCAGACTCAACTGCTCTAGCCTGTCTGCTATAGTAGCAGCAGTATTCTCAAAAGCTTGTTTAACTGTGTGTTCTAAAGCTTTTGCTTCTTCTACCATATCTCCAACATTACTTTTCATCTGTCTGGGGGTGCTTAATTCAAGCGATGCCTGGCAAATTATGTTCTGAAATTCTTCCGAAACTGAAGACTGTCTATCTTTGGATAATGAATCCAGATTATCCAAATCTAACCTGAAAGGATTTAGTAACAACTTAGAAATGCTTAACTCAAGCTTACTTCGACCTATGTATCTGCCTTCCAACAAATCTGAAAATACTTTTAGTCAGCTGAGCATACACTTGCTCAAATCTGTTCACTGAGTACTATTTTTGAGTGAGACTTATCACTTAACTTGACTCAAAAGAACACAAAAGCTCAAATCTATCTGATGTGTTCAGTACTGCATGACTAACTTAACCCACCAGGTAACCAACCCTTTACAATGTGAGAAGTTCCCTAAAGCCACTTAATCTAACTTTTGACTAAATGTCCTCTTCCTTGGACACCTGCAATCTGACAGCTGTCTCAGACTCTTTGGTCAATGACTAACGCCAAGCTACATCAACCTTCAAATTTTGCCTACCTTTTCAGACACCCAGGTCCGAAAAAAAATCTGCGATCTGACCTTGGAATTCCTTGCTTTCTTTTCTTGGTCAGTTCTTGTCAAAAGTCAAATTTTAATGGCAAGTCCTAAATGACTTACTTTATTCACCAGAATAATAATATGAACAATACCAAACTGATTTACAGAACATAACACAGGCTTATCTGCAAAAAAAGTAGCAGGAACTTACAGCTGAATGAGATAAGAAAAACATCAGGCGCAAATTAGGGCAAGCCCCAAGCATAGAAACACTACTAATCATACTGATGGAACAAAGAATATGTTTCACTTCACTACTTATTAAGATACTGTACATGTGATACTTGATAGAACAAAAGTAGATAAAGAATATACTGTAGAAATGCTAAAATGGTTGATATCCTAACTGGATTACCAAAATACCATCTCAAGTGTATGAAAGCTAGGACCACTTGATCAGAGGTTAATGACAGGTTTCATTAATTCTATGCAGCAACATTTGGAAAACATCACTCAAAATTTGGGAAACTTAAATTTAGCCAATGCAGCCAATGAAATCAGGAATGCACATTTTAATTCTATCATAGCACTGAGGCCACCATCATTTTTTCTGTGGCTTTAGATGAAGGCCAAACAGAATAGTTTGAAAAATTCCAACAGACCAGCAAACAGTTTTAATTGTTTCTTCACTGATAAATCCAGAGGATGGAAAAATAAATAACTTTTTTGAAAGCACATTTTTCTATGGAATGAGGGTAACTCTTAAAACTGGATATGGAAGGTCAATTGAGAAAGAGTTTTGGCATGATTCATCAGAATACACATTTTTGATTAGGTCAAATAATATAAACTTATTCCTAAGAAGTAAGGGAAACTCTGGAAATGGGATTTCAAAAATCAGTATACACATTTTTTATCAGGTTATCAGAGATGGATGATATACCTATAACCACAAACTTTGATGTTGCTGTTAGTTTTAGAATAACTGCTTTGATCAAGAATTTTGTGTCAATGCACAAAAGAATTTATCAAAAATGAGTGTGGAAGATGCATCTTTACTACTATAAAGTTGAATGACCCTCTTTTTCTACAAAGTTATATTCTATTACTAGATTAAACAATTTTCATTGTTTATTCACTGATTTATCTGGAGGACTGAAAATGATTAAAAAATTTTATAACCATCATGAAAGCACATTTTTCTATGGAATGAAAGGTCAATCAAGAAAAAGTTTGTGGTATGATCTATCAGAATACAAATTGGCCTTTCATATTCAAGCCAACCTGTTTAGTAATATCTTTACATTAAAAATAAGGTGTGATGGAAAATAATTTCCGCTTTGTGGTATTTGCAGGAGTGGACATGCTTTCGATGTTCCTCAGAAAGATGATTGTATGGCCCCAATGAAAAGTGAGGAAAAGATTCTCAGAGTAAAAATTAGTGTTTATGTACCTAGAACTTTTCCTGTTCAGGGAAAAGCATACAAATGCTTGATGAGAGAAAGGACGATTTGTACTTACACTAGTTTCTAAGAAGTAAGAAGTATCTTAAGTGACTCAATGATAATGGAGTTTGTAAATGACAATGAGTGCAAAATTGCTCAATGAATAAAAAAATATGGGAAAATACCATTGGTTTCAATAGAAAATGGCTTATCTTCAACAGATAAAACTTAACACATTCAGAAACTTGTCAAAGTGTTAAAAATTTTTTCATTGAAGAAGAACATGTGGCCTCATGGGATGGTAAGCACCTTATCACTGATCTTAGAGATATAGGGGGGGGGGGGGTGCAAGGCAAATCAGGGAAAATGTATTTCACAAGATGGAGGAATATTGTGGAATGGGACAATGTTGAACAAAGTGTGCCCTGTATAGTTTAAAGGAAGATTCATATCTATTTATAGCAATAAACATGTGGTCATTGATGAGCTACAAACAGTATTAGATTTAAGGGATCCCTATCAATAGTCCAAGAAAGAAAATCAGAATGCACTCAAAATGAGCCATGGGTTAGTAGTAAAAATCCATGGAAGGAAGTTTCTTGTGAGTCCTATTCCAATGCCCATATCAGACAAGGAACTCCTAAACAAAAATAGAAGTTTTGCTGAATCGAGAAACCCCAAATTAAATTATTTGACATATGGATTATTTCAAATGTAGGTTGACAATTTGTTTGGAACTGTCACCATGCACAACGTTATCTCTATCATATTGCAGGTTTTGCATATTGATGCTACCCTCAGGGCTTGTGCTTTCCTGCAAAGGACCAACGTCACTGTAGAATTTACAGGTGATTTCTTGACTCTTTGGCTGTGCCGCCAAATAATTGTGACAAAAACATATTTAGATCATAATATTGGAAGCCTTTGTTTCAAGTAATTGCCAGTGGAGATAAAAAAGGATCATGTTTGTGATACCTTGGGGCACAGAATTGACAAAATCCAGCCATACCCTGCCATGTTTTTATCACAGTCAGCATGTTTGAAAATGAAATGAATTGTACATGGAATACAGTATATCGTCATGTGCATGTAAGTAAAGTGCTACTTTTATTTATTTGGAAAGGAAAAAATGAATTTTTTAAATTTATAACACCAGCAATTTTTTTTGATCAATTGGCATAAGTACCAGCATGTTTGGCATCATTAAAACAATTTGTGTATAAGATGAGTCAACTAGAAATGGTGTTGAAAAGCTTATTGAGTTATGCATTAGACATGTCACTCGAACTGCCTGTTGTTCATGAAACCCTTTTGTGAATTGGAAAGGGGTTAGGAAACACGATTCAAGGAGCAGTGAAAGTTTTTGAGCACATGCTCACAACAAGTCAAAAAAACTTCAGTACAGGGTGAAGCAGTTTGCTTAAAGAACTATTACAATTGGTTTTGATAGTTTTAGTCATGATGGTCATTACCCTAATTCTGGGATACATATTTTATTTACTGATTACTAGGAGAGGTTCTTCACCTTGGAGAATTGAGATAAATCAGAGAGAGATGCCTGAGAATTTTTGAAATGCCTGCAAAGATTAATAAGAATAAATGCTAGGCAGGAAAGGAAAAACAATATAATAGAATGGAGAAATCCATTGGAGAAAAAACAGTGTGGAAACCTTGATGTGTGAGCAAATGGTGGAAATGAGACGAACAGAAGGTCCATGGACTTCAACAGAAGTCCAGTCAACTTCAGTGCTTGTGGTCAACAATTCTGACCATGTTTGTTTGAGGACAAAGCATATTAACATCAGTGTCAATAACATGGTCTAGGTAATAGCTCTAATTGACACTGGAGCAATATTTTCATTGCTCTGTGCTACTTATCCAAGAAAATAGGAAATTTGAGAATAATGCATTCAACCATAAAGTCAGTAGCAGCAAATGGTGGCATTGTCACAGGATCTGCGTTGATTACAGTAAAATGATAAGATGAGGAAGAAACGATTGTAGTATATATTAAGGAAGATTGTTTAGCTGGTCTGGGAACACATTTTTTGGGATGATTTTTATGTATCATGTACCATTGGGAAAAATCTTATATTTGGTCTGATTCAGTTAGAGAGCCAGCAGTTTAGCAGGATTGCAATGGTAAATGAGAAGAGTGAAAAATGTGTGAAATGAGCAGCAACCCATATGTTCTAACTTAGCATGTTCTCTCCCAAACTTCCTTATTATCTAATAGATTCAAAGGCTCATAAGCTTTCTCAAGGGTGGGGAAGACAACTACTTTCACAGTTCCTAAGGGTTCAAAACTGGTGAAGAGCAGAATACAAATGCAGAACAGTTCCCTGTTACCAGTGAAAACACTACCTACACTAACAATAGTCTTAGCTGGATTTCCTTCTTCCTCAAAAGCCATCTTCTTTCTTTCCAATGGAACCAAAAATGTTTGCCCAATTTATCATAGATGAGAGTTTCAGCTAAAGCAGCATGGAAGCATCAATCAAAAATGACATGAACCATGTTCTTTTCATTACCTGATTGAAATTCAGTTTGGGCTTCCCTCTCATAGCCTTCATGAAAAACTATTGGAGCACCTGCTGTGCCATACACCCAATGCCTAATAACTTGATGAGACTTATGAACAATAGGGTAACCATCCAAGTACCAAAAAGCTTTGATGCATGTCATGTGCCTGCACTTAAGTGTGAGCCATTTCATCATAGTCAGTTCCAGTGACCTTTTAACTATCCTCAACTTTCTTAACCATGAAATATGCCTGGGCTGCAATATGTCCTAGATTGAGATCAGCATATACCCCAACATCAGTGATCCGTTATGAAGTGCTACGGACTGATTGTTGAGTATTTGTTTCTGTTTACCATTGTTGACCACTTTCAAGAATGTGTTTCTATGCATTTCTGATTTGCTTCCACCTGGACTGGGTGGGAGTGCATCTTTTGTAAATAGAGAAGTGTTTTTCAGAGAGGACAGTTACTGAGGACACTTTATGGGGAAAGTATTTACTACATTTTCCATCTACCATGCATGGAAATTTTCCATCATAATCCTGCAAGTTTAACTTTGTGACTCAATGATTTAGATTTTGGGCCTGTGCAGCTTCATCTTATTGATCCTCCTTATTTGGCAAGTCTAGGATTTCCATGCATACAAACTCATCACAAAAATCAGGCATTTTTTTACCAAGATCTTTTTCCAAAATTATCAGTATGTGGATGTAGGGCATGCCTCTTTTCTGAAATTTGATGCTGTAGACATATCCCAAACATTCACCCAACACATGAGGCTCAGCAATGTCTTTTATCTACTCTCTCTTCTTATCATAAAAAACACTACAAACTATGTCAGGATGGCTTGTATAAAACTTCCCTGGGGTGAGGACGTTTTTAATTTAGGCAAATGTGGATTACTTGTGAGAGTCAAAAACCAAATAAGGGCGTCCAATTTTTAAACCATTGCCTTGGCATAGGCCTACTGTTGTTGCATATAGGCTCTACTCCCCATCCAAACTGGAGGAGCTAAATAAATTCACATTTCTTAAGTCATTTCTCAGTTCCTTGCACAAAGGCCCCCGACAAAGCCAAGGGCAGATGAGTTTGGCCTAGAATACTCCACACATAGTCAATGTCATGCCTTCCAATCATATTACCTGTTATTATGACGAATATTTCTGCGAATATCCTTTTTGTCCAGAGCCAGTGGTAGTCTATTGGTTTATCTTCCTGGAACTGGAAAAGGTAGTGGGAGAATTATCTAGCAGGAATCTGGTCCCTTCTACCACTGGCATGTTTTTTTACCACATTGCCCATGCCATTATCTTTTGCATTATCAAAATCATCAACCCATTCAAGATCTCTATCACAATATAAATCATCATCTCCTTTGCCAGCCCAAATCTCAAGAGCCATTTCATTATGGAATTTGGGGCTTCACTAATCTTTGTCAATGCTAAAATGACAACCTTGAGTCCTGTGCAAAAATAGAAAGGGAAATAGGCAGGGTCACTATTTGGCTCAAAATAGGGCATTTCTCCGAAATCTCCATTCATCCTGTGAAATCTTAGGCCCGAAAAATTTGGTGATTAGCCTGATTTACTAACCGAAGAACTGCAACCTGTTTGGTAGTTGACACATCAGTACAGCAGGTGTGTGCTTCTCTGTCGGCAACATGAAGCTCTCGTGCCTCTCTATTAGTCAAAATGGTCATTTCAAATTTGGGTGTTTGCTAGTACTGTGCTATATAGTATAGAATTGAAAGATTGTGATCTCTAATCATTGAGTCCAAGATTCCCAAAATTATTGTGTTCAATTTTTTCTCTAGAGGCTGATTATTGCCATAGTCTATAGCCACCTGGTGTTCCAAAATGTAGTATTGAGCAAAAGCTGGAGGTTTGCCATCTTTAGTGTACAAATCCCACAGGCTGAAACTTGATTCTCGATTAATTTGGCACATCTGTTGGCCACCTGACTGAGCTTTTTCACTTACCATCTGGATGGAAACAAAGGCGAATTTGGTGTTAGTGGTTACATTTTTAATGTTTTACACTTCAAGTAAATTTGTTAGAAAAAATTTAATTTGAAATATGTGTAGTGAAAAATTTTAAAGTAAATTATTAATTCAAAAAGTTTGATTTGAAGCTCACACTTCCAATGAAAATATGACTTTAAAGTTAGCATTAGCCATAAAAACAAATTATTGAACCAACTGAAAAAAGTGTAAGCAATAAAAAAATGTGACATGCAAAATGATCTATTTTGTAAGTAAAAACTGGGATTTTTTTGAAGTAAAAATTGAAAAATGTAATTCGATAGACTGAGATGGAAATGGGCAGACTTTGTTTCCCTAACTTGCCCAAGTTAATGTTTGAGGTTAAATTTTTTACATTTTACTTGTGAAGAGAATTTGATACAAAAATTTAAACTTGCACTGTATTTAATCAAACATTGTAAAGCAGAGCGGTAATCTGAAAGTTCAATTTCCAGCTCAAAATTTCCCATCAAACTAGGATTTTAGGATATACATTAGGTACAAACATGAATTATTGAATGGCGCCCTAGGTCTGCTGTACAGCAATTAAGTATAGTAGCTACTTATCATGGGCCGTATGGTGCCACGTCCTGCCACATAGCACTATACACCAGGTAAGTAAAGCAGCTACTTATCATTTTCATTTACTTAGTATCATTTACCACAGTACGGCATGAAGTATAGCAGCCACTCATCAGGTGCCGAATTGCGCGTGGTATGAAATATAGCAGCTCAATGTGGCGAAAATATAGCACCATCGGGCATGGTACCGCAAAGTATAGTTGGCCCCTAATTGATACCCTCAACTACCAATGGCAGCCAAATTTCCAAAAAAATTTAATGAATCAGTGTTGAAGAACAAATATTTTCCTCATTTATAAATGGTATTATATTGCCAAATATAACTAGTATGATCCCCATGGATACAGTCCTAATGAGAAGCAATCAGTCATTGCTCTCAGCTGGTTGAAGTGGATTTTGAAAAAAGAGAACATCAGCATCCAGCATAAATTGAATGGCTGTGGAGTGAAAATTCAAAACTTCAATTTTGATGATGTGGCAGGCAATACAGTGTATGAATTCCATAGTCGCTTCTGCAAGGGATGGCCAAAATGTATGCCTAAGTGCACCACAATGACAGCTGATAATGTAGAAACAGCAGAAAGTGCATTCCAATGCACTTTTGAGCAGCCACAATTTTTATATGAACTGATGTACACAGTGATACGGAGATGGGAATGTGACTTGAGAAACGTGTTGATGGTATTGTGTGGCATTGAATTTTTTATTAAAAGTTGATGCATTGTTTTAGATGAACATTAAGATGGACGATTTTTTTGCTGAAACAGAACTGAAAAAACGAGCCGGACCATGCCTTTTATGGAAGGCATACTAATGCAATGAAACTTTGTCACAAGAATTGTGAGGAAGAACACATTGAATATGTCAACATGTGCTCTTTATATCCTTATGTCGGCATGTTCCCCAATAAACACCCAAAATTATCCCTGATATTTTTAAGAACGTGGATTGTCAACCTTGGAATAATTAAGTGTACTATACTGCCCCCCCCCCCCCATTGATGTTTATCATCAGGTGCCGCCTTGCAGATGCAATGGGAAATTAAAGTTTCCACTATGCAAAATGAGTGCTCTGGAAGAATTGAAGAATTGCACCAATACCATTATGGACAGTTCCATCAATAGTGTGACTATGGAAATGAACAAAAGCAATTGAAATGGAGTACAGGGGGAGAAATTCAAGAAAAGTTGAGCATTATGTACATTTCAAAGTATCCTAGGTGTGCAAAACTGATGAGCTGTTGCACTACTCTGAAACAGTGCACTATGACCCTGCTGCAGAAGCTGGTGGTCTTTTATCCGATTATATCAACACCTTCCTCCATCTGAGACAGCCAGCAGATGGTTGGATGAAAGCAGATAGGACAGAAGAAGAAAAGGACTGATATATTTTAGAGTATGAGCAAAAGCAAGGGGTTAAAACTCAAATTGAAAGAAACATTGGAATAAGAGCACTAGCAAAACTTGTGCTGAACTCATTTATGGGATAGGTGAGATCTTTGTTAAATGATACATTCCACCATTTTTTGGTTTGGACAAAGAAACAACATGTCCCAAATGAAATGCTTCAAAAATCCAAAAGCATTCTTTGAATTGATTTTTGGTGAAGTAGCAAACATTTCAGCTCCTTTCTATGGGGTTCCTTGACTTGTATAATTTACAGTCTCTAAGATGAATTCTTAGAGGCACTAAATACAAATCCAGTGATTGCAAGATTTGTTACATCACAAGCATGTTTGCAACTATGTACCTACATCCAGAATTTGGATTGTCATGTACTGTACTTTGATCTAGGTAATTAACCATGCAACTCATAATTAGCACATTTAGAAAAGGTATTTCCGACCCTGAGCGAGAATGAACATCAGAGCAAGAGACATTCAGGGACATGTGAAAATTATAGGAAAGATTATGAGAAAGACTTCAGTCTATTGTTTGAATTTAAAACCTGGAACCAATGTTTTGTGGTAGTGCATTTGGTAGTCAACTGACTCTACAGAATGGAGTTTATTTTTACAGAAAATAAAGCTTGTCAATCAAAGTGTCATTGAGCAGTAGATGAAAATTTTGACCAAAGACGTGTATATTTTCAATGCATTTGATGCCTCAAACAATGACAATTTTTTTGACGCCAGTGGTGTTCATTTAAACCAAATTGGTGCAAAATGTTGTTTTTATTCTCTACATCAATATATATCAACTGCTCAAAATTCATGGAGGGTGCCCAAAATTTCAATACAACTGCAAAATGAGCTACAGCTAGATAGATTTATATGCTAAAAATGATGAAAAACACAATATTTGTTGAATATTATGCAATCAAACTGATAGGTGCATTGAAAGACCATGAAAATAAAAGCCTGGACAAAAAGCTAACATCAGTACTGGAGCATATAGTTTGAACTGACAATGTCTTGGCTAAACTGTATTGTTCTGTTCTGCATCTGAACTGCACAAACAAAAAGTTGTCAAATATATAGCTCATTATGGAAGAGAACTTCCCTTGCACATCATTTTATTTACAAATCGTGAAGTACATGACTTGCAGGTTGCTAATGGTGAAATACATACACACAGGATGGAGTTGTCATTATTTGGCACAGCATTGAGAGCCATCAGACATTTTCCAGATTGAGCTCAAATAGTGGAATGTCAAATATACCATATTTCCATTGTAACATCAATCTTGCCTGTTACCCATTATTGTTCTCATTTGGAACTCAATACCATAAATACAGAATATCATGAGCTGATCCCAACAAAAACAAAGCAGACAATAATTTGGCTACCCAATGTGAGGCTGGTACACAAGGTGGCACTAATAGATCATCACAAATCTATACAGTACTTATAATATTCATTGAGTTGACATGACTCAAATGTTGACCTGCAAGTTAAAACACATTGTGAATAAATTCAAGAATAATTGTTCAAGAACTGTGAAATCACAATGATTATCAATCTAATATTGTGAATCCTTGAAGCAAGTAAGTTTTTGGTAAAGATTCAGTCTTTTTGTCAGGTGATCATATTTTCAGACATGTCAGAAAATACTCTGAGTACAGCTATTCGGACCTCTATGATATACAACACCCTGATGCAACTGATTTCTTTTTGATTTATTGAGAATTTTTGTTGACCTGACTTTTGAGCTAGGATGAACTTAGAGAATTAATGATTATAAGATTCGGGTATTGGATTTTGGACACATTGTAGGCTATAGTCCTAGATATTGTTCCCCTTGCACATCTATCAGAAAAGCATGTAAATATAGCCCTAAAGCTTGTGATTTTGGACATTTTATACTCAAGTTCCTCTTCTTAAAATTTTTAAATAGCTTTTAAAGAACTAATAATGGATTATTTTATTAAAGTAACTCAAAATTTTCTGGTCCAAGTTGATCCTTATCAGATGGAGGATCCTTTCTATCTGTCTAATCGTAAAGAATCTTATTTTCTCGCCTAGTGTTTAGGTATAGATCATTGATGTGCCCTGTGGCCTTAGTTCGCGATAAATGCCAACAAAATTCTTCAAAATTCGACTGCTGAAAAGTAAAACTTCTACACCCTGTGGGCATTCATGGATCTTTTGGTGAAGAAGCTAAGGAAAAATAATAAACCTGTTTCTGCTTTGCTGTATTTTTTTAAAATTTATTTTCAGAATCATTAAAAAATTTAGATTTTGAAATACTTGCATGACTTTTTAGTACAAAGATCTGGGCAAGTTCAGGTGTGTTTTCTACAGGAAGCTAAGAGCTGCAATAAGTATAAATAGACCCCACGGGATATGCAGCTGCCTCAATGTGGCCCATAGGCAATCTCCTGTGAGACAACTTTCTGAATCAGTGAAGTTATGCCTCCAGGCCATCATGGGGTCATCATCTTCCTATAGGGATGAATAAATTAAATATACAATTGTTGTTGGTCTTCAGTGATACAGGATAAAACACTCTTACCTTATCCACTAGCTTTTAAGTTTAGGTCGTTAGTTCTAGAGCTTCTGTTCCTGAACAACCTTCCCAGACCCTATCAGACCCTACCTTCTTGACCTGACCCCACTTCTTAGACCTGACCCAACCTGCCTCTAAGAAGCTGAATACCGCTGTGGGTCTATTAGAAACAGACCATGTGACTGATGATGTCACAATCGACCCAAGTGGCCAGGCTATGATATTGACATTGTATTCTCTTCCTCCCTATAATGATGATGTTTTGGTACTCATGCACCTCATAGCCTATCAAATTTTTCGAAAGTTTTTTAACTTTCAAGGTATATCCAGCATGTAAGTATAGGCTAAAAATGAAACAATAAATGGTAGTTTTTCAAATTGTGAGGTGCAAGTCTGCCCACCATCATTTTGTACACAAAGAAATATTTGTGACACTAAAAGAATCAAAATGTATAGTTGGATCAGTAAATTGGTAAATATCCTTGTAGACTTCTTGCACAGCTATCAGAGTAAATTTGTCTGATGGGGGTGTGCCTAGCACCCACCTACATGTGAAGTGCTTCCCTCGCTCTACCTGAGCCTAGAAGTATATTTCAGGGCAGATGGCTTTCTTCAAACTAATATCAGCTAATACTATCTTATACTTTGCTTATACATGCACATTGTACATACTACCTGTGTGGTCAATGCCTACCTGTTGTACCTTACAGGCTGAAAAGCTTGAATAAAATTTGATAGGTCATGAAGTGCATAAGTGCTGACCATTCTTTAGAACTTGACATTCTTAACTTTCTCTAAATCAAAAAGCGACATTTATGACTTTTTTCGATCAAATAGAACAATTTTGAATATTGAAGTTCAATGATTTTGACTATTTTTCATCGAATTATTGAAACATCCATCCAAAATAGATGTCAATTAGTTGATAACTATCTGCATTATTTCGGAATTATCATCAACTTCAACATTATATATGATTTGTCGTGTAAATTTGTGAAAATTTTTCTTGCTGAATGAGTACCAGCATTGTCTGGCTTTCCTTTCCAGGATTTCAAACAGATCTAAAGCAACACACATAGTGAATTTGTTGTAATTAGTTATCGATTTCCACAAATATCTACCATAAAAGTCATCATAAGTGTCACCATCACCAAGTGCTCGACATCGGGCATAATAAATCATTGCATTGTGTGATAACTGTCCATTGAATTTGTAGGATATCATTCCGACCAAGTTTTCTTTATATACAACATTAATTTCATCCATTGTTTTTAAGTGGCTACATAATATTTTCACAAAGTATTGTAAATTTTCAACAACCTTTTCATTGCTGTAGTTCATTTTACCTATAATTAAATAATACTTTAGAAAATATCACACTATAAATTAATCTGTTACTCTATTCACAACTTTAAGACATTCATGATTATGTGATCTACTTCTTATGATTTTTTAGTCTCATTTGTTTTTTTTCCAAAAATGAACACATATTCAAACATTGGCATAAAACTGGGACCAACATCATTTTTAGAAAAACTACCAAAATTCCAATGGTCACTGATATCAGAGTTTTATCCAGTCCATTTTGAAAAAAATCACTGAATATATTACTAGCTATATTATATTCTGATGACTCAGTTCTATTTGAAGCTGTAATTATGTTTGAAATATTATTCAGGTGATCTTTTTGTACATAAATCAATGTACCAGCAATTATGACAACACAGTCACTTGCTGGACGTTTCACATTACAGCTCTCATTTATGACTGACCTACCAAATATAAGGGCAACAGTATAAATTTTGCCCTCTGGTAAACATAAACTTGTAAAACTTATATCACTACATGAAATATGAGCTAGACCTTCTCCAAAAACAGTCTTACAGACATGTCCCAATTTGGCTCCATTCAGACAATTGTAGCATCCTTCAAACATTATCACCTTGATTTCACACTTATGCATTTTAGTAACTAAATTGAAACTTTTCAAGTCTAGCTGTAGTTCTAGTGATGCTATACTATTGAAATCTTCTGAAACATCAGTACCTTCTCCTGTCAATGTAAAACCATGCATCTTCAATGGCAAAGGATTATCTTTTCTTTCAAAAACTTCTTTTAATGAATGATCATCACAAGTACACACCACTTGGGTCTCTCTCCCTTGACATTGACATGGATTAGGAGGAAGGTAACAGTCAAAATTTTTAGCCTTCACCTGATTAGCACATTGAAATTGACATATACTTCCTGATATAAGTTGACCAGCTGCTGATGCTTTGACAATAGCTGTCCTTTTTTATCAGTTAAAAACTGACTTCCTAGTAATGGTGTCTGTGGTGAAGTTACAGTAGGTATGCTCATTTCCAAGTTCTTCCATTCTGCTGATGTCCCAGGTCTCAATATGAAACTTTCTTGAGCCTGATTGTTATTCAAATCCAATCTCAATGTTTTCTTTATTTGATAGTCCCATTTTGAACAGGAAAACACTCAATAAATTCTTCTTGACGAGGGCTTAGCATAAACTCGATAGAAAAGACATAAAGATGAACAGGAGAAAAACAAAGCTGCACATTCACATGATTCTATGCAGTAAGTATACCCTGGATATGTATTCCCTACTTCATCAAGTTCTGATATTTTTGTGTCAATTTGAGTATCGACACAGATGTCACCTGTACATGAACCCCTTTAAGGACATCTTCTTGAGCTTTTAACATGCATCTTTACTGATCTGGTGAAATAATTAATATGCACATTACAATGTAGCTTAATCAGATCAACAGAAACAGCTAAATTTCGGGTTGGGTTATTATTGTGGTCTTTGATCAAAAGACACATATCTTGTCCTTGAGGGACCAGAGATAATCTTGTTGTTTTTGTCAAAGTACAATCAAGTTTTTTATCTTTTGCTTCACTAAAAACTGATTTTTGAGCCCTCAAGGTAGTGAGCTTTCTACAGTGCTCAGAAGGTATTAAAAATACCACAAATAAACTTCTGATGAACATGGTCTACATGTAAATATTGGTCTTGGCCTCAATTTTCTTTTTATACAATAATACTTTAAAATCAATCAGGTAAATTTAACTGTCATTTTTAATACATTCAACAAAACTTTCAGAATTTGAAAGATAGTCTTCAGAATAAAATATAGTGCTCTGCAAAATATGTATGTTATTAAACAAATGAACAATAAATATCTAGTAGGACTGCACTGGGGATTATGAAGCAGCTTTAAACAAAATATGCATTTCACATGCTCACAAAAGGGTTGAGCTTCACAGGATTCACTAATCGTCTTCTGCATTACTCCATCCACCCATATTCCTAGTACAAATTCATGTTTGTGCTGGTCAACATCTGATGGAAAGACCACAACTTGCTGCCTTTTAGGGAAACTTATCTCATAGCAATAGGGTTTTGAGCAAATTTCTATCACATTGATATCCTCTTCCAACTCAACTAATGCACCTACTTGACTGCATTTCACTGGACAAGAAGCACAGTTGGGATGGCTAAACAATTAATCATTTGATTTGTATGCATAATAAGTTATCTCAATGCCTCTCCACACTCTCAGAGGAACTGTTCCATCTTCATTCATAAATTTCACTGTCTCCACTGAATCAAAATAACGATAAGTTTTTCTCTTTCCCTAAGCAGTACAATTGAATTTTTTGCAAAAGTCCAGGGAACCCACAATTGGTTGGTCCTCCCCCATACAAACCTTATATCTTTGTGGTCCTGTTTCATAAACCAACTGTAAATCTTGAATCAAATACCTTTCACCCTTTGCCAATTCAATTTAATGGAACTCATCTGTAGATTTTATATATGAGCATTTCTCAGTTTTATCAAATGAACAAACATTTAGAGCTGGTCTTCTCAAAACATGCTTATAATTTTTTGGCAATGTAATATTAGCATTTCCCAATACAAATCCAGTTGCCCACTGAGGACAACTGCAATTTAATTCACAATTGCCATTTTCAGTTAGCATCAGTTAGCATAACTCTTGAGTTTCCTCATTTTTCCTTATGATCAGACCATTCTGAACACTTTTCTGAACATGAACTATTTTACTGGAATTGAAATCTCAATAGTCCATCTGTTTCAAAGTAGAAATAGCTGCTAATGTGCTACTCCATATCATCGCTTCTTCTGATGTCCCTTGTTCAGAAGGTTTGGGAGAACTAGTTATGACAGAAGTGTTAATTGCAATAAATCTCATTCTTCTCATGGTCTTTGAAACAGCTGAAAGACTTTCACTCACTTCCCCAAGTTTTTTAGTTGTAGTCAATGGAACAACCACTTTCGATGTTGATATTACTTTCAAAGGCATAGCATTTATTTTCATTAGATGACTGAACATGCCAGATAGAAATGTCATGATTTCTGAATTTACCACCTTTTCTTTATTCTTCAGAGTACTCCCGGGTAGTGAGACATAATTACTTTTTATACTGGATTTTCTTGCATTTGAACTCATTATCAATATGCAAAACAATAATAAAGAACCATTAACCAACACTCAAATTAAACTTTAGCACATGCTTTAACTTAGCAACTATACACAGCTTGTAGACTATTATTTTCGTGATTGTGATTGTCCTCACTTGCTTTATCTAATTCATTAACATTATCTGGTGAATTTTCTAGAGGATACAGCAAGTTCACAGGTGTTCTAATTATGTTTCCATAGACTGTTCTTAAATTTGTTAATCTGATCAGACCGTCAGTACTTTTATTGATTTTTATGACTTTCCCCAGTTTCTAATATACTCTCGGCATTTTATATTCTTTTACTGGGACGATATGATTTTCTTTTACCTTAAAGGCTGTATGAAACTGAGGACGTTTATGATCGTTTGTGAATCTTTCTCGGAGACTTGTTAAGTAGTTCTCATTCCAAATTATCCAAAATTTATCTAGAAGCATTTGAGTTTCTTTCCAATAGTTTACCAACTTTTTACCTGAATTAAGTTCAACAGGTATGTGTTCTACTCTATCATGATCTTCCTTCAATTGAGGAGTACCAATTTTTACACTTGGAATCAGAAAATCAATTTGCTGTAAAGTTTGTGAATGAAGTTCCTCAACCTCATAAATCAATGGTGTAGAACTTACAACAGCTTCGACTTCTGTTAATAAATTCAAAAAATCTTTGAGGCTAATTAATCTACGACCTAGGACTGTCTTTATGCGTTGTTTTACACTACCAATAAGCTTTTCATAAAAATCCTCTTTCCAAAGAAGCAAATTCTGTTATCAAAGTCCATTTTATACTTTCTGATGAGCGATAATTCTGCACAGCTTCATGAATTCCATCAGGCCATGTCCTGTTGACTGCTTTTCCTGTGATCTTGAACTGAGCTGCATTATCAGTTATAGATTTCTCTGGCTTTCCTCTTCTTGATATAAATCTTCTCAAACAGTTCAGAAATGTCATAGGTGTCAAACCATTAATATACTCAAGATGAATAGCTGAAGTAACCAGACATGTAAACAGACAAACCCAATATTTATATTGACTTTCATGCTCTCCTTTGATTCTCAGAGGACCAAAATGATCCACTCCCACCTAACTAGAATGATAGTAATTTTTTAACTACTTTATTTTTTTAAATTATAGAACATACAGAAAGATTCAATCAATTTTGCCCAAGCGGAATATTTATGAACATCAAAACCTTCTATATTTTCCTCTACTACATTTGCAATGACTGGTTCAGTCTCGTCTAAAAGTTGACTTGAATATTCCAATACACAGTTTTCTAATTCAAATTTTTCAACAGGCCACTCAATCTGAATAAGCTTGGAAGGTCCATGAAACCATCATTCTCGATTAAACTGACCTTTATCAAAGATGCAAGTTGCAACGTCAGCTGGATTTTCTTCAGTCTTAACATATTCGTACTGAATATCATTCCAAATTTTCAACTCCTTAATTCTATTTGAAACAAAGACACTCAATGCCTTTCTAGATTCCAACCAATATGAGACAGATTTTGCGTCTGAAAAAATGCATTTTTGATTAATTTTTACATTTAGTTGATTAGATGCAAAATTAATTGCTCATTTACTATTCACTGCTGCCATTAATTCCAATCTTGGAATACTCATTTCTTTTATGGGTACTAACCTATTTTTGGAATAAATCAAGTTGCTACTTATCAATTTTTCATTTACAACACCCAAGTAAATAGCTGCAGCATATGCAATCTATGATGCATCAACAAAAGTTAAAATCTTATATGTTGACTCTACGTTTGACAAATTCAGTAGTCTAGGAATTGTTATTGGTAGAAAATTGGACCAATTCTGCTCGAACTGTTTCCATTCTTCTTGTTTCAGATTTGTATTTTCATCATCCCATGATAATTTTTATTTCTATAATTTTTGTATAAAATATTTTCCTTGTAAAACTAGTGATGCTTGTATAACCAAAGGGCCGAAAATACTTGCCAATTGTTTCAAAAATTGTCTTTTTGTAATGTCATTTATCTCATTTCTTATCATCAATCCGAAAGTTAAAGTATCTTCTTTTAAGTTCCATTTGACGCCCAAAATTTACATTGTCTCTCCTTTAGACTTATAACCTTCAGCAAACTCTTTCTGTACATTCATCAAATTTGAATTCCATTCTCTCATATTGATATTTGCCTCATTAAATTGTGAGTTTATTTCCCTTTAAAATTCAAGAGCTTGTTTCTCATTTCTTACACCTGTGATTGGATTATCTATATACAAATTTTTTGATGCCTTCTGAGCATTATCTGTATGAGATTTAAGAAGATGGCGTTTCAAAGTAGCATTCAGAAAGAAGGGACTACAGTTCAGCCCAAATAGTACTCTACAAAATCTGAAAAATTGAATATTCTCATATGTGACTTGTTCAATATATTTCAACCGAATAAACCTGGTCATGTCTCTGTCATCTTGCATAATAGCAATTTGTAAAAAGGCTTTTTCTACATCTGATACCAATGCCACTGGATGATATCTAAACCTCAACAAAACCCCGCAAGGATCTGGTATTATTATAGGAAAGTGCTGATTTTTTCGACTTGTCAGAAGCATCATGAACTACCCTTGTCTTTGTGATGTTCTTTTGTGGAGTGATCACAGGATGATGTGGTAAATAATGCTTGAGAGTTCTTGAATCATCAAACTGAACATTTTCAATGCTTCCTTTATCAAGCTGATCCTGAATGATGTGATCATACTTCTGCAATAAATCTGGATTATCCTTAAGGCGCTTGATGATCGATCTAAACCTGCCCATGCACAACCCAAAGTCATCTGACAGTGTCATTGAATGTTTTTACGGCTACCTCATTTTCAGTAATGCTAGAGTCATCATTAATGCCTAAGCCTTCCAGGTTCCAGAACTTTTTGCATTTTCAATTCTTCTTTCATGTCTTCTGTAAAGGAGTCCAGAAGGTAATCATGCTCTGGCATTTCCCATTATGTCCAAAAAGTAATCGATACCAATCAAAATTTCTGCCTGACAACATTTTGTTCCTTAGATTGATGGAATACATTGAACATTGATAGAAATTCCTTATCATCATGTGACAACCTGACTTGCTTTATATTTTCTGTTAAATGTTCAACTGAACTCGTGACAACTCTCTGGATTTAGCCATCTCTAAGTTTTGATCCAAATTTTACAATTGCTGCACTCATTTGTTGCAGACATTTTGAACCAAATGCAAAAACGGACAAAGTTTCTTCTTTTATACTTTGTTTCATTTTTTCTCTCAAACTATTGTTCATTTATGATTGTTGACTTCCACAATCTGGAAAGATGTTAACATCAAAACTTTGCTTTGTTTCCAAATTTATGGCCATAGCAATGGCCGTAAAGGCCAATGTATAGTCGTTGTGATCCTTAAAAAAATGGCCTTTCCTAAGGTAGGAAAGCTCATTCACTAAATTTTCGATCCTGACACAATCCGTAATCCTGAAATCAGGATTGGGATAGCGTTGCCAACCTGATAAGGATAGGTGTTCCTGATGTCTTCCTGATCAGGAAAGGATCAGCTTTCCTGACGTCTAGAACAAAGTACAAGCCTTCGGTACTTTCTAAGGATTGGGAAAGCTACAAGCTACAGTAAATACTCATCAAATGTGTAACAGCTTCAGCATGTGCATCATTTTAGTTGAATTTTTTGGTAGTCAGAATTGGAAATGAAGTTAAATTGGCAAAAATCAAGAATTTGCTTGCAGATAAAATAAAGTAGCCAACTGGGAAATGAATTTTTCCATGTTTTTTGGTGAAATATGCGAACTTTATGCGAGTGCAATCCTTCCCGAGTATAGCACATTTTATTTTTGGGGTCACTGTTTTTTCGCCAAATCAGTGTTTTTGATGAAAAAAATTGGAAACGCGAAAAAAGTTTGGGCTCTTTCACCTAATGGTGAAACAAATTGGTATTTTCAAGTCAGAGAATGTGTTTTAGTGTATTTTAGAGGATCAAAACCCAAAAATTTTCCGGTGCTTCGTGCCCCTAATGATCATTTTGATCATTGCTGCCTACTTTACGTACTAGTGAGCATCCAATAGTTGCTACCACCTAGAATGTTGCATCTCTTGGTTTAATCAGAATCTCGGATAGTGCATCTTGGTATTTGACGAAAATGAAGATTTTTCCGATTTTTTAACAAAATTTGTCTGTGGTTTTCACACATTTTTGAATTTGTGAACATGATTTTTTTGCAATTGGCAAATGATTGAAACACCATCAGTTTAGAATAGAGACAGATATTTCTGGTTTAAATAATCCAGAATTTTGGTTGCTTTTCTTAATTTACAAATTAAGTGATGTGTTCAATATGTCTTTGCATTTTGTCCTAAGAAAAATGATCTGAAAAATCAGACTATTTATCAAGGAGATGAATATCGAAAAGATTTATTTTCCAGCATTCTAATATTGGAACTAAAAAAATTCAGCACTTTGCTTCATGCCAGAAGTCTATTTATGCATTTTTCAGTGTTTCATGTGGCTCTGAAAACACTGGCTTGCAATAAATACATACGCAAAAATTTGAACTTTGTTTGAGGTTCTTGTGCTTAGTAGATATGATTTTTTGAACAAGTTTCCTGATATGAGACACATCTCACATTTAGTAGATTAGGAGCTATGTCACATTAAACGAATTAGGTGATCAGTCACATTGATGGGAAAACCCATACCATATCCCATAGGGAATATGGCCATGACTCACTCACTGTGAATGAGGGATGGTGCCATTCATGAAATGGCTTACTGTAGGGGACCTGATTATCAACCTAAATTCCCTAATTGGCCCTGACCTTAAGGGTTCAAGGGCATTCTCAACTGAGGGTACTCTCAAGGGAAAACTGACTTAAGGAGGATTCCCAAAAATACACCCTCAACAATAATAACCCCTGACAAGACTCACTAAATCCTCTTCTCAAAGTACTCGGTGCTGGGTGATGGGTTCTCGGGTCAGACGTGGGTCCTACAGAGGGCGGGGGAGTGGGTACAGTAATCTGAAAGCAATTTGGCGTGGAGGGCTCAACTGGCACAAGTTGGCAGGCGTCCATATCATAACATTCCTGGGGGAGGCGACAGGGGTTCTCGATCGACAGATGACAGGGTAAACTCCTAAGGTTGGGTTACTGTAACTGACAATGCAAGGGAGACTGAAGGCGAATATGTAAATTTATTAATGAAAAGCAGTGAATGCAGGCAAATATGCAAATTTGTATAATAAAGACAATGAGGAATGCGGAGTTGTATGCTAAAACCCAGAAGATGGTTTAGGCCCAGAAATGAGTGCAAAATTAACCAAACATGTCCTTCTAAAGGGTCCCGTAATCTACAGTATGCCTTGGGCGGAGCCATGACACACCCAAGCTAACTTCTGCAGTGGAAATCACTGCAGAAGATGCCTATGGTCACATAGAAATTTTCCAGTTCACTATGTTATGCATTGGGGCGAGTTTTCACTCTCCATGCTTCACATATGAACATCATCTAGTGAGAATCTCCAAACTAGTCGTTTCACATTGTGAAACGTCGCTAGTTTTTACTGATAAGAGGTGCACATTGTGCTCCAATTACAGGGATGAGCTCAGAGAGCTTATCTTCAACAGAAATTCTGCCTAGCGGGTTACATACCATAGTCTATGTGGGTAACGGGAAAATAACAAGTCGTAACTGAAATAACAGTGCAAAAGTAAAACAGAAAGGAAACACCAAAAAGTACACACAAAATTTGCATATAAAAATTATAAAAAGGGAATGCAAAATTAATGCAGGTTACTGTAGAACAAAACGTGGTGAAAAACATAATGGAAAAATATGATGTGAATCACGTGACTCTGGGCGAAATTCTTCGGCACATGACACAAGTTTAAAAAAATGTTGATTGCTCTTACAAGTGAAGAAACTGCATCAAAATGCTTAAAAACACATATTCAACCTTTCATAGGCACATAATATGAAAAACCAAATTTTTGCACATTTTGAATTAATTTTGTACCTTTTCCACATTTGTGGAAATGAAATAGCACTGGTCTTCATACCTTGATCTCATATTTCAGTAGTCCACAATCTCATAAAAGTTGATGAACAATGTTATTTTCAAAAACCAAACTTTTTTCTAAAGATTAGTCAGTCACTTTGGGCAAAGAATTCTGTCTGGTGAACTAATTTTCGCTTTTGACTATCTATTCTTGACTTTTTGATTCTTAATTTCTCAATTATCCCAATTACATGTATGATAGAAATGACCAACCAAGGGTAAAATATCGGATAATTTTTCAAGAAAAAATCGAAATTCCCAGCAGAATCAGATGCAGCTTGATGAGAAACATTAAAAATGCATCAGAAATCATTTTAAACAAATAGGGAAATTTTTTTGGAGGAAAGTAACATTTTCATGTACAGTGTAAAATGAAAAACAGTTGCATTTTTGCTATTGTTAAAAATTCTGAGTGTATGACACGTTGATTTTTAGGACTCTATGTATAAACACACAATGTTTCCAGAAGAAAAGGTGCCTCAATTAATTGATGAAGTCAAAAATATGCCGATTTTATGGGACAAGACCCATGATGAATATAAGAAGCATGAATTGAGGAACCACGCCTGGGAGAAACTTGGCCTGATTTTAGCTGTGACAGGTAAGATTCCAAAAAATTACATTTTAATGCAAATACAGCAATAGTTGTTATTTTTAGGTGGTGAAGCGAAAGACAAATGGAATTATTTGAGAGAGAACTTCGGCGCAAAATTAAAAAAATTACCCTCTGGTTCATGTACCTCTGAAAGCGGCAAATGGCATTATTTTGATGCAATGCTGTTCATCAAAGATGTTGTTAAACCGACAAAGTAATTTATTTAGTTAATTTTTAAATATGTACATCATTTTGGTATCATTTAGTTAGCAATATTTTAAGAAGTGAATCAAATGCTGACATCCAATCAATACAAAAAACAAAAATGGTTGGCATTGATATCGATAATGGCACATTCTTATCCGAATTCGATGTAGATGATTCAGCTTTGGATGAAACAACATGGCATCCAGAAAGTTCGAGTTCAGCAGCAAAGAGTGATATTTCTGTGGACAAAACGGTGTCACGCCAGCATCAGTCATTATCTGATACACTAAAAAATGCTTCAAAACGAAAAAATGACGATTCTTCAAAAGAAATAAATGCTCTAATAGTCGAACAATTAAAAAAGCCAATAGTTTTAGAAACTGAAGATAGCCACTTTGGTGGGTATATACAAATTTTCAAAATCTTTTCTAGCTTTTCACATAAAAATATTTCTGTTAATTAAAAATGGTCGGTTTTTCATGATTTTTCCAAAAAAATTTGGAAATTTGACAAAACCTGCTAATTTTTGCTCAAAAATTGACTAGTTAAGTAGAAAATGCCTAAATTTTGACTGAAAGTGACAAAATATGTCAATTTTACTGTCGTGAAAAAGTTCAGGGAAATGGATCATTAATTTTTTGTTAACCAGAGGGTGGCAGGTGCAGGATTTATCTAGGGCTACCCTACTATGTGCATCTATGCTCCTGCCTGACTGACAATTCATATTGTGAATCAAGTATTATTTTATTTTAGCAAAATTTGTTGCCAAAAATTTGGCGCCTTTGCCAAAGTTGATAAAGTTGGAGAAGTGTACCAAGATTACGGAAATTCTGTGTAAAGCCCATGAAGAATTCGAGCAAGAAAATAAAAATTTTAGTTGAATTGTTGTTTATTTTTTATATTAAATCAGTACTTCAAAAAATGTGCTGAGCCAAAACCTAACTTATACAAAAACTTTGGGTTCAGGGAAGGCAAAAATCAGTGGGACAGTTTTTTAATAAATGAGATTTTTACTCACAAATGGTCAAGTTTTACCAAGAATGTTTCATTTTTTTAATTGAAAATGCTGAAAAAATTACTTTTTTCTAAAAAATTCGGGCTGACGCAAAATTTTATTAATCCGGGTGAAAGGTTAGTTTGCAAAGATTCAGACATTTCTAAAAGTCATTTCTACATAAATTCAAACGAAACTTTTATCAAAAAAGTCTATGCATTCTTCCCGCCATAGTACAGTACCACTATCTGTTGTAAAAATGAGCAAATTTTTCTCGAACATCCTTGGCAGTAGTATACGAGTTTGTTGAACCAATTCGTTTCATTTTAATTCTGAATATAGTGAAAATTTCCTTTTGAAAATAGTGAAAATTTTCTGGCGCTTGATGCTGGATTTTAATTATGTAATAATTTTTCTAGAGGCATGATCCTGTGTTGTTTTTTGATGGATTTAATGGAGAGAAAGATTTTTCTCGGTTATTTTCCCAACATTTTTTTTGGTACTTGTGTGATTAAAACATTTTTATACCAAGTCGAAATTTTTGGTGGTTGATGAATTAAAATTCTTGGTTGCTTTCCTAGATTTTAAATTGTAGTTTGCCCGACTGAGAATTCATCGAACTTTACTGAAAAATTAAACCTTCTGTCTGGAAAATAAAAAGTGAGAAAATTCATTTTCCAGCCTTTCAGGATATCCAAATCCAAAAAAATTTCTGGTGCTACGCGCCGAACAAGTCAATTGTTATCAATCTTTTTTATTTTCTCTCCAAAATTCAGAAAATTGGGTTTTGAAAGTTGAAAACTGACGTCAATCGAATGAAATACAAGAAAGCTAGCTTCCAATATTTTTTCTGATAAACATAAGCTGATTTTTTGTTTTTAGAGCGAGCAACCAAATCTGTGCAACCAAAATTTTTCCCCAAGTTGCACATTGCATCCTGGCATATGCAAAAAACTGAATCCAAGCATACATGAACTAACTGAAAATGAGTAGTCTTTACAGCAAAAATGATTTTCTTTTTACTCTGTAAATAGTGAAAAAATTTTGGAAATTCCCCCTTTTTTGAAATTGAAATTCCTGGATACGGGTATGCACCCCGAGAAAAAATTAAGAGAATTGATAGAAAATCTCAATTTTCTGGGAAATACGGTGTGTGTAAGGCTATAAAATAAAACTATAATTAGTAAGTGAAAACACCTCAAAATTTTTTCCACAATGAGAACCATACCAAGAATTTTTCCCCATTCCGAAATTTTTTTGAAAAAAAGCGATGTGACAAATATAAACGAAAAACCCGGCAAACAAAATTAATATAATGTACAAGATCAATAAAATGTATAAAATGTACTGTCTGGTCGTCGTGATTTATACAACCCCCCACTGAAAAAAATTTCTGGGTCTGCCACTGTCAATTATCCCATAAAATTTTGTGAAAATCCTGATTTTCATCAAATACTTGGGCCTGATATCAAACATAAACTGGTTTAATCACAGAACGAGAAATTCTGGTGTTAAAAACTATTGAAGACAAACTAATAAGTGGAGTAGACATGCTTACAGTTGCACTATGGCTGAATTATAGCAACAAATCATTAAAATAATCATTATGTCTGATGAAGGTGGCCAATTTTTTTTGCATTTCAAATTTTTTTTCTCATTAAAAACACCAGATTGGCGGAAAATGCAGTAGTTCCAATAAGCTTATGCATTAGTATTTTCGAGCAAAAAATGAAGGGAAAATTTTGGCTTCATCCACCAAAGGGTGAAAAACTCTGTGCAAAAACTGATTAAATTAACAGAAAAAACACCTTGAGCATGCAACATGATTCAAATTTCAAGGAAAATCATTCAAATATTGTATCCCAATTTGATGCCGTTATTGTGCAGAGAGATACTATGCTCTCCATTGCTAAATTTGAGCCACTCTTTCAAACAAAGAACGAGTTTTGAGTTCCATCTCCAAGTCTTATAATTTTTCAAATTATTACTATTTTTAGGGCTCAGAGAAGTGCTCAATCGAGTCTGGGAAGTTTATCTACAGATGGGGATGACACTGGCCCTGATTGCCAGAATAGATCAAGTATATCTAAACATATAATTTTCTTCTGCTTGCTGAAGTTATCTCTCATTTTCTATATTTTTGTTCCCATTTTTGATCAAATTTTTCATGTCTTTATTTTCGTCTCATGTTTTTCATCTTTTAATTTGTTTTGATAAACAGCAGGCACTAACAGTGAACCACTGGATATTGGTGATATCCCCCAACTTATTTCCCAAGCCACCCAAAATGGATTTTTATCTCCAGTCATGAAACGTAAGCGACAATGAACTGTTTTCCACACTTTCATTTAACGCACAATTTTTATGTGGGCGCCAGTATCACTCATTCTATGCCTCTCCAAACTAACTCCAATTGAAAGCAAATGGAAGAATCGAAAATATATCTTTACAATTGACAATAGTATCCAAAGAATTGGCAGACGTGAAAGCTAAGTTACTTTTTTCTGAAAACTATATTTCTGACCTGAAAAAAAGAATATTTATCCAAAGATTTAGTGATTTACAATCCAGAAGAAAAAATTTCAAAACTGCAGCAAAAAGTCTCAGATCATGATAATGTTTGCAGCAAAAAGTCTCAGATCATGATAATGTTTTTCAGGATGCTCAGTCAACTAAAAATATTCTAGTAGAATTTCAGAATGAAAGGAAATTGGCCACCATCAGCACCAAATTGGACTGAGGTTTTCACTCAATGCTAGAGCCAGAAAAAGCATATTCAATGCTTACGCACAAACATGACAAAAATTACTATTTGGAATTGCTAAAGAGTTCCCTAATCTATGTCTTTAAAGGCGATATCATGCCAGATGTCGGACTCTGCTTAGGTGAGCATGGAGAAATGAATTTGCAATATAACATAAAGTTGCATTGTAGGAAATTCCTCATTCCTTCGATCAGTCAAGATATTGTCCACAGATATGCTCTATTACAAACTATTTGAAGAATTTTTAATTACTGTGGTCAGTGTCTTGTGCTGAACAATAATTGATTTATTATTTCTTGTCATTTTATACATGTCTCAATGATTCTGCATGAATTGTTAAATTATCAGTCAAGATATATGTCTGAATAAGCGATTTTTTTCGCTTTTGTTACACAATTGTCTACCCTTCTAAGTGACTTCTTTTATTGATTTAGCTGATTTTTTGCGCCAAAATTACCCGATTATGGAATATTTGAGCACTACATTTGGAAAAGTTTCCAAGTTACCCCTTGATCCATCAGATTCGTTGGATTTCAAACTTTGCTTAGGTAATCAGTACTTAGTTAATGAAATAATTCAACCGTATGGAATACAAAGACAGCCACTCGTAATAAATTAATACCTCCAAGCAAAAAAATTTTAGTGGATTGCGCTCCAAGCATGATGCACAGCATTGTTTCTATTGCATCACAAAAATTTCAAGCAAAAGTTCCCCTACCTGCTCAGAAACTTGACAAAAAAGGATAATTCAGATTCCTTTCCGAGATTAGTGCATTTTCAGGGAGAAACAAGGCTTTTGACGTTTTACTGAAAAATCTAAAAAAAAATCTTTTTTAGAATATCAATATGTCCACCAGATTCTCCATGAAAATAGCTCCCCTCTGCCACCCTCCACAGAAATCAAGGTCACCCTTCCCCAGTAAGCTATGACCTCCGGAATTCACTTTGAAGGGTTCCCCTGCTAACACAATAGGTGGAGAAATGGTTTTTTTGGCTAGTTTCAGAAATTTTTGTCCTTTTATGTCCCATCTTGATTTTTTTAAACATGGAATCTTTTCAAGATATGACTTTCTTTTTTATTTGATTGGTCCTTTTCATATTCTATACAGCCCTGTTATATATATATATATATATATATATATATATATATATATATATATATATATATATATATAGGAATATCTGGAAATGCCTAAATATGCTATTATTGACTTTATTTTATTCTTTGTATCCTCTTGATCTCTGTTTCTGGAATAATTATATTCACAATGAAGTTTTCATTTCGAAATTGTCAACATTCTGTGGATTTATAGGGCTTTGATGAGGCGATTACAGGAAAACCAAATGTTTCATATGTTCAAATGTTTCAAGATGATTGAAGAGACAGCTGAACGAAAGGTCAAGTCAGAATTGAAATTTTCTTTCATTTCTCTCTGTGAAAAACATAAGAATGTGGAGATATGTTTTTTGATTGTATCTGAGTTAAGAGATTTCTTTGAGGAATCATGGGCAGAGATTGTTAGCAGAGGCGAAGTTATTGATGATGGAAGATTTGGGGGGAAAATTTGGATTGCCATTGGTGGCGACAATGGTGGAGGAACAACAAATTGACACTAAGCTTGTGTGCATAATACTAAGCTAATTGGTTTTTTTGAGGGATCTGATAAGGCTGACAACCTTCAAATCGCCTTCAGCCAATTGTTGCCAGCAATTCAAAGAATCAATGATTCCCTAACTTTACCATTCCAAGAATCGGATCAGACAATAGAGCAAAGAAAAGTCGAATTATTTTTAGTGGGTGACACCATGTTCCTCTCATATTTCAATGGTCACCATGGTTTAGTGTCATCATTCTGTTGTTTATTTTGCCATATTCAACTCAGCGACCTGAAGAAGACTGGCTATGATAAGATAGGTTCTTTAAACCAAAATTTCAATGTTAGAGATATCTTCCCAAAAAAACTGGCTCATTCTCAAATTCAGTATCTTTTGTTTCCCATTAAATTAGAAAACATTGTTCCACCTGTTTTACATATTCCTCTTGGCTTGTTTAATAATTTTTTCAAGCAAATTCGAATTTTTTGCAAAAAAATGGACTTTAGATCAGAATTCAATTTTCCATGCAAGAATGACGATGTAATGAAGAAGGAAAGTTCAGTTCAATCTTCAGCAGGTTAGTACCTAATTTATCTTATGATTATATTTCAAAGTAGACTAGGATTTTCAAACTTTGACACATGAAAATCAAGAATTTGATGTTTCACTAAAAACGTTCAATACATTATTTGGGACATTGAGAAACAAGTTGAGCTGCTGGTCTTTCTGAAAAAGCTTATAATTTGACAAAAAATTTCATTTAGTGGCAATTATGGATCATATTTAAGCGCAAAAGCTCGAAATTCGAAATTTAGAGGATGATACTGTGTCTTTATCGATTTCACTTACAATTTTCTTCTTCACAGATTCATACATCGAAGGTAAAATTTTATCTCGAAAGTAGTGTCGACTTGGACATTTAAATTTCGGCTCAAAGTCTTTCAATAATCGCAAAAATCCTTCGTAATCAACAACATTGATGGTCTTTTGGCCAAGGCATTTATATTCAGCAATAATTTCTATTTTCCTTTGGGCTCGAGTGTCATTAATGTCTCAAATTCTGATAAATGAATCTTATATAGTTTTTTGATTTTGAGCAGAAACAATATTTTTCTGGCTGTTCTTCTCATCCAACTCTTCTTTATCTCCAGCCTTCTGCAATTTTTGAAACTCTTGTGATGTATCAGTGGCCAGGTGATGTGGCATTCCTTTGTGGCCCCACCCATGATGATCTTTTCCTCCTGGGTTTGTTAGTTTCTGACACATATTACAATGAACCTTTGATTCATTGTCTAGACTGATTGTGAAATAATTCCATATCAATGAGTCCATTATTTTGTCTAAACTAAAAGTATAGCACAATCAAAAATCTGGAATAATATTTATTGCTGTTTCTTTTGATAATGTAGTCAAAAGCTAAATATAGCATCTGAAAAAAAGCATGTTGTGCACCAAGAGAAAAATTTTATTCATATAGGCTATTTATGCACCTAAGTATGTACTATCATAGTGTATCATATGCCTGCTCTGGCTAAAATGTCTGCCATGGGACAGCCCTATTCCTTACTGATGATGAAGTTATGGATCTGGACAAATATTGTCCTTGCCTCAAAGAAATGATGGCCATAGACTTCCGGGACTGGACAACAACTTTAAAGTTACACATGCTTATGAACTATGTACCTGAATTCCCCAGGAGACATCAATCTTGTGGCTCACTTTCAGAGCAAGGAATTGAAAGTCTAGATGCTCAGATGAATAAGATTCATCATCTATTTGTCATGCATGGTGCGAATATATATATATGCCTCTAATTTTTCAGCATCACCACTGCTGGCATCCGTCAAAGATAGTCAACGCTTCTTGCTGATAAGGCGGAAAATGAGGAAACTTGTTGAAAATGAAGGTGAAAGAAAGAAGGCAGATGGCCAAAGTCAAGATAACTGGTTTAGTGATTGGGATTTCGAAGTAGAGTTTTGAGTGAGTTGTGTTAAAGTTTTAGTCATTTTCATATCATTTCTATTTTTTGTCAAGAAATCTTAAAAAATCAAAAAAAAATTAAAAAACAAAATATGTTTAACAAAAATATTCTGTTTGTACAGCATTTCTTTATTCTTTGTGCCAAAGTTGGTGCTGTTGGTTTATGTCTAATCTCATTCATATTTTGTGACTTCATTATGTGTGCAATATTCTTGGATTGCCTCTCGATCTAATTTTGACTCAGTTAAAAGTGATTTTCGCCATATTCTGTGTCATATGTACTTACATTCTTTTGTTGTATTGTATTCAGTTGGCTCTATGTCTACTATGAGTAGGGCCATACATTTACCGTATCATTGACAATATTTAAAATTATCGATAGAGCTTATTTGGCGATCTAGAATTGCTTTACATGGCATCCCTAATAAAAAAGAATCAGCAAAAGTGGTTGCAATCACTCTTTGGCTGTTTTGCAGAAAGCACATAGAAAAGTTCAGCAAATCAGTGTTTGTGACTTCAGTTGGCCAGATTGTTCTTCAATAATAATCATTTACTTTATGGTGTGCCATTTATCAATTATATCAATTTATTCTTATCCTGGTGGTAAGTTGAGGTGGGTTTTATATGCTTCAGCTAAGATTTATACTCAAATCTTGCACAGAGGGAACAGAACTTTGGCTGTGAAAATTATTCCTTCTGTAATTTAGGTACTTTTGTTTTATACTGAATTCACATTATTTCTATATTTCCTGCTGGCAACATTATCATTCATTTATTTTTCATTGGGGTAGTAATATGGTGAATGAAGGCATGAAGCCAGACTTTTTTGTAGCATTATGAAATTTAAATTAATTTCACACTAAAAAATCACTGATTTTACAATTTTCTTTTAAATACAAGTGAGTCAATGCATTCTGCACGGAAAATGATATGAAAATATAAAATTCAAATTATATTATCAACACCATGGCATACGACTAGATTATAACAGTTAGAAAAGTAAAATTCTTCATTGCTCACTTCATGCTGAGTGTACCATCAATTTGTTTAATATCATGCACCCAACCGATTGGATCTCCTACAGGTATGGTTGATGAGGCAGTCTCACTTTGTGGGATGATGTCCTGAAATGGGAGAAATCTTATAAAATTAACTGTGAGGCTCACGTCAATTGTCAATCAGGATCTGGGTACTGTGTTGGATGAAAAAAATACTAGGTTTCCAAATGCCCAAAGACATAGGAATAAAATGTATTATGGCAGAAAAAATATTACATCAAACAGAACTGCAAAATATGTGAGAAACAATGCCAGTATTTGTTATCTATAATGAAGGTGAGCTTTATAGCATGTTAAGAAAGAAAAGTGTGAAAAACCATCAATCAACAAAAAAATTGAAAGTTGTGTAATTCTTTCCCTCCTCATGAAGCTGGCAATGCTCATTAACTTTCTTCTTCCATTTTTCCACTCCCAGCATTGTTCTTTCTCGTTGTCAAAGTCAGGTATATTCAAGTTTTCAGTACTGGGCACAAAGTATTTCTATGAATATTATTCTTAATTTCCATGAAGGTCGACTCTGTTTTATCCTAGAATACTTGTAAATATCAGCTGGAGAAGGCAAATACTGTTATTCTGCTTGAACATGTGTCATATGAACTGGAAATCAGTTAATCTTATCAACTCACCCATGCTATTTTTTAGTGAAAACTATGCAGTAAAAGAGGACCTTGAATGCCACATGTGCTTTATCATTTTAGGATTTCCAACTATTGTATAAAAAAAAGACTCAAGTTTCCCAAAAAAAGTGAAAAATCAATATAAAAGCATTAGTTTAACAAGAAAATAGCTTCCCAGCATTTTTTTGCTCCTGTAATATTCAATAAATAATACATGAGGATGCTCTATAAAAATAAAGAACTGACAGTAATATTTCCTATGTCAACAATGAATAAATTCATGTTGAGTTGAGAGTACATTGTCACCACAAATTGACAGTGCATTGTCATCCGAAATTTCTTCAGCAAACCATAGTTCAGCTGAACATTTGTCATCAGTGTCCTATTCTTCACTGTCTGCTAATTCTTTGGCCATCAAGTTTGCGATTCTATGGGAATTGTTCTCATTAATGCCTTCATCCTTTCAAGCTCTTCTTCTTGCTGGCAATTTTCACCTTCATCTATTCTTTTCTGTGATGCTGATTCCTTGAAATTTTTAGTTCAAGCTCCTGTTATACATAATAAAGCATAAAGTATCATCTATTCCAAGTTGTATGTCCATTACAGGAACTGAAATATGACTGATTTCTATGAGCATTAATTTCATTACTGTCCTATTACTGAACATTTGTGTGGTATCCTTCGATTGGTGCCAGACTGTACAACTCGACATTGTGAATAATTTCTGGCAAGCTACAGCTATCTGCTTTGAAGTCCACTATCTTTTTTATGGTCCCTATTCTCAGGTCATGGAAGTGGATATGGCAAAAAATGCTTATCTTTGATTATGACGATCATTGATGACCCATGAAGTGACTCAGGAAGTTAAAATCTTCAAAAAGGAAGTTGCAATCTTCAATCTTCAGAGGCATCATCCAGACACAATCACAGAAAGTGCCACGGTGCTCTTGCTGTATGTTTGTCTTAGGCACACACTTCTTCTTGACTTTCAGATTGTTTTTATAGTGAATCAAGAGTCATCTAGGGATGAAATTTGGGCAACATGTGTAAGTCAACCTCCTCTAACCAACAGTGTACTGTATAGCACATCAAAGTAGTGTAACACATACTGTAGTGTAAAATGCAGACAGAAAGGTCAGACTTTACCTTCCCCCCATCCTATTTAGTAGCTATTAGAACAGACTAGTGACTTTCCATGTTCATTATGATGGAAACAACTTGAGTGCAAAATGCCTCTAGGGATCTTTTATAAAAATTACTCATTGTTATATGGCATAAATATGATTTTTTGATGTCATATGGATATCTCAGGCTAGAATACAATTCTTCTTTCCTTTTTGGTTGAATAAAGAATAAAAAAAACGTTTCCAAAACATCAAAACTTTTCTCTGCCAAATCACAGATAATTGAGTCAGTGTTAGTGTGATTTGAAATTGTAATAGTTTCTGAAATGATTGAACAAAAAGCTTTTTAGAATAAAAACAAAAATGTCTAAAAAATAAAAAAAAATTAGTGAAAACAAGAGGAACTGGAGAAAAGGAAAAACTTAAATATGAACAAACAGAAATTCAGAAAAAATTGTAGAAAAAGGAAAAGAATTGAAAATTAATAAAATAAATGTAGAACAAGTTACAGAAAAAAAGGAAACAAAATAAGTAAAAATAATGGGACCGGCAAAACTATTTGGGGAAAAAGGGGAAAAAGGAAAAATTCAAGAAGAAAAAAATTGGAAGAAAAAAAAACAGAGAAAATGAGAAAAGTTTTGAAAAAGTAGAAACAAACAAATTAGAAAAAATCCTCTAACTAATACAGATTTTTAGATTAAAAACTTTTCCTCATTGTACTTGATTTTCAATCTGCTTTAAGTTTTTTTCTCTGTCTGATCCAAGGCCTGATTGATTGATGGTGGCAATTTTCTAAATGCCTGCATAACTATAAAAAAGGACCTTCACAAATCAGTCTACATTGGAAATGACCACATAAAATTATTGTCGGACAAATCGATCCTGAAAAGTATTGGAAAATTTTGCCAAAAGTTAGGCCCTTCCGAAAAAAAGCACATGGATTACTATACAAGTATACAAAAATTTGAATGTATTAATGTACAAATTTTTTTAAAAATTTTGGGTGATTACTCTCATTCACTTTTTAACCTCTCCTTTTGTGATTAAGCTTGAAGAATGCATTTTCTCAGGCTTGAGGAGATTTTGTCAATGAATTAAAATGGTTTGGAAGCTTTGAAAAATCAGTTCCTGAGTACAGTAAACTGAATAGTGTCATCATGGTTTTGCTTGCATTAATTACCTAAGGACACCAATTAATAAGCAGCAAAAACATATTTAGGCTCAAGATGAAAGTTATATGAAGACAGATTTGAGAGATTCAGTGTGTTGGAAATTTGTGAATAAAAATTTAACGTTCAGCTAGGCTGACAATTGGACAGAGGGCAAATTGCAGTGTATTTGTAGATGTTTTCTGTAGCATTGTGATTGTTTACTTGAACTCGATGGTCTTTTGTTGAATTCTTTTTGTTCAAAGTTTTTTTAATACAGTATTTTCAAATATCGAGTTTTGTCACATGAAAGAGAGACATTAACTTGGACATCAGCAGTTGATGGCAATAAGTTGGAGAAAGTAAATACTGTACTTTGATTTTGAACTTCTGTTACAAAGGATGATACTGCTGTTTCAGTTTACAGTATTTACTTTTGTGATGCCTGTCGGGTGAATATGTAAAATGCAGGTGTAAACTATATCTGAGACAAGGTGTTTGAATTCTGGACACAGGCTGACTTATAGAAAATATAACATTCATTAAAATTCACTTCCACATGAATAAATATATAAAGTTTAATCACCATGCTCTCATGGGAATTCGATAACATGGCAAAGTTATTTATTCCTATTGAAAACAAATGATTAGTTTTAATTGTTTTTTTATCTAGAAGATTGACTAACTGCCTCAGTACAGTATCTGATAGACTAATATTTTAAATGAGTAGTGATGCTAGGTGAGGTAACAGTTGTACTGTCACTAATGTTGAAGTATGTCTCCAGTATTGTTTCTGCAGTTCAGCTAGTGCAATTCTGGTGACAGAATAAAATTTAATATGCACCAGTAAAATGATCAGTCCTTCAACAAATCCACTTGTATCAGCCATATCAGTTGAGCTTATAATTAAATCAGTTTCTATGATATATATCCTGAAATTGTGTATTTGGAACTCCAGGAGATTGGTAGTCTTGAAAAAATCAATGATTAACTCAAAAAACTCATCACAGTTTTTTAAGTAAAAAATCTTATGTAATTGATCAATGTTTCATGCATTCATGAGTTGTATAATTTCAAATATTATCATGGATGTTTGTATGTTCTGTATGATTGAGCTTATCATAATAATTTGAGGAGGTTGCAGTCTCTAATTTACAAAGAATGATGTACAAAATTTTCGAATGATGTACAGAAAAAAATTTGAAAATTTTTCATCTTTAGTGTTTTCAAATTTTTCCTATTCACCTGTGATAAAATTGTCATTTCAGCAAAATGTGTATAGAAAAATTATTGTAAAAATACGATAAAATATTCATTAAACTGTCTTTTGGAATGTCTGGGTCTTTCTCATGGTGTGTAAAACTCTGTCAGTTTTTTTTCAAATTGAACCCTACAAACAGTCCAATTTTCAGATTTTCATGATGTTGAAATCAGAGCAGCACTGCTTTTTTCCCTACTGACCTTCATTTTATTTGATGAAATGGGTCAAAATTTTTGTTGTCAAAGTTTTGTTTTGTGCTAAAAATCCCGAAACATTTCGTTCTGGTCTCTTTGGCCTTAGTAGAACGTGATCCAATGTGTTGCGTTCATTATTTCACCAGAAATCAAGAGTGAATTTTCAGTGTTCAATGTGAGATACAAATGCATATTGGGAAAGTTAATTGGAGCAGATATGCAGAAAAACTAAAGCAAAACAATGCTGAATTGGCTGAGGATTATTTTTGTTATTCTACTGGAAATCAATATCCATGACTGATGCAATGTGATATGGCTTATTTTCAAGCTTAGGCTTAGCATCTCCCTAGGCTTGAGTGATGCTGGTGGTCTGCAAGGTATAACTGTAGTATGTCTCCACATTTCAATTTTTTCGTTTCTAAGATGAAACATATACTGATATTTAGTGGTATAGGTCATTTTTTTGCGCTGATCACGAAAATGAGATCCATTTTTAGTTTTGACGAAAATTTCTGATGCAAACAGGGTGTTCTTTTTGTAATTGCTATGCTGCTTTTACTCACAAATTTGGTGTCTGCTGCTTGTTTTACAAATGTGGTTCCTAAGCACAAGATTTTTAATATTGCACGTTTATATTCCATATACATTATAAATTTTTAGCTAACTGAATTTTTACCACTTCACTTACTTGTTTGAAAAATGGCATTGCAAGATTGCTATAAAAACGTATTGTGTATGGACATCGTAAAACATAAGGAACACCCTGTTTGCATCAGAATTTTTTGTCAAAACTAAAAATGGATCTCATTTTCGTGATCAGCGCAAAAAATGACCTATATAACAAAAAAATCCAGTTGAAATGTGGACGCGCAGAAATAATAAAACACGCAGAAATTATAAAACGTAAAAATTGAAATGTGGAGACATACTACAGTTATACCGGTCTGCAAGGCTCAGGTGGAAAAATTCTGCTAGTGGGATAACCAGGAAATGCTACTGCTGGCAACTCTTGTTTGCCAAACTTATTAGGCAATGCATTGAATTTATTGCCCATAAAAGGGCTTGAAAAATACTCTACAGAGCTGAATAGTATTTGGATTATGTTCTATCCATTCTTTCCCTCTACTGTTGCATAGATGTATATGTCATTTAGAAAAATATTAAAGCAGGCTACCCTGTAGGTGTGTTTGTGAAGCTCCACCTATAGTCAGACTGCATGATATTTATTGCCTTGCCAGATAGTTGTCTGTATTTTGTCTGTGTTCTTCCCCTGTTCCAATTGTCTCTTCAGTTTTTTCTGCCATAGTTTGTTTATATCCAAACCAGGTAATTCCCAGTTCTGGTTTAACTTTTCTAATTTCCCTTCATTCATACCTTATACAACTCTAACTTTTAACAGCAACATATGTACATGCCAGTCTTCACATTTTCTACCCTTTTTGTGCATATTAATTTTTGACCATTAATTCATAAATCAGGTCAGGATTGCATATAAATTCTAAATTAAAGACTTGTAGCCAGAACCAAAAAAAAATTGGGAATTTGAAAACATTTTTTTCCAAATTGTCTAAAATTCACAAAAATTTATTTTTTACATCTGTAACTTTACAAGGAGCTGAATTCTGCATCTAAAAGTTAAGTTCAGATAGATTGAAAAATGTGAAGAATCAACAATTTTCTGACCAAAATAATGGCAAATTGTGTGGATTCAAAAAAAAAATGATCTGTCTGAGGATTTTATTTTTTTTTGAATCCACAACTGCTTGGGGTGCTGAGTTTCATAGTTGAATCAAGATCAATTCTGAAGCAAAAAATGTTTTGATTCTTAAAATGTGAAAAATCAACAATTCTCAGACTGAAATGGTGTAGATGGGAAAATATTCATTTTTCCGAAGCTTCAATATTTTCAACTCCGCGACTATTTAAGTTACTGAATTGTGCATCTACAGGTGGAATCACTGGACATGCAGCAAGTAAAATAGAAGATTTGGAGCAATTGAAGAGTAAATTCAGAGTGAAACCTTTTTTCGAATTGCAGAAGGTGAAAAGAGTGAAGTAAGTAGAAACTCTAGAGCAAACTATTAGAAGAAGACTAGAAAATTGCACTGGTTTTTACTCCTGCTAGGAGCAGAAATAAACTTGGAGAAAGGCATACTTTTGCACTATGAGAAATAGTGGTGATTGAACTTGTAGGTTTTTTGACCATTTGATTAACATTGACAATCTCAAGGGTGATGAAGAAGAAGCTATTATACTGGGAATGAGTCCAATTCAAAGAAGAAATGCTTCCTCGAACTTTATGATTACAAACAACTCTATCCCTGATATAGAATTCAGAAAGCTGCTGCTCCTCTGATTTTCCGACAGGCTGTCTTTTTTGCTTGACTAGAAACACAGTCAGTTCTTGCATTGTCCAAAATTGAAGCGTGTTGAGCCAGACTGTTCTTCAGAAGTGAAATTTGTACTCAGTTTCCTATTCTCCATATCCAAAAAGCAATGGTCACTATGAGAAAAATGGATGATTAAAGTCAGACAATCAATGATGAGGCGAAAAATATCTACCTTTCATATGTACAGCTCGCTGTGAGCATGATGAAAATTTTTTGGAAAAACTGACATGTAAAAATATATGTACTTGCTCCAAGTTTCCTCCAACTGGAGAAAAATCCCCGACTTTACTCTTGCTCCTGCGATACAACACAGCACCAAGTTTGAAGTGGCAATGGAATTGGTAGGCTTTTTCTTCATCTCTCCTAGTTTGCTCCTTCTCTGCTCTTTTTTTCTCCACCTTCAGTGATTCGGCCTTACAAGTTGAATGAGACTGATTCCAATACAGAAAAAGTTTTTGATCCTGAATAATGTAAAGAATTGATTTCCGGACCGAAATGATTGAAAAATGTGTTGATTGGAAAAATTGGTTTTTTCAACATTTTTAGTTTTTTCCACACCCAGGACTGTTCGGGACAACTATGTTGGCACCTATAAGTTGAGTTCAGGCTGATTTGGATACAAAAAAATTTCTAGTTTTGAAATTGTGGAAAATTCAAGATTCTAGGAGATAACTTCTGAGAAAATTCAACTTCTGATGCAGAGAGTTGTGACCAGTAAAAAATTAATCCTACCTGAAAATCACAGATTTAGTGCAACTTGATGAGCTAAGAACCATAATTATATTCATTTTGCCTGAAAATCAAAACTTGCGTGGCTACATTATGGAAAAAGTTGAATATTTTCGATTTATGACATACACCTCTTTTAACTTTTAAGAGTTAAGGTAAGTCAGATATCGTGTTCCAGAAATTTACCCAATAATAGGCCAATGGATGGGTCACAATTTACTGTAGGATTCATTAGTGCAGAGTGCTTACTAGGAATTCAGTAGTGCTTGAAACATCAAATTTAGAGAGAAGAAATTGTTGTTTTTTACAAAAATCACCATATATACTGCTAAAGCTCAGAACTACCAAAAAATTCCCTACACAATAGATGGCTTATGATGTCTTCAACATGCTGATAAAAAATAAGTGGGTCACACATTATCTTATAACTCTCTGAAAGTTCCGATCTCCACTGTGGAACTACTAGAGCTTGATAAATTTTGAACATAAGACTGTAATACATGTTTTGTATGGTGAATATTAATGTAATACCCGAACTCATAAGGGCTGCAGTATCCCACAGTTTGGAATTTTTGCATTTTTCTGTCTATTCAGGTTACTTGAGATATATTGGCTTGGGCATTTAGTAATTTCCTTATTAACTCAGTAACTGATACAGAATACAATGCTCCACAATGTGATATGAAAATGTTTTCAGAATTGTGCATTTTACACTTTTCAAGAAGTTCAAAAATCTCAAAAATCAGATCTTAAAAATGGTGAGAATGAAGGTTTCTCTCCAGGAAAATGACTACATGTACTGTTAAAGCCAATTCCACCAAAAATATCCCCATGCAGTGGATATATTATGATGGCCGCTATGTGGTTGAAAATGAGTATTCATGTGGTTGAAAATGAAGCACATTGAAAAATGGATTTGGTGTGCATTAGAAAACAAAATCAGCAGTCAGTCTATGCAGTTGAACAACAGATTCAATATGAAACACTGGATTGGGACGATTATATCGAATTTCAGACAAGTTCTTCATCAACTGATCATTTTTGGTTTGAAGAAGGAGTACTGCGAGGATGCACATTTCCATTTACAAAATTCTCATCACGGTGGCTGCTGTCATACATGTAGGGATTTGTGATAACATGTGGTTCTTGGTAGATCTTCCTGTCACCAATAAGGAAAAATGCAGTGTTTACAATAGAATAAGATGAAAGATTGCTGTACATGAGGACTGTAACATTGAGTGGGAATGATTTGATGGGTGAAGCACTAGATAATAATTCTTCAAGGGTGGTCCAAAATAATCAGCACTATAGGATTTGTTGGAGAGAAATGGACTAACTTCAATTCAATTAATTAAAATCCTCAGGCTTCTCTGAATTCTGTATATTCAATTCATTTGTAACAATTTCGCTCACAAGCAATGGCAAGTTGAGCAATATGCCTATTAAGAGTGGAAATAACTTATTAAGTAGGTAATTGTGAAATCAGGAGTAAATCGAAATGGAAAAAAGATGAACAACAGATGAATACTCAATGGAAATCAGATGTCACACTCACTTTAGACAAATAATTTAGTGTGATCCAATAATCTAGAACAATTTTTTTTTGCTGTTATATCAAATGATGTAAGAAGGATTTCTATAAATGACATCCTGTCCAAAAAATTTCATTCAGTGGACATAATAAACATTTGATACAGGACACAAATTTTCACATTGACATGATTTTTCACATGCATGAGTTCTTTTTTATTCTCAAAGAAGACAACTCCAAATTTTTTATTGCCTCTGTTGATAGAAAATTGATCAACTATAGTAGTTTTTTGCAGATTTCATGCCCTAGTAGTGCCCGAACTTCGAAAATTTATTAAATGCAACTAGCAGACATAGTAATACATCCACTGTATAGGCAAATTTCGGTTGCTTTTGGCTTTAGCTGAACATATAGTTCTAATTGTAGGGAGAAACCTGCATTTTCACTATTTTTACAGTCTTATATTTGACATTTTAAAACTTCCTAAAAAAGATATAATGCATAATTCTGAAAACATTTTCATACCACATCATAGAGCATTGTATTCTACATCAGTTCCACAGTCAGTAATGAATCACAATATTCCTAGGCTGGTATATCTCGAGTTGCATAAATAGGCAGAAGAGTTTGGAAATTATTTTGATATTCACTATCTTGTTCTTCTGTCTCATTTTTTAAATTTATCAAGCTCTAGTAGTTCCACTGTGGAGATCAGAACTTCCAGAAAATGCAATAATAAGATAGTGTTCAAACTTCATGTTGTGCAACCCTCTCACAGTACATGAATTTCCATAATTTTTGTCAGCATGTAGAAGACATCCTAAGCTGTATATTGTATAGGGAAGTTTTGGGTCCTTCTGAGCTTTAGCAGTATATATAGTGATGTGGGAAAAACAACATTTTTGCTCTAAAAATTTGACTACTGTATCCCTGATAAGCAATTTACACTAATTAATCCTACAGTTAATTGTGGCCCATCCATTGGCCTAACATTGAATGAATTTTTTTTCAGAACATGATGTCTGATGTACCTGAACTTTCAAAAGTTGAAAGAAGTGTAGGTCAAAAATCGAATATTTTCAACCTTTGTCTCACTGTAGCTATGCGAGTTTTGATTTTCAGATGAAATGAAAGTTCATCAAGGTGCATGAAAAATGTGATTTTTAGGTAGGGTCAATTTTTTACTTGTCACAACAATAATGTATCCTCTCGGAAATTGTGTTTTAATTTTTATGCAGATTCAAGACTATGCAAGGAGCTGAATTTGGCATTTATGTAAGTTGAGACAACTGATATAGAAAAAATATTGCATTTGAAAGCTGTAAAAAATTAGCAAGTTTTGATGAAAATAATGGAAAATCATCTGAAAAATTGATTTTCTTCAGAAATTTAACTGTTTATATATTCTTTGGATCAAGTTGAGATAAATTCTGGTATGATCAAAATTTTTCTGCTTTCGAAAACTCGACAGCAGTGATATGTCCATGATGACAATATTGAGATCTGGAGATGAATTTTTGCTGTGTTTCCAGAAATGTAATATTATGAACTCTCTCAGTTAATCTTTTTTTTAAGACATCAATATAACCCATTCCATGCCTAAACCATCTGCCTCACAATCAAAATCTTTGCACTCGAATTTTAAGAAAGATGGAGAGATCAAAAAATTAGCCTCCAAACTGAAAGCAACATCAGAAGAATCAGTCAATTTTATCAGAAAACTTGATTTCTCAATTAAAGTCTGAAAATTCTTCAAAAGACTTGATAATTTACAATCATAAAGCAAAGATTCTCAAACTCAAACAGTAACCTGGGTGAAAAAGATTCAGGATCATGATTATGTAATGGAGGTATTCTTGTTCAATTTAAGAATGATAGGAAACTAAAAATAATCAAAACCAATTCCAAATTAAATACGATTTACCATGCAACATTGGATCGAGGCAAAGCTTATTTGATACAGATACATCAAGATGACAGAGATATTGAAGTGAATAATGTGGCTGATTTTTGACTCACTTGTGTGAGGACAATCTTGTTCCTGATATTGGAATGTGTTTAGGTAAGAGATTTATTAATAACAGGTGATTATGTCAATCCTCATGGCTATATAAAGCCATCTGAAATCAGCATTGGATAAGTTTGTTTGGCAAAAATTTTCCACAGGTAAATTTTTTGTCCTGAACAGATTTAACTTGTTTTGTTCAGCTTTTGCATGCTACTAAACAACTTTGTATTCAACCAACTCAAACTAGACTGAACCAAACAGCAAGAGTGTTTCAATTTTTCCTACAAAAGAAATAACACATTGATAATATTTGAACTTATAGAAGAGAATTTCATCTCAATTTGAATGTATATGATCTCAAGTTGACATGCACAGCAACAATTTTCCAGGGGGTCCACAGACTTTTTCTCAAAGATCCATGAAAGTCATCAAAACAATTGTCTTCAGAAAACTTGAGGGGTGTTGGATTTAGCTCAACTATTCTCCATTTGTCCTTAACTCTGGGGGAGATATAGGGGTCAGACCTTAGATGGGATGAATAGAGTTCTAGTAATGTCAACTGTGATGCCCTGTTTGGCATGACTATTCTCCATTTGTCCTTAATTGGGGGTGAGGTATATAGGAGGCTAGACCTTGGATGGGATGGAGTTCTAGTAGTGTCATCTGTGATGACTGGTTGGCACTTGTCATAAGTTAACTAGGAGTTTTAAAAATCAATTGATGTTGGGATTATGAGGCTTTACCAGAGTACCAATGAATGGTACCCGTGTAATGACACTACTATCTGCATATATAATGTGGTTGGCTCGGAAATTATTTCCAATTTCTTCTTCATCTGACCTCTCGAGAAATTTTGGATTTTTTGTCATTAACTATATACAGAACAACACTAATTCCTGTTTTCTGATCTTTCAGGACTTCCTTGGAGCGATTGCAAAAAAATAAAGTCATATATGTCCAAAATTAGTTTCGATTACCATACTCTAACTTATAAGGCAATGGAAGAGACAGCAAACAGGAAGAGCAAGTCTGAATTGAAATTTTCAATAATGTCAGTGTTTGAAAAACAGGAGAAAGTCGAAGAATTTTGAAGAGTCCTATAGTGCGGAAAATATTTGAGCTGTGTTTAGCCAACTATCACGACAAGTACAAAATGTTAGTGAATCGCTGATGTTACCATACAAATTGCCTGATCAAAATATCGGGCAAAGATGAAGCGAGTCATTTTTAATTGGTGACACAATGTTTTTATCATGTTTCAATGGCGATGAAGGATCTGCTTCATTATTTTAGTGAATTTTTTGTGTCATTCAGCTTTACAATCTCAAAGACTGGATTGGAAGAGATAGGTATATTGGATAAAAATTACAAACCAAGAAACGTGTAAGCCCATTAGATAGCTCATTTACCAACTTGATATCCTCTATTTTTGATCAATTCAGAGAATATTGTACCACCAGTTCTACATATCCCTCTCCCTCTTAGTCTTTTTAATGATTTTTCCTTTTCCTTAAAGCTAGCATCTTTTCCTTAAAACCAGATATTCGTAATCAGTAACACAAGTGTAAGAGATAAATATCTGTAGAACAAAAGCATTGTATTTTAATGCAAGCCATTTTATTTCATACTTGTAAATCAAGTGATAAATCTGTGCATCAAGAATTTCTGTTGTATTCCTTTAATAATGGATATCCACCTCAGCTTCATTGGGGAATACTTTTCTAACAACAAGGTCAAGTCAGTTTACTGTATAATGTTGAGATTAATGTTTCTAATCATCTTTCAATATTGAAAAAGCTCCTATCATAGCTGATGCACCCTGTATTGATATTGCATTATATATTTCATCATTTCAGGGAATCTTACTTGGCCTAAACAGTTTCATTTGATTCAATGTGCAATCACTGATAATGTTCTTTACTTGTTTGTAGTGTTTGTTAGAATTTCTTTATATTTCTAGCTATATCCATAATAAAAATAATTAATTAGTAACATGTGTTTTATTATAATGGTTTCTCTTGAAATGTATTCTATAGCTGAAAAGTAGATTTTGAGGATAATAGAATTAAGAATTTTGAAAATAAAAGTTGAACATCAATTGCTTCCACTGCATTTGATGATTTTGTAAATCTATATAAACCAGCACATTATTCCATGTGTAACGAATGGTTTATTCATTGATATTCATTATTTCTCGTTTTAACTTCCTTGTACGATTTTCTGTAATGTCCAATCTATCGCTTTTCCATAACTAACTTTTCTATTTCGATTCCATGTTTTGTGTTTACTTCATCGCTATAATTTTGGTATAATTAGCTATCTATCGGAGCTCGATCGTTCTAATGGGAATAATATTTACTTAGCTGTTTTACTGCTTATAAACCTTTTTCATAATGATAGATTAGGAGAGAGAATTAGAGCCGATTTATCAGTGTGATTCGCCATAACTTTAGTTGCCTTACGCTATATTGTAACGGCTACTCAATGTCTACGATATTGGCTTTGTATTACGGCTATCCAATAAAAGCTTAATATATCCTTATCGTTATATGGGGGGGTCATCAAAACCAATTATCCGAATTTTGTATGCCAATTACACGAGCAATGACATTGGAGGAGGTACATACTAATTTAGATTTGTTGCAGGAACAGGTTCGTCAGGAGCTAGGTATCTAGAATCAGCAGCTCAATGCACTCCAGACCCCATGACCCAATCTTATTCGGTTCGAGCCAAATTTCTTTCATGGTTGGCCCACTGAAAATTTCGAGTCTTGGTTGAATCGGTTTAACTTAGTTGCACAAGCACAAAAATGGGATGAAACATATAAACGACTAGTTTTTCCAACCTTGTTGCGGGACGCAGCAGAAATAGTTTATAATAGTCTCAGTGACACCTAACGCACCCAACTTGATTTTCTAGCTCTTACAGAGCTTTTCCGACAAAGATTTCAGCCACCACATATTAGTGACATTCGATTCACAGAGCTTCATGCTCGCTGTCAAAAATCGTCTGAAAGTGTTACAGATTTCAGTATTGCCATACAAAAATTAGTTCTTGAATCATATCCAGGTTTGCCACCTGATGCTATGGATACACTCTGCAAAAGATTCTTCATTAATGGATTAAACCAGGACTTACGCCCTGATGTGATGAAACATAGCCCCACAACATTTTCTGAAGCAGAAATTTTAGCTAGACAGCTAGAAACCCAACTACTAATTAAATCACAGTTGAGAGATAGAGAAAATAAGGAATGGTCAGGTTGCCACCGGGTAAATACCATAAAAACCCAAAACAGTCGACCCAATAATTATCATAGTCCAGCAGGGAATCCACATAAGAAAACGGAGAAACAAACCTGTCATTATTGCAAAAAAGCAGGTCATTTTATTTCGGTATGTCGCAAAAGGCAAAGAGACATTCAAAATGGCACACACATGGCAGTTTCCATGGGTCAATCAGCATATAGAAAGCCCAAATCCTTGCTTCCTAGAATTAAGCCTGGGAACCATAGTGTCCATGTTGCACAGCCTTTAGTGCAACCTGAGTGCACACCACCCAGTAGGGAACATCTCCTAGAACAGGAAGTTGAAAGCTTAAGGCGACAACTTGAACAGATGTCGCAAAATTTCTCACAAAATCCATCATTCAGTGTAACTGCACAACCTGCCTTCCCTGAGAAAGATATGGCATCTCAGTGTTCTGCACAGCTACCTACTTACAAATGTCGATCAGACATTGTGCTACAGTATCCCACTGACCAGAATGTGGACGATTTTCCAGTAGATATTCACAAGAGTAGCAGAACGAATAAAAAAAAGTCAACTTCTAAGAATAAGTTGCAGTCCAAGGCTAGGAACAAAGTGTCAACTAGTGATAACAAAAATCGTTCAAGTATACGATGGTATGAAAAGTATACTCCCACCAAATCCCTCTCCCTTCAAGTGCGAATGATCGTAGGAATTATTATTATGGCAATAATATACCCATTGACTGTTGGAGTAGAGCATGATTTCTACCAATGTGGTCATGGCCGCAGCGGCCATCCAATCACAATACCAAACACAATGGATTGCAAAATGCCTTCAAAGGAAGTGCCAAAGAAGGTCCAACTGAAGCTCTACCAGCCAAACCACAAACCAGCCACAATCGAAGCATGGAAATGCCGACTTCGCCAAAGAACAATCTGCACCAATGTTGGATTCTTCGGTGCAAAAGGACTTGTTTTGGATCAAATCAAAGAAAGACCTCTTATTATGGGTGAATGTAAAGCCATTATTGAAACCGAACATTATCGGGATCATCCCCTAGTCCCACTTGCTTCCAATGAATCCTGGATGACCAATCTTATGCTCGATGTTCGGTTTGAATGGCGTTGTCGAGATAAATGTTTCACTGTAGAGAATTTAATTCTGGAGAAAGGACAGATTGCCACCACCGATGGTCACACCTTATCAAGTGATCTTGGCAATATGGGATCATGTTATGCACCCAGCGGGTACTGTGACACCCAAGATGGAGTGATAGTATGGGATGCATCAAAGATAGTCTCTCCTTGCAAATATGTTGAACTACAGACATATTCAGCAGTTTATAGTGGCTCATTCTATGTTATTGATGCCATTCAGGGTGCATTCTCAATTCTCAATGTACCACTGAGTGAGATTAAAGGACGCCACTGCTTACCTGTTGATGCCGTCTTAACTCATCAAGGTGTAGCCCTAAAAATAATTAATAGGTACAGAACAAAAAGAGCCTCCAATCCCTCTCGTCCCTCACGACCACAAACACCCAAACCAGTTGATCCAGTCAATGCTAAGCTACAGTACTTGGAAGCCAAAATATTGGCATTAGAAACAAATGATTTTCGTGAAGTGTGGTCAAACTTTTGCCACATGAACAACCGACAGATATATATAATCCACCAGCTATTACAATTAGATGCAACCCTTGGAGCTTGAGTACTCCTCAACCGAAAGGACATTCATGCCAAGTTTGCTGGAGAAGCTTTATTAGTATGGGAATGCAAAAAGTATACAGCATCTAAAATCTTCTGGGACTACCAAGTTAATGGAACATGCTATGAGCTCCTTCCTGCCCTTATTAACAACAAATTAATGTTTGCTACCCCAGGCAGTCACGATTTAGTTTCCTCTTCACTTACCATGAATTGTAACCATCATAAAAGTGGAATCTTTCAAAACACCCCACAGGATTGGAGAACAGAACGGGGACCTGTCCATGTAAGCATGCTCCCCTCAGAATTGTTGATGCATTCAGTGCCTGCCATATTTTACGACCAATTAGAAGGCACCATTAGTGGCCTGGGAATGTTCAAAAATTACATGAGTAAAGTGATGAATCTTCAGACACAAATGAACCAACTTATAGAATACAATTCCGCTTTGTCACTACATCCATCAGCTCTCAAAGAAATGATTGAAGGTGCTGGAAATGTTGCAAGTAAAATGATGCAGGTACCCAGTAAAAATCTTGAACATTTAATTGGTAGTGCCACAAAGGGAACTGCTGAATTAGCCAATACACTGTTAGCTGGACCATTACAACTGATATTTAACCTAATAGTCACGGTTGCAGCACTATTCGGGATAGTTTTCATCATCTATTTAATAGTAAAATCAAAGCTTGGTTATTGCTTTCGATGTTTTTCAATGCCAAGATTTTTGAGGCACAAAAACCACAGAGTTGGAAACCAGAAAATACTTTTCAAAGGTTCACGTGACACAGTAACAATCTCTGGTTATGAATCTTTGAGAAATAATCAAATACCAAGACTCCTACCAGCAAATAGAGAAGCGTCCCTCTGTTGCCAGGTGCAGTAGAATTCTACTGTTTTCAGTAGAATTTTTACTCAACAGTGGCAGTGGCAGTAGAATGCCATTCACAGTAGAATTTGCAGTAGAATTTGTTGTATTGCAGTAGTAGTCAGTAGAATGTCAATTTTCCAGTAGAATTCAGTAGAATTATCTGTTTCTCAGTATAAGTCAGTAGTTTACTATAACTAATTTGACTCAGTTCATGTTACTGTAATGAGCGTTGATTATGATTAGAAAGTTTAATTTAACTTTAAAAACTGAAAAGTATTAACTATTCAGTGCCTAAGCCTACGCTATATAAGTATAACACGCTGAGACCACGTGATTTTTTTAGTCGAGCGAAGTTTGGCGTCTCATCCGTCAAATTCACCAAACACCGGAAGGATACATTTCAGTGTTGCCAGTTTCGTGTATTCTATCTACACTGATTTAGTGCATTTTAGGCAGAGAAATATACTGTTGCCAGTTTAGTGTGATCTGTCTACACTAGATTTGGTGCATTTAAGGCTGAAATAACCAAGTTTTGATGTTTAGTGTAAAACTTTTTTCGTTCAATTTTCGAGCTATCGACTTGAAGCTTCGTCATGATCAAGATGAACCTAAGGAGTAAAGCGTAAATTTTTAATCAAAGTGCTAGCTATCTCACTCTTCACCGTCTCTTCAGTCTCCATTTTGGTTGATTTTTCTTCGATTTTAGTGTAGGTTTCGCCTCTCAGTTGTGAAATCTAGTATAATTAGTTTTTTCGACCTGGCAACACTGCTAACCAGTGCAGTATAGTGTTGTCAAATGGGCATTTATTTTGCTCCAATTCTAGATACCATTTTTTCCCTCGTCCACATTTTCAACATGAGAACCTGGGCCAAAAATATTTTCTGCATTTCAGAAAAACGTTCCTCAAAGTTTTACTAGCAGAAAAACATATTACGTCAAAGGCAGGCTTCTTTTCACATAATTTTACAAGCCAACTTTTTTTCATAACTTTTCATATGCATTAAAGTCACGCATTTCACAAGTTAATATCATTATTAACGTTATTTGCTTGCTTTAGGTATAGAATGTTCTACCCAGGGATGGAAAACCCCATTTTTCAAAATTTTGGCTTGGTGTTTTTTGGGTTTAATTGTTTTTTCTGGGTTTTTTTGGGTTTATTAAGGTTTTTTTTGGGTTTAATGTGGGTTTCATTTTGTATTCATTTTAAAACACTATCAAGATTTATATATTTGCAACATGATTACACAAAAGTTAATCAAATGCAATCAAAATTATACTGATATAAATGCCAAAAATCAAAGGCAATTTTTGCTTGTGAAATCATCCGCTGAGAATTTAGTTCTCAAAAGTGAAACTTTTTTGGGAGAAACAACTTTGAAACAGCCTAAAACGATTTTCTCAAGTCAGATAAATCATTTATAGGCTTTATAATTCAAGTTTACGAAAAAATTTTGAAAAATTCAAAAAACTGATTTTAACCAAGACCCAAAAAAGCCACTTTTGCCAACCATGGTTCTACCGTTCATAACACATAAAAGTTGCAGTTTTTGAGGCGCCAACAGGAAACTATCATTAAATGGGCAGGATTTTACTTTATGTAAATATGCTTCTTTTCAATTGATATTCAAATTTATACAAATTCAAGGTTGTTGGACACTTTAACAAGAAGAATTAAACCGCAGAAAGGGTTTCAAACTTTGGTGTTTGGGGTGACTAACAGTGTGATTCTCCACTGCACCACTTATGGAAAAAGTTATTGGGTAAAAACTAATTTACATGGGTAAATAAAAAATTTTAAATATTCTTTCTCGTAAAATTGCATCAAAATAACTAATTTAAAGGGGTACACCAGCTTCAACTCTAAAACGATAATTTCGCAGTGTAAATTATAGCGGAGAATGTAGAAAAAAATCAAAAATGGTTTTTCGAAATATGGAAAAACTTCTCTTCAACTTCTCGCAAAGTGGTTGTTTCAAGTTTCATTTCAAGTTTCTTATCATCAATATTCTCTACTACATAGATCTTATGCATTATATGTTATTTACACGATGGGGTCTTCAGAAGTTTACATCACTTCTGATTCATCTTCGAGTTCACAACAAGAAAATAATGGGAAGCAGAAAAAAATAGGTCGTCATTCAAGCGAACTTTTCGTCGTGGTTGGCTACAGGTGAATATTTTGAAAGGTAAATGAATGTTTCAAATAATTTCTAATCTGACTTTTTTCTTGGTCTACTTTTTGGCTGGTAAAATTAATGGCCTAAAATTCGTTTTCGCATTTCGCCCATTTTTATATAATATCATTTTTAGTTATCTTGTGATTTAAACATTTATAAATGTTTTTTACTATCCAGATTGGCTTGCTGTTCACTCTGGTAATCCGAACAAAGCTCTTTCATTATTCACATTGCCTTTTTGTAACGCATCCGTCGAGCGGGTGTTTTCTATAATGAATGTTGTAAAATGGAAATTGAGGAACCACCTCATTTGTAAAATGGAAATTGAGGAACCGCCTCATTTGTAACTCTGTTGATGCCATATTACTTGTTCGCTACAGTATAGCTTTATGGAATATATCTTTATCGAGTTTTAATGCATCGGATGATATGCTTTGTTGTTTCAATCAGTCAATGTACAGTGATGATGCTAATAATAATAATACTGATAATAACAGTGATATTGAATATGAAGAAGCATTTGATGTTGTTGATCAAATAAACGTTTGATATAGTTTATATAATGTTTTTGATGATTTATCAGTGTTTTTCATTTACATTCAAGCTATTTTCAATGTTCTCGAGTGTCAGTAGGATTTTGGTAGAATTTTTCAAAGTCAGTAGAATTGCAGTAGAATTTCAGTTAAATGAGATGTAGTTTCAGTAGAAACTTTGTTGAACCACCTGGCAACAGTGAAGCGTCCATTTCATACGTTGCTGATGGCAACTCTAACATAAAACAGCCATTGATATTTGTCACTGCTAGTGGTACTGGTACATTAGCCTTGATTGACACTGGAGCCACACTATCTTTGCTGAGTAAGAGCCATCTCCAAAAAATAAATCAGAACAATGTTTCCAAAAATCAACCCATCATCAATTTAATTGACCTGCCACTAGGTGCACTCTCTTTAACGGGTCACATTGTACAATTGGCTGGTCATGTACAGCTACCTATTGTAATTAACAATTTTCAAATAATGATGAAAGTTTTTGTAATGGACAACTGTCCTCAACAAATGATTTTGGGCAACGATTTTCTTGTCCAGGTAGGTGGTAAAATGACCATTGATATCATAAGAAAATGGGTTCGTTTTGATGTCGGGTCTCAGATTCCCTTAATTGAAGGCCTCAAATCCTGTCCAGCACAAAGGAAAATGCCAAAAGTAAAGAAAATGCCCATCCATTTAGCTGAATCGAAAATTGTACCACCTCGTAGTAGTATCAAGTTAACTACACTACAAAAGGCCCCAAATTTGCCAGAACAAGTCAATCTTGTCTCACCTGCAGAAACTCTGATGCAACGAAATAATCTGATTATTAAAGAAATGCTGGTAACCCAGAATACACCTATTGAAGTCATCTGTCAAAACCCAACTGTAGCACCAGTAAAATTGTTCAAAAATACGACACTAGGGTATATAGAAACGTTTAGCCAGAGTAATGTTGTAAAAATGGAGTCCATCCTATTCATTGAAGATAAAGATATCAATAGCTCAGCTGAAAACCTCATTGAACAAAAGCTAAGAAACTGTCCAGCTAATCAATATGATATTATGAGCCAATTTTTAATCAATAATATGGACATTTTTGCCCTCTCTGATGCTGACCTCGGAACAACTGATATAACGAAGCATAACATAGAAACCCATGATCATCCACCAATATAACAACGACCTTATCGTGTCCCTTTTTCCCAAAGAAAAATCATTGATGATAATGTACAGGATCTTTTGAGTAGGAAAATCATACAACCATCAACCAGCCCATGGTCAAGTTCTGTAGTACCTGTCAAAAAGAAAGATGGATCTATAAGATTCTGTGTCGACTACCGTAAGCTCAATGACATCACAAAGAAAGATGTATTTCCGCTACCCCCTATTGATGATATACTTGACACTGTAGGGAAATCTAGATACTTTTCCACATTGGATCTTGCCTCAGGCTACTGGCAGGTGGAAGTAGATGAAGCAGATCGTGAAAAAACAGCATTCACAACCTATTCAGGATTATACGAATTCAATGTTATGCCATTTGGACTTTGCAATGCACCAGCGACATTCCAAAGAACCATGAACAAAGTTTTGGCTGGCCTCGAACGGAAAAACTGTTTTGTTTATCTGAATGACATTTTGGTCTGCACAGAGACAGTCGAGAAGTATGAAGAAGTGCTTGAAGAAGTTTTTAAACAGCTGCGATTGGCAAATCTCAAGTTGAAGTTGAAAAAATGTCATTTTTTGCAGGAGGAGGTCAGTTTCCTCGGATATAAAGTCACTGCTATGGGCTTGAAAGCTGATGATTCAAAAATTAAAGCTGTCAAGGAGTTTCCACAGCCCAAGGATACGACACAGCTAAAATCCTTTCTAGGACTAGCATCCTTCTATAAAAAATTCATTCCCAGTTTTGCAGATATTGCTCATCCCCTTCACAACTTCTCCGTAAAGCCGTACTATTCCATTGGACAGATTCTTGTGAGCAAGCTTTCCAACAACTCAAGCAGGCATTAATTACAGCTCCCGTACTGGCTTACCCTGACTATACTAAACCTTTCATCATCAAAACTGATGCAAGTAAAGATGCTCTAGGAGCGCTCAAATTCACAATGATAATGAAAAGCCAATTGCGTACATCAGCCGAACATTAAGCAAGCATGAAAAGAACTATGCTGAAATTGAACTAGAAGCACTCGCTATTGTCTGGGCAATAAAGACCCTCCGACCTTACATTTATGGTCAGGAATGCATCCTTGTCATGGATCATGCACCACTGCAGTACATTTACAAGAGTCCATCTACCAGCTCGAGATTGACAAGATGGAAGATGGCGCTGTTGGAATATAATATCTCCATTAAATACAAACCAGGAAAGAATAACAATGATGCAGATGCACTGTCTCGTATCAGAATGGATGATGAAAAAATAAATATGATACAAGGAATCGAAGAAGAAGATGATAGTTCAAATGAAGAAGATGACAGTGGAAGTCACAACCTGGTTGCCCAAGCACAAAGAACTGATAGATTTTGCAAATGGATAATTGATTATCTCGGGAAAGCATACATTGATCCTACAATGTCTGCTGAAGATATCCAGTTCTTATCAGCTGAAGCCTCTCATTATATGATTTTGGACAATCTACTGTATTGTAGAGGTAACAAAGATAACCGATCACCTCGTATAGTAGTCCCACAGTCCCTGACAACAAAAATATTCAAATTGTACCATGAAGACAAGTTTAGTGGTCATTTAGGATTTATGAAAACGCTCCCCAAAATTTCCAAAAGATTCTATTGGCACAACCTGAATAGCGACATTCATAAGATGTGCAAGGAGTGTGTAAAATGCTTCTCCTATAAGCAACCGAATCAAAAGACAAAAGTTCCAATGCAATCCATATTGATCCCTGGAATCCCTTTTCAATGATTGCAGTTGATGTTGTGGGTCCCTTGCCTCTCACAGAGCATGGTAACAAATATCTTGTTGTTTTCATGGACTACTTTACTAAGTGGCCCGAGGTATTTGCAGGGAATAATGTCACAGCAGAGATAATGGCGAGACTTTTTGTAGAAAATATAGTTTGTCGCTTTAGTAGCCCACATCAAATCCTCTCTGACTGTGGTACAAATTTTACATCGAAGTTATTTCGAGAAATAGCACGACTTTGCGAAATGGAACAGAAACTAACAACACCGTACCACCCCCAAAGCGATGGTATGGTAGAGCGTTTCAATCGCACACTGACAAATATGCTGAAAATGTATGTCTCTACAACCCATGATAATTGGGATGCTCACTTACCCTATGCCCTTTTCGCCTATTGGACATCAGTCCATTAATCCACCAAGGAAACACCCTTCTACTTACTGTGTGGACGTGATGCCCGGATTCCTACAGATGAAAACTTTGCAGTGTACCGAAGCCCCTATGTTGAGAGCTTTTCATCATACAAAGAAGAGCTTCAAGATCGACTGACTGTGGCATGGCAAATAGCATCAGAGCACATACAACAAGCACAATGACTGCAGAAAACCCAATATGATAAAACAGCCAAGATTGTGATCTTCAAGAAAGGAGATATAGTTTATTTGCATAATCCGACCGTAAAGCAGGGGAAGTGCCCCAAGTATACCGTATATTGGTATGGACCATATCGAATCATGAAGATGGACCCACCCAATGCCCACATACGACTTATAACAAAGCCAGATAGTCGCCTCGAAGTTGTTCATGTCAATCCGTTACGACTGTTCACCACAGAGACCAAGCCTTTGTGAAATTGTGTATTTCGGTGTAGGTTTTTCTTAAGGGGTGAGGTGTAACGAATGGTTTATTCGTTGATATTCATTATTTCTCGTTTTAACTTCCTTGTACGATTTTCTGTAATGTCCAATCTATCGCTTTTCCATAACTAACTTTTCTAGTTTGATTCCATGTTTTGTGTTTACTCTATCGCTATAAATTTGCTATAATTAGCTATCTATCGGAGCTTGATCATTCTAACGGGAATAATATTTACTTAGCTGTTTTACTGCTTATAAACCTTTGTCATAATGATAGATTAGGAGAGAGAATTAGAGCCGATCTATCAGTGTGATTCGCCATAACTTTAGTTGCCTTACGCTATATTGTAATGGCTACTCAAGGTCTACAATATTGGCTTTGTATTACGGCTATCCAATAAAAGTTATACATGCTAGATTGTCAAGTTAAGAAGCAAAAAAATCGAAAATTTCCACCTCTGTGGATATGTTTATCAAGGCCTGAAGGGTCAGCATGCGCTAGTCTTTTTATAACTCATAGGTTCTTCCCCAGTATTCTAAAATGAAATCAAGGTCATTCATTTTCTGCTGCTTGTTGATAGTTGAATAAATGTATAATGACTGATCTGAAAAGTTGCTGTCTATGCTATGCATTAGCAGAGATACCACAATGTTGTGAATGTTATTGAGAGCTTCCATGGCCTTACAGTCAATGACTAAGTATTATGGAACATTTCAATTGAAAAGTTGGAAATTTGATTTTCCAATATTTTAGATTCTCTATCATTAAAAACACCTGATGCCAATAAATCTAAATTCCATTAGCATTCACAGCTTTGTTTGTACAAATATGAGAAAGAGTTTAGTATTAGTATTGTTTCTGATGAGAATTCATTTGAATTTAATGACAAAAATAAGAATTCTATGATGTCTCAATGTATCTTTTTTGAATAAAATAAACCTAAATATGCAATTTTCATTTATGCTCAAATAACATTTAATGACTATAATCTCAAGATAAGAAAAAGTGTTTTTATTCCATTCTGCATGTTACCACCGACTTTAAACTTTGTGTCCTTAAATTGTTGATTTATTGGGATATTTCTTTGCTGTATTTCAGATATAAATTTCAGCTTTGAATCATGACATGGCATGAATCATGACCTTTTTTGAGAGTTATGATATAGTTCAGAGGCAGGTCGAAAAGTAAAAATCAACACCATTGCCAAAGGAGTGATGAAAATTTCGTTTGTATCAGGTACTTTTCGAGGTGGAAATGAAATTGCTGATGTTGAAGTAACATGTTCCCAATAAGGAAAATAAAAGATTTGCATAGTTGTATGGAAAAATTATCTTGCTCATTTAAGGTACATAAAGCTTTTTCTGTCTAACAGCATGGTTTAAAACTAAAATTTTGATGTTTCAGGACTTATGCATATGGAATAAAGTCAAACCTCATGACTTTTCATTATACAGCCAAATATCATGCATGGCTATGATATAGTTTAGAGACAGATCGGAAAATAAAATCCAACAACTATACCAATGAGCAGCTAAGATCTTGTTTGGTTGATACTTTTGAAATTAGAAACAAAATCTTTTTGTTATAATAACAACTTTACAACAACTCAAATTAAAAAATTATACAAAAACTAAGGTTTTTTCTAGCCAAAAAAATTCAGAAACTTATCCTTATCTGAGTATAGCTTTTTACAATTGACATGCAAATTTTCTAGCAGTTTTTGATATTAAGTCATTAAACTTCTTATCTCCAATGCCATGAATATCACGGTTGCAAGAAAATTGCAGCAAGTACATTTATTCATAGATTGGAATTTTTAATCTGAATTTTGATTGCATTTGTACTTTGATGAAGAACATTATTATTGTTTATGTAAGAAAATTTTATTTAGGTCCATGCACAATTAAAGGAGCTATGCAGATAAATAAATGAAATTTTGTCAAACGGAAAGCTATTGAGTTAACAAATTGATATTTTATGCCTAAATTAACCACATGGAATTAAATACGCCTGGAATTTATCACTCCTGTAGTCAGGAAAGATGATAACTATCCCTTCAAAAATATTTTCTTTCCAACTCATTATTAAGAATTTTTCAAGTATTTTCCCAGTGTAACACTGGTTCTGACTCACAGTGCTAGTCTTGCCTCCCTGTGTGATTGTTAGATTGAAATTGCAAAAAGCAGGTGTCTAAGATATTGAACTTAAAATTGACCATATTTTTGGCCGACCTGATAATTATTGTGGTTTACAACTTTCTCATTCTTGCACATGATTTGTGACGTCGACAAAGACTTCATTGAAAATGATACAGTCATTTTTGAAGTGACAGTTTGCGATGGCTCACAGTGTGATTAGTAGCTCATTTTATTAATGATAATCGATAAAATCCATTTCAATGAATTATGGCCAAAAAATGCTTTTAGCAATACATTTGAGTCAACTTTCTAATCCTTATGATTTGAACAATATTCGTGTCATAATTGTTGATCAAGCTTTGAATTCGATTGAAAAATAACCATTAAAAATTTCATATTATTCCCACTTCAATTATGAAGAAGTGTATCTGATTTTGTGATTCTGATCTCTTTATATAGAAATCATCTATTTTTCGTTTTATTGAAGTAATAAAACTTTGTTTAAAAAAATTTTTTGTATTGATTTATATCTGTGATGAAAGAAAAGTTGTATGGTTTTATAAAGAAAGTGCAGATTTTTTAAAAGACATTTTTATTTGAGTATTATAGTGTGTCAAAACTTTAAATTGAAACATTTCAAAACAATATTGAACCAATTGCTTGTCCATTGGCATTCGTGTGGCTCTATGACAGATCCATTCAGCCATCATACTCATCATAAACTTATAACAAGTATTCAAGCATGCAACGGTCCTATAATTTCCAGGATCATTACCGTCTCTGGAACCCTTGTAAAGGGAGATCGCCCTTCCTGTTGCCATCCATGCAGGCATTGGAACTTCACGTCCCTCCTTGAGGTCCACGATGAATCTAAATAGTGCCCGCTTGGTGCTTGGGAAAGCTTTCCACCAGGAAGGGTGTATGCGAACGGCCTGGTCTTCCTGCATACCTCTTCCCAGTTTGCCTCTTCAGGCGGAAGGGGCTAGGCTTCACCCAACATCGTTTCCTGTGGAACCTTCTGGGCCCATTCCTGTAGCATGGGATTCACAGCGAAGCCACGATTGACCCCAATGATCCCTTCCCAGTAGTCCCTGACAGACTGCACGGGAGTGATACGTGAGTCCATGTGTTGCCTAAGAACCTGCTTCAGAGGTGCCCAATGAGCTCTCTGATGTTCGATCTGGTCCAACCTGGTCTTGGCGATTTTCTGGCACTTGGCCAGGTGAGAAGTAAGGTCTAGATACAGTACCTCCATCTGATTCGACGTCCCCAACTTATACCTCCTACCATATTCTCTTTTTAGGTCCTTCAGTCTATAACGATGGTTCGAAGTCAAGTCTTGGCCCGACTTGATTCGTTCCATTATGCTTCTGAGCCAACCAAGTCTCTTGGTGAGGATCTGTACTTTCTGGTGATTCTCCTTCTTCCATTGCAGAAAGGTGGCCTGAGATTTACCAAGTACCATATGTTGGATTGTTAAAGCTGCACTGTAAACGGCACAGTTTAGAGTTTCCATGTAGGGGTTTTGCTGGACAACCTCGCTGATGGCCAACTCCCTATACTTGAGGTACTTTTGTGGTATATGATTAACCCGCACAAGTTTTAGAGGCACTCGCTTCTTGATCCTCCTAGCTTCTTTGAAGGCTTTTTCCAACTTTGACCTAAATGTTTCAGCCTGTTCAGCTTCCACATTGTTGGGTATGAGTTCGCCCTCAACTGGGGCTATTTCCACTAGGATTTCCGGTTGTGTGACTTCAACCCGGGCTATTTCGGCCTCTAGCTGGGTTTCCCTCACAAGGCCATCTTCTTTGCATACTTGTGGCTCCAATTGAGGTTCCACTGACACAGGCTGGGTAGCTATTTCCTGTGTCAGGATTCCTCTCCTCTGCAGACCTCTGCTTTTATCCAACAGGCCAGCTGCAGAACTGGGAGTATGGGACACCCTGTTACTTGCAATCAAGTCATTCCAGCAGCTTTGCAGCACTTTATGGTCTATTTTCCTGGTTTCTTTATTTCTCAATGATGTCACCAAGGGTAAAAGGACTTGGCAATCTGCCTCTGTCCAATTGACGGCCTTGTCTCTCTTATGCTTCACTCCGCCTGGTCCACACGGGGCCTGGCTACTGCGGGTTTCCTGCTCTTGGCTTCTAGAACCATTAAGCGTGAAAGTACTGCCTTCCCCATTGCTGGGTTGGGCAGCGCCTGAGAAGTGAGCGCTGATGGTATGGCGGCGGGTATTTGTGCTATTGCGCACTGGGGTGTAACCACCCTGGATTCCCTTGGAAGTTGATGGCACAAGTGCCATTTCTCCTTCTAACAGATTTATTACAGAACCAAGGGGCATTTCAGCCTCCTTTGTTCCGATGGCCTTCTTTAACCCTAGGGCCAACAGTCCAATAGACTGAGCTGAGGTCTCTTCGGCAACATGACCAGGGGGACCTCTCCCCTGACTGTCTGTCAAGCCAACTGTCTCCGCACTATTTTCCAGGGTACCTCTCCATGGCACAGCTGCCTTAGGAGTCTTGTTTGGTTTCATATACCCTATATGACCCTTCAGCGGTGGTCAAGCAAGTTGAAGGCAGGCCCGCTATCATTCCTTTGCTGTCGTCAAGAGCACAGTCCTGCTTTTCCCTTCCCCGCAATAGACAGGGCCATGGCTAGTCCATGTTGGTTCTACCACATAGGACATCATTGCTCTGCCCCTGGAAGGTACTCTACTTCATTATGACCCACCACTACTCCACACTCTCTCTCCCCGCGCACAAGTGCACCTTGCCCAGAACAACACCTGTTGCCCAAGGAAGAGCCCCTTTCACGATTCCAAGCATAGTTCGTCCTAGGCGTTAGACAATACTCATACCCCATATGTTCCAGAATACTGTCTTTTTCCCCTGGGCCAGGGAGCCAGACACCCCACATGTTCACAGTCCAATTCCACGAAGCAACGCTCATTACTCCTGATCTAGTCTGTTGGGTACAGACTAGCAAGTGTTCGCAAATTTGCATAATTTTTATGCTAATTTCCCTAAAAACCTTTTATTCAGTTTTACTATATGGCAATACAAAAAACAACAAACTACAAGCCTCGCGCAGTCTGCTGCGAATGAAAAACAAAAAAAAACACAATACAATCCGTTAACAAGGGCGTTTGGCGGCCGGTTCCACCTGCAACTCAACGTTATCGTCATTTTTACTGACGACGCCCCCTTTGTTGTCAGGGTTTTCTGACTTGATTGTTGGTGGCGCTGCTGGTGCCTTCTTTCGCTTTCGTTCTTTAAGACCCCCTGTGGAGGGGGTCTCGTCGATTTTTGCTTCTATTAGAAGCAATGCCGCTTCGACAGCAGCCTGCCTCGCTTTAACAAAAAACCATGTACAAGTGAGTTACAGACTAATTACTCCGCTTACCACGTCTGTGGACAAATTGGGTTTCCCCGCATTCTCTAGTCGCTGAATTTTGGTGTACAATAAGTCCGAGCGAAATGGCGCCCCTCCTTGCGACACCGGGAAGATGTCGAACAGCCGGTTAAGCAGCATTGTGAGGAACGGTCCCCCTGCCGCCCTGACCATCCCCACCACCTTTCTGATTCTTCTTGAACTAAAAAGAGACCAATTATTATTGTGACAATCAGAACAGTAGAGTAACGCCTTACTTTTTTTGCCTTTTTGGTGCCAGCTTGCTTGTTTTGCGATGACATGGTTAATAATAAAATATTATTATTAAATTAAAAAACGGGTGGATATTTACCTAAAAAGACAAAAACCACAAAATAAGCAAGGGTGTATACTACATAACAGAGAGGGTTACACAATACACATTATAAGACCATGGCTACCCTATGGGTTCAGCCTAGTGACATTTTTCCAGTCCGATTTGCATTAGTATCCATTAGTATCCCATGTCCATCTATTTATCTGGTCACAATGATCCAAATTCTGCAGCAGTGGTTTCCTCTTCCACAACCCCAAAATTTTCTCTACATCTGTGGAGTAATGTAAATCATTCATGGCTGGCACCAACTCCTTTGTATTTGTACTTGCTGTATTACAGGCCATGATAGTCTTGAATTACAGTTGGGATAATGGTAGGATGACTAGGATTGATCCCATTGTTGCATTCCAGCATCCATTTCCTTTGCTAATCTTCCTTGACAATATGTGATTATGGGAAATGTCCTCTTGTACAAAGGCAAGTTTTGTTCCACTGTTTGATCATATACACTCCAGAAATTAAGCCAGTCATTATTGGGCATAAAAAGTGGAGAGAATTGTTGTGTAAACTTCTTGCAAAGGGAAATCAGAAACTGGACATTGGAAGTGATCGAAAATCATGGTCAAAACATGGTCTGGTGGTGTGGAGAGGCACTTGGCATAGTGTGGTCAAGGGCAGTAGTCGAATCAGGAGTGTAACCATATTTTAGAAACATTTTTCCATGAAAATAAAAATTTCCAAAAAAACTTACTTCAGTTTGATATAGTTAACAAGTATTATTGTCACATAATTCAGGCAGCAGCATATGTTATCAAGGTGTTGTTGAGCAGGGAGGAATGAGTGGGGCAGCTAAAATAGGTCAGCAGTTGGACAATTTGATGGACAGTGGTCAAGGGTGGAAAGAAAGTTGTTAATTGCCTAAAATGCAATTTTAACTACAATTAAGTAATATCTAAGGAAATAGTTGATTCCCAAATATAGTGGTGGTCACTCAGGGCATTTCCAGGCATTAGGCGATCCAGGTCATTAAATTGCATTGGAAATATATGCAACAATTTTATAAATTTGTGCAAATGAGGGTGATAGTCAAGTTGGGCGGAAAATTTTTTTCATGTCTTACTGTAGAATATGCAAATTTTTTTTACACTTTTCACTTTGAGTCCACTTTTCCCGGGATTTGAGCAGTCAAATTTTTTTAAATTTTGGGAATAGGTTTGGGTTGAAGAGTAAAATTTTTTGGTACCTACAGTATACCTTTATCCTGCAAATTGCAACTTTGGACGTATATCGCTCCGTGAGTTTTTGTCGTTAGAACTCGAAACCAAGTCCATTGGATAGAGCTCGGCGAGTTCTATAAGGACAGTGAAAAAAATTTCATCGACAGTATACCCTGTACAAAGTATAGGCCCAAAAAGGATTCTCAAATCGCAGACGTTGGAAAAATCTAAAAAGTTAATATGTTGTTGGGGACGCTCCCCTGAACTATTTAAGCCACCGCCATATGGTCCAACTCCTATTGGTTCTCCAGCTATTAAAGCCCGAAGTTGGTTGACCTACGTCCCCTGAGCGATTTTCAGATACGCGTCGTCTAAAATTTGTTTTGTGTCGTTCAGACTTCGGCAAGGGCTATCAGAATATCAAAGAATTTTTACCAAAAAATTAAAATTCAGTGTAAACCAATGCAAAATGTGTTTTGTAAAATCACTTTTTTTGACGTAGCTCAAAAATGACGCAGTTAAGGTACCTTGATTTTTTGATATGTTGTACAGCTCAACAAGACGGACATATTCCATATTCGCATAGAAAAAGTTATTCGCTATTCCACGTCACAGAGCGATGAATAGGGCGAAAATCTAATTCACTTGATATTGGTGTAAACTTTACAACTTTCCACAAATAGCATCTCTGACACTTGGAATGCAACCCCTCAAAGTTTCAAGACATTTGAAAAAAAATTCATGGAGATACACATAGTCAAAGTTGCTCAAAAACCAATTTTTTCCAAAGTGTGAAGTGAAATGTGAATTTCTTACATTTCTTTTTGTACGTATGTTTAATTTTCCAACTTTACAATAGTCAATTCCCAGACATTGGACGATGTTTGGACATTGAAATTTCACTTATGGTCTTGACTTGCGATAAGGTTCACTTTAGAAATCAACCAACATTCGAATCAATGCTGTATCATACCCCATTAGCAAATGGTTTCGCAATCAGCTATACCCATATGTTAAAAGCTTAAATCTTTGAATAGTGACTACTCCTTCAAAAATTGACATTTTTGAAAACGAAAAAAAGATTTGAGCTTAGAATGAGGTCCCCTATTTAATCTACAGAAAAAAATTTCAATTTAAAGTAAAACTACAGTAACCCTCCAAAATGCCAAAATATGCTCTTTACACTCAAACTATCAAAATTCCTACTTTTTCCTTATATAGTTTTTCTAAGGACAGTAGTCCTTTAAAAAAAAACAAACTTCTGTAGTCGAAGTATGATAAACATTACAGTTGGGAAAAACAAGCGCTGGCGCAGCTTAAAATGCAGGCCGAAGGCCTGCTTACCCTTCAATCCGCTCCACTGAAACTCGAGTGGAAATTCAAGAAAAGTGAAAAACACAAAAAAAACAAGAAAAAGAAAAAGAGTCCAGGCTTGGGTTTAGACTTAGGTTCACACTTAATCTTGGGTTCAGGCTTAGGCTTAGGTCCAGGCCTGAACTTTTGTTCAGGCTTAGACATATATTCAGGCATAGGTTTAGCTCCAGACTTAGGTTCATTCTTAGGCATTGGTTCATGCTTAGGCTTAGGTTCAGTCTAAAGCTTGAGTTAATGCATAGGCTTAGGTTCAGACTGCTTAGGTTAAGGTTGGCGTTCATGTCATTAAAACATTTTGAGCCTAGGACAATGTTCAGATTGGTTGATTGTCTGATTTTTGAAATTTAGTTCACTCAACTTAAATCTATGGAATTTATTGAAATATCACACATCTTGTCTAGAAATTAAATATTGGTGGAATTCATTTTCTGGCATTCTAGAATACCAAAATTCAACAAATATTTGATAATATGTGCTAAAATTTTTGATATTTGAATCTGGGATAAAATACTTGCCACACTTTTTAATGGCTTACATCATTTGAGAAAAATCTCTTTCCATGTATTATTATGAGTATTAAATTACAGATTTCACATATATAAGATAGGATATTTGAACAAGGTCAAAAAAAGAGACAGTTATAGAATCCATTTTTCCAAAAATTTTTGCGGTTTTCAGTAAAATCTAATGGTTCCACAAAACTTTTGCACAATTGTACAGAATAAAACAGTTAGATCATTAGATCTCATAGATTTAACATGATTCTTAAAATCTAATGACTTTCCTGGTTTCATCACAAAGAGATGTTGTTCAGGATACACTTTCAACATTCCAAATGCTCAAACATTATTTTCTGGGCAAGAAAAATGTCTTGCAAAACAGTTAAAAAGTATCTTGAAAACAAGGCTCAAGCATTTGGTAACTTTGAAAAACCTGTCCAAATATGTGAAAAATGTGCCACAAACAAAGATTTTTGGGGAAAAATTGACTAAAACCATTAGATCCTTAGATCCTATACCAGAGGACCTTTAAAATCTAATGGTTTTACTTGTTATAGAAAAATTGAACATTGGACTTGTTAAGAATGAGCAGAACAAACCAACCACTCAACAACACATAAAACCATCAAAATCAATAATTGTAGACTAGATGGTTAACAACTGATATACTTGACCATATCAAATTGCCAGATGTATCACACAGTTTGTTGTTAAGTAGAACCATTAGATTATAGGACCCTCAACCATTTTGAAATTTTTTAAAGAATACAGGACAAACTGGTCATATGACCAACTATTGTCAACAGCTGATGCACTAGTCAGACAGTATTGATTTTATTTTTAAATTTATTATTAAATCCTACTCTCAGAATCTTAATTTTTTTTTGCGACTCCTAAAATCTAAGGATCATACAGTTTTGATCAGTTTTTCACACAAAAATTTGGTTTTGATGCCATTTTTACATATTTGGGGCCATGTAGAAAGTATGCTGGAAGCCTCAAGGTGTAAAGTTCGACTTCCACATAGAAGTACACTCAAAACTGCAATAAGTAAAAATCGACCTAAATGTTCCTTGAAAGTTGATGAGGCATTGTCTCTAATGAAAAAGTTTAAAAATCACCTGGGGGTCATAGAATCTAGTGATATAGCAGTTTCATGCAAGACCTTTATAATATTTTGATATATTTTTTTGGCAAAGGTACGTTTACTTTCTAATTATTACAACTTGAAGCCTATTTTCCCACAAACTCAATTTTCAGTTACATGTCTTTCTAATGGACATACTAATTTTATTGCACATAAGCTTTTTGAACTGTGAAACTGTGGAATTAAAATGCCTTCCTGTACACATTGTTCTACATGAACCAGTCGGCTTATTGTGCCTGTACACTGAAGACTTGTTAATGAGACATTTTTATGTTCACTTGTATATTCCCACTGCTTAATAGTGGTGGACTTTTCCTCATCTACAAATGTATTCCAAGGCAATGTAGATAAAACCTTATTGTTATTTGGGTTTTATTCTATTCTCCACTCTCTAGAGAAATATCTAAACCTTGAAACAAATTTTTAGAAAATTTTATATTCTCCCCTCATGAAATATAAGTAACATTATCTGATTTTCCTAAATTTATATATTGTTTTATATATTCTCCAAAATTTATATAATCTCTTATCAATCTTAATATCTATTAACATCACACATTGAGTTAAAAAATAATATTATATTTTCCAAATCAAAATATATTGAATTTAAAATTCACAGTCATCAGTGATATCACTACACATATTCCTACAAATGTATTTTTTAATTGATTTTTTATGATGATCAAATCTCCTAAAATATTTGTATGTATGCAAAATTTTGATATAGATATTACCCATTATGCTTTAGCTTCATCAATGCCCTAAACAAATAAATATATGACAAATATATTATATACTCAAATTCATACATCTGTATTACATTCAATACTATCAATATTTATGTTATAGTTGTTCATATCTACCCTTCTTTACCCCTGGTTTTGGATAACTCATTTTAGTGTATGCAATATTTTCAAACACATTTTAATCAATAAATCATATTAAAACTTGTATTATTGAAGGCATGAAAATTGCTGATAGTATAAGTAAAATAATTGATATGACCATTGTTGTTATAGTCGTTATCCAGCCCATTTTAATAAAATCTGTAATACAATTGTATCTGAGTCATTTCCATTTCACTCAGCTGATCTGAGCACATATTATTCTTCATGGATAAACATATGGTTGGAGCAGACCTTTATAATATTTTGATATATTCTTTTGGCAAAGATACATTTACTTTATGATTATTACAACTTGAAGCCTAATCAGGACATTAGCATGACTTCTCACAAACTCCATTTTCAGTTACATGTCTTTCTAATGTAAATGTGTTGGATACTCGCATTTCTCATCCAGACCCATATCCATTGAATCTGGATGATGAAGGTTTAGTTGGGTGTCTTGATGATCACACTACACTGCATTTTCATTTGGCCACTTGGTTGGAGCTACAATAAATCTGTTGCATATAGCCATTCTGTCTGTTTTCCCCAACTTTATAGTTTGTGGTTCTCATCACAGAAAAAACATGAAAAAAATTTACAACTTCAAAGATGTTTTTTAGTGAACTTTACTTCCTTGCGTCTTTCCCCAAATAGGGAGAGGCGTCATAATTTTATCCCCATTTTCCTGTAGCCGTTTTTTGTGTTAAAAAGCTCATAGATGCTTTATTTGAAAGTTTTCGAGCTTTCTCAAACCTTTTGGTGTCATGGAGCCATTATGGTGCAAAAAATTGAAATTTTCGACTTTGAAATCTAATCTAAAAGCATTGTGGGGCAATTTTTGCAGCAAGCTATCCAAGAGTATAATGACTTTGAATTACATGTGGAATCGACTGTTAAGTTCTCTTTGATGACAAGTAAGAGCCCATAAAAGATAATGATCTTTCTGATGATAATCGCCAAAAAAGTTTCTTGCACAATGACATTATGCAATGTTCGAAAATATATTGTCCAAACATTTATTTCAAGAATTAGATTTGAATTAGTTTCAAGCCAGCGATAGAAATTCTGAGCCTAGACCTCTTCATTACACGTTCTATTCAGGTGTATTGGGAACTCAGATCCTTATTTTTATAGCATTGAGATGACACAGAAAAAAATGATGAAAATATGATGGGCACAATCATACAAGGTTCATGAAGTTGTGTTACACAATAAAAGTCACTTTGATAGGTGGAAATAGCCAACTTTCTCGAGTTTTGGGGGAAGGGGTCAGCAACATCAAGTGGTCGAAAAATGCGTTTTTCCGACCCAAAATGAATGAAACAGGCCTCCGATGAATGAATTTCTGCTTTGAAACTGATCTGACAATTTCTGCTTTGAAACTGATCTGACATTGTTTTAATGCAAAGAGCGGAAAATTTTTCACATTTTGGACTGATTTTTGCTAACAAAAGTCACTTTTGACCTAAAACAAGGTATTTATCTTCGATTTCCAGCTGCATGGTCAATCGTACCTGTCCAAAACTGAGAGTTGGCGGAAGGATTCACTGACAACTGCCCCCAATCAAATATTTTAGGAGTACCTTTTCCCCTTCCCAATCTTCCAATCTGTACAGGATAGACAGCATTGTTATGTGCCAGTGCAGCAGGTTTAAACATTGGCCAATTTTTACAATTTGAAACATGAACTATCACATTTAAAAGGATGGAAACCTTATTCTAGGGATGTAGATTTATTGATTCCATCCAGGTATCTATAACTGCTGTGAAAATTCATTTTCCAGCATTTAATAACAAAAACAACCAATATTTTTTTCGAAAACTTTGAAGTAAGAAAGTTCTCATTCTCCAGCCACGTGCAATGTAAAAATCTGAAAATTATTCCAGCCTGGATAAAGGATAAGCAAAATCTGTTACTTTAATCAGGATCGTCAAAATGTCAGTAGCACATGCACATCTTCCTGCTGATGTTTTTTCTCAATTAACCCCACCGCATAAAATATTCAAGGCTATGATCCTGTTAAAGAGAACCAACCAACCTTATTCAAAGCAAGGACTGCAAAAAGTCTACTTTTTCAATTACTTCTACCTGTGGGTTTTTGGGTTTTCTTCTATCAATAATTGTCATGAGAAGTGACAAAGTTTAAAATATTATCTTGTATTTTTTGTAGATTTTCGATCATAATTTTTCCGAGAAATAATCCGGTAAAAACCAGTTCTTGTAAAAAATTTGTTTACGTGTTTCCTGTACCAAAAGTTAAATATATGCACAAAAATTTAATTTTTTCCGCCGGATTTTTGTCATTGTTTTATATGTTCAATTTTCCCAGCAGATGTGGTCAGATCAATTCAAAACACTAATGGATTTTTGGGAAATAGGCCACTCTGGCCCATTAGGATGTGTGGAAATACAACAGAAAGCATGGGACTGTAGTGACAGAACCTGCGTCTCAAGTGGAAGGCCGATCTAGTTTGGGGATGGACCCCTTCTGAAAGATGGAAGGAGATGAGTCGTAGAAATTGTCCACTCATTGGAGAGTCGTTTTTTTTAGACTGTTTCTCATGCCTTTGGCATATAACATGAACGTTATCACCATTTTGTGGATAGCAAACTATCCCAACTTTAAATTGGTTTTCTTTGTGGGTACTATAGTGCCCCTTTCTTATTTTTCAGGGCCGCCTGCCCTTGGTGGTATTCCTTCCCTTCCACAGGCAGGGATGTTGCCCCATTTTATCTTATTTGCCAGCATCGCCACCCAAACCGGAACCCTTCGAATTCTGGCGCAGGTCTGACCACATCTGACCGGTTGTAACATAAGTTGTAACATTTATCTATTGTTGTTATTGTAAATTAGTAAAGTTAGAAAAAACCCCATCCCATTTGTCAGTGCTTCGGGGACTAATAATTCTCCCAACACCCCACTCCTGACATATAAATTGCAGTGACCTAATAACAGGGGGAAAACCCAAAATTTTCAAGCCTTATCCAAAACTTATTTTTTCTACAAAAATTTCATCAAAACAACTGGCTTGGTCCGCTCTGCAAAAAGAATCATTGTGTGACGTATTTAACCATGTCGAGCATGAAAGTAGGGAGCAAACCCTAAGAGAAAAAATGCCGATTCACAACCAAAATTTGCAAGACCCTTTAGGAAATGTTGTTCAAGACGCCCTGGCCAACATATTATATGGTCGTTTAAGGGCGCTCAAAGCTCAAATTGCTCATAAAGTAGCCACCACTGAAGCAGGCCTGAATGAGTTGAGAGTTGGACATTTACAAAGAGGAATAAGCACTAAAATTTGTGATTTTCCTCATTTTTCTGGATGCCCTCTGAAAATTTCGAAGAATGGGCCAAAAAGTTGGAAAAACAAATGCTTTTGAAGGGCCTCAAAATCGATGACAATGCCCTTAAACTGATATTTTTGGAATTCCATTTGGAGGGGGATGTGTTGATGAAATTCGAAAATATTTCCAACTCTCCTAATCCCTCAGAAACCTACGAACAAACTAAGCAGGCATTGCTAGATGCTTTTCCAGTCATGCAAGACACCCTGTTTCACTGCCAAATTTTATGGGACCATAGGCAAAAGCGTACTGAATCAGTGATAGCTTCTTTCAATAAGCTCGAAAAGTTGGGCTGGCTTGCCTACCCAAATTTTATATTAGCTGTACGGGAAAACTTAATTGAACCCGTTTTTTGTGAGGGTCTGTTGAGTGACATCCAAAATGTTATTAAGTATAAACAGTACCCTGATTTGACAGCCCTTGTTTTGGAAGCTGTTTTTATTGAACATCAAATGTTGCAGTATGAAGCTAAAGTCCCTTGTGGGTCTGCATACCCCTCTTTCATTAGGGAACCAGTCTTTGCAGTTCAGGGAGAGGATCTCTGCAAAAAAGAAATGTCACAATTAAATGAAAATTTTGATAAATTAATGACCCACATGTTCAAAAACAGGGGTCAAAATGAAAAACCAAAACGTCCAGATCGGGCAGGTGTCACATGTTTCAAATGTGGGAAAAAAGAGCACTATGCCAATGAATGCAAGGGCGATCCCGCCCCTTCTTTGCCCCGTAAATGCTCTATTTGTAGCAAGGAAGGGCACCTAGCCGCCAACTGCTTTAGAAAATGTCGTCACTATAGAAAAACGGGGCATTGGCACAATGATTGCCCTGATAGGAGGAATTGCCCCCAAAAACAGGGCCAAAATAATAACAATGGGTCAATTCTTAATCTTTTGGACAGTGATGACCCTATTATGCCCTTTAATCTTACTGGTGCAGTTACAGGTTGCATTATAACACTTGACTATGATTCTGACGATGTCAGTGTCATTCTTAAACTGGTATGGTCGATACCACCAACGCCCGAGCCCTGCGATAACATATCTGATGGGGAAATAACTGACAACGGGTGTAACAAAGAAAGCCATCCAATGCCCTCACTGCACAAAAATTAGAAAATACCGAAAAAGGGTGAAAATTTAGAAAGTGGGCCGCAAGATACGCCCTCAATTTTGAACAGAATAGGTGAGAAAATTAATTCCCTTCTGGAAAAATTGCCCTTGAAACGGGCTTCTTTTCTACAGTCTGCAACGGCAATATACAGTACTGCTAATGCCCTCAATGTTGATGGGCATGAACCACTCGGTGCAGAAACTGCCGAAAATGCTCAACCAGCTGATGGGATTGATCTGGACAGAGGTCCAGACCCTCTGCCCTCGCCCCGATGTCCTTGAGGCATGGACGATGTGGGCCAAGGAATGTGGGACAGGGCCCATCAAATGGTGCCCGATATTTTTATGCCTGAAAGCACCATGAACAATGGTCCCAAAATTGGAACTACAAATGCCCCTCAATACGCCACAGGTGCTGGAGTAAGGACCATCATCCCTAAGAAAATGGAACAATGGCCCATTATACATAAGTTTTATGTATTTTTCGTGATTATTTGTTTGGGCATCAATAAAGTCTCACCTTTACAGATGTGTGGGAATTCACAGAGTGGGTATTCCATTGAAATTCTCAAAACGGTTTCATGTGTTAGACCCTTGACAGGTGGAGACCCTCTAACAGCTTTTGATTCTATCTATACCCCTAGTAGTCACCCTAGGAAAACATTCGCTTTTAAGTGTAGTGTTCTGACCCAAAGGATCTGTACCAACATGGGTTTCTTTGGCTCAAAGGGTATAGTTGTCGAATAGATAAGGGTAGGCACCCTGACCTACTTTGAGTGCAAATCTATCTGGGAAACAACAACATTCAAGGTCAACCAATCAACAAGACCTTCCTGGATTGGGGTCAACAGGAAACAAGCTCAATATTGACTATAAGTGGTGTTGCAGCGGCCACTGTATATCAGTTGACAACTTAATAATTGAAGAAGAGCAAGTGGCCTCTTGGGACGACTTGTGTGAATCACGTGACGTTCGACGAAATTCGTCGGCACGTGACACCAGCAACAAAATTTATATGGAATAGATTACAGGTATCGATAAGTAAACAGACACAACAATATAAAAGCAATGTTAACCATGCATTAAATATTATACTATTTGGCCATGCCATGCTGATGCCTCTCGAATTTATAAAAATCATAGAATCAATGGCTCATGCTATGAGCATATGCCTGTCATTGTGGAAGGAAAATTAATGTTCGTTTCTGCTGGTGGGGAAGATCTCCTACCCCTGAGCCAAAGGTTTGATTGCAATAATCAGCCAATACACCCTCATAAAATTAACCAAACTTGGCACACTGAAGTTGGCCAGATACATGTTAGTGAGGTGCCTCTAGAAGTTATTTGGCATGGCAATTTTTAAGTCTTTGATTTTAAGGCTCTGGCCATTTTTAATAACCAACTGGCCACTGCCTCAACCAGCTTGACGTTTTTGAAAAACTATATGTATTGGACCCATGACTTAGAATTTGTGTCAATAGACTAGTGAATTATACTGCAGAAATGTCCCTTAATCCAGGGACTGTTTACGAGTTTTTGGCTGGGTCAAGTCAGGCCCTGAGAAATACAATTTCAGGGGCTGGGCAGGCCCTCGAGCATGCAATCCCTGGGTCAAGTCAAACAATGACTCAAGGGCTCAATAATTTATTAAAAGGCCCTTTGCAGATGCTAATGAATTTAGCCATCTTAGTGGCTTTTATAGTGGGTGCCATCTCTCTTAGTTGCTGGTTTCTCGTATTAAACAACCTCAGAAACCCCCAAGATACAAATTGCCCAGGCACAGTGTGGCTCCGAGATCTGCCCCTACACTTGGGCAGGCCCTCCTGGAGTTGGCCAGTTTAAGAAGTTGGGAAATGCCCAACCAATATATTGTGGTACCTGAACAGAAGGCCCCGAGTGCCCCTCTGATAGAATGGGTAAATAATGCCACACCTTTGGGTTGTGGCAACCAAAGAACACCCCATATCTTGGTAACTGTGAATAGACAAGCAGTATCCAGTGCCATGGTCGATTGTGGTGCGACTTTCACATTAGTTGACAAAAGAATTGTTGATCAACTCGATGGAGTAAAAATCGAGCCCACAAATATGACCCCTATAGCCCCCAATAATATGAGTATTCAGATATTAGGTTCCGTATATCTTATGATAGAAGTGGGCACCATCAAGGAAATGGTCCTGGCCCTTGTCCAAGAAAGTTGTGCTGCTGACATTTTACTGGGTCAAACTTTTTGTTTCATTTTAAGCAGTAGGCTATAAACAATGAAAAATCATATGTAAAGCTGGATAATGAAGTCATCCCCTGCACAGGGGTAAACTATCATTCTTTGCACCATAGAGGCGGCATCTATATGAATGAATGGGTGGTTCTGGCCCCTAGGAGTGTGACTGAATTTTCAGTCCCTGTTGCCGAACTCTACAAAAAAGAAACTATGGTCCAGTTCTCACCGAAAACAAAAGTGGCCCCAAACATGCACATTTGCTTTGCTGCCACTGTAAGCCCAGTTTTTGACCACATGTTGCGGGTTTCAGTAATGAACCCCTTAAAATCGGAAGTCACCCTTTACCCCAGGATGTGTGTTGGCTGTGGGGTGTTACGTGGAAATAGAAAGGGAAAACTTCAATGTCTATGAAAATGGACCATGGTCCATTAACAAAGAAGAGCCCATAAACGATTGGCTAAGCCAAGCTGTCGACTTGTCTGGCTCTGACCCTACAGATACTGGAAAACAACTTCTTTTGGATTTGTTGGCCAAATATTTGTACTTATATGCAAAAACAAAAACAGACGTTGGCCGTAGATCCCTTGTGAAGCATAAGATTAATACACAGAACAGTAACCCCATCAAAAAGCCACTTTTTCGAACAGCACCTAAAGAGAAGGCTATGATTCAAGAAGAAATCAAGAAGTTGGAGTAAAGTGGGGTTATCTCAAAAGGGAGTTCCCCTTGGTGTACAAATACAGTATTGGTCAAGAAGAAAGATGGTGGATTCCACCTCTGCATTGATTTTTGGGGTCTAAATATTGTTACCAAAAAAGATACATACCCCATCCCGCAGTTTGCCCATATTTTCGATGCCTTGTGGGGTATGCAATACTTTACAACATTGGACCAGACCAATGCATATTACAGCATTCCAATCGCAACCCAAGATTGCGAGAAAACTGCATGCAATTGCCCATCTGGGCAATATCAATTCAACTATTTACCCTTTGGCCTTTGTAATGCCCCTGCCACCTTTCAACGCCTCATGGACGTCTTGCTTTCAGGTTTACAATTTATGAACACAAAATCTAATTCTATTTTCTGAAGTATATGATCAGAATGATCATCAGAATGCTTTAAAAAGCTCAAAAACACTTAAATAAAGCATCTGTGAGCCTTTTCAAGCTAGAAAACCAGGATTTTAAGACAAAAATTTTTTTTCCACATGTGGAAAAAAAATTTGACCCCTTTTCACATTTGTAAAAAAGGTTCATGGAAAAAAACGGTGGATGATCAACTACTGCTTGTCTCTAGTAGGAAAAAGCAAGCCACTTCTGTTATGAATCCATCCGAGGATGAAAAAGCATTAATGCTGTCAACTTCCAGTGGAATCCAGTGTGTTCACACCTGGATGCACAATAGCGGAATAACTAGCCACCATGTCATCAGTGCTCACTTTCCTGGAGCTACCCAAGCCAGCAATGATGAAGGCAGTACTTCTATGCTTAAGGGCTCTAGAAATTAAGAGCAAGAAATATGCAGTAGCCAGGCCCCTAGTGGACCATGTGGAGTGGAGCCTAAGAGAGGCAAGGCTGTCAACTTGACTGAGGCAGATTGCTAAGTCCTGTTAGCACTGGTAATCTCATTGAGGAATGAAGAAAATAGGAAAAATACTATAAAGAGCTGCAAAGCTGCTGGAAGGACTTGATTGCAAGTAAGGGGTTGCCCAGTACTACCAGATTTGCAACTGGCTTTTTCGCCAAAACAGAGAGCTGGGGAGGAAAGGAAATCTGACACAGGAAGCAGCCACCTAGCCTGTGGCAGAGGAAGCTCATGCAGAGAGGCAAGTATTCAAGGAAGGAGTTGGTGCGAGGGAAATCCAATAGGAAACAGAAGTGCCATCAGTTGAATTCACCCAACCAGAACACCTTGTGTAAATTGCTTCAATCGAAGTGGAACTCATACCAGATAATGTGAATGCAGCACAAGCCGAAACTTTGTGAACAGAGTTTGAAAAAGCTTTCAATGAAGCCAAGACCATCAAGAAACAAGCGCCATTGAAGATCATTCAGGATATTCATAGAGGACAGAAATACCTCCCATATAGTGAGCTTGTCTGGAGAAACCAAAAGTTGAAAAAACTAAACTGTGCTGTGTACAGTGCAGCATTAGTGATTTAATGTGTGGTACTTGATAAATCACAGGCCACCTTCCAGCATTGGAGGAAGGAGAATCACCAAAAGGTACAGATCTTCACTGAGAGACTTGCTTGGTTCATCTAGATCTAGACTAGGCCTTACTAGACATAGACCCGACTACTCATTTGGCAAGTGCCAGACAATCGGCAAGACCCAGATGGAATGCCAAAGAGCCCAATGGGCGCCTCTGAAGCCCATTCTTAGGCAACACATGGACTCAGGTAGCAATCCCATGCAGTCTGTAAGGAACCACTGGGAAGGGAAGGGATGTCAATCATGACTTCTCAATGAATGCCATGCTACAGGATTGGGCCGACAACATTCAGCAGGAAACAATGTTGGAAAACCATTTAAAGACATTCAGCAGGAAACAATGTTGGAAAACCGTTCAAAGAAGCTGGATCATGGAGCAAAAATGAAGGATGTGAGGTCCCAATGCCAGCTTCGATGGCAACAAGAAGAGTAGAATCGCTTTACGAGATTGAATCTTGTATACTTTTCTGTTGTAAAACATGTTGACTTTGTCAAGTTGTGTCAATTTTTCAAAATTTATTTGGGAAAAACCAATGTTTAGTATTTTTGATTCTATTTGATCATTATTTGAAAAATAAGGCTGAAACTTTGCAGTTTTTATGCCAGATATTTTATCTATAGACAAGAAACCACATTAAAAAAGCTTCATACCTCTGAAGGCAATAAAAGTCAGTACCAATGGCCTTTTATATGGCTCACCCTGTATTAGTCTGTTTTTCTTGAAATGCTTCAGAATGATTAAAACGGAAAGCAAGTAGTATTTCACATTTTCACGATTTCCTAATAAACAGTATACCATATGGGAGTGAAAGTAGGACAGCATACTGACCTGAGCTTCAACAATTTTTGGAGTGAGAAATTTTATGGTAAAAGCTTATGTAAACGATTTTGAGGACTAATGATTGGATTTGGTGATTAAAGACATGAGGAGGTTTCAGGACTGAAAAATCTACAGGAGTTTACAATTATTGTTTTGTTTATGCACTGCAGTTTTCTTTCATTCTTCCTGTCCCAAATATCAATTTTTCTTTTTTCCCCACCAATCTCTTTATGATTATCTATAAATAGAAATGGAGAACCAGAAGGGCAGGGAATCCTAGAAGGAAAAACATCTTACCCATTTCATGCATGAACAACATAATTTCTATATTAGCCAATCATTCTTGTCGATAAAGGCGCGGCCACGGAGCCATCTGGAAATTGCTGTTGGACCACGCCTTCATCAATAAAGATTTTTCAATGTTTAGGTCATCAATATGCTATAAAGAGTGAGGCATTCCAGTAAATATGTGGAACAACCCATGGAATTTTTTTTCAATACTGGTTTTAGGTACTCAATCAATGTTGGTAAGTATGCTCAAAGAATGATTTGATTGAATTCCTGAATGAAAAAATGAATGTAAATAGATGCAGGTACAATCAATGCAATGTATGCTGTAGATTTTTGTGCTACTTTTCATCTTATTCCTAATCTGTGCTTCACTGAAACTGATGAAATTATTGATATTTTTTCCCAAGGATCTCATTGATTGAATATTGCTAGTTGATCAAATGCTCCGTGTTGGAATATGCCTATGATTTTCTGACTTTGATCAACAAGGTCATTGATGAAACATGCAATTGAAAAGTCAAATCAGGAGTGAACTTTTTCTTCTTCAATTTAATTGAAAAAGATGATAAAACAGAAAAGCCTGTTTTGGTTGGTCTTAATTTGTTAGATTCTATTGGGGAATGCTGGCTAGAGACCTCGATGAGTGGTGAATTAACTGATCTTGACCTATTGATTCAAGAATCAAATCTGAATTGCTTTTGGTGGTAGCAATGTAGTGTATACAATCAACTGAAAAATTTACCCAATGTGTGGATTAGTAGATTTTACAAGGATGCAGAAAAAACAATTCCCAAAATGAACTGGAAACTTCACAATTTCTGTATCCACTTTTCTTGATCCAATCAAAAAACACCGTGCGCCCTGTTTAGCATATTACATTTAGATTATTCACTGAATATTCAAACTGATGCAGATCATATACAAAAAAATCGATTTGGCTATCAAATTTACCATCAGAAAGGACAGTGAGGGGCATATTTTAAAAAAAGATGCAACTAATGAATGGACTGTCAATTAGGCTCAAATATTCCTCTTTCAAAGACTGTTATACATGAATATATCTTGCAATAGGAAAAAAATTTACTTTTGTTTTCCTATTATATTTGTTCACCTCAAGAAAATAGTTTAAAGATGTTAGCATGAAAACTTGGTTTTCATACTGGAAATTTCAGAATTTCATTATTCTTTGATTAACTAGTTTTCTGTATGAACAATTAATCTTTTTCAGCTACATGTTAGGCAGCTGTGGGGTCAACACTATGCAACAGTTCTGACCACAGGCTAACAACAACAACAACCACAAAACTCTCCCAGACGTTTCACCAGATACTCACCAGAACTTTCACTAAACCTCAGGCAGAACACCTTGGCACGTACCTCAGGAGTTCCTACCCAAGTCTCCAATCCTATCCTTAAAAACTCCAACCTCTACGCTCACAAAACAAAACAACTTACAGGTTCAAGTTGTATTGGGTGACGAGTGGCGACGCCAAAAACAAATAATAAACAAAATAATTATAAGTAGGCGATGGCGGCGTCGCTCCATAAAACGAATCTTTTTAACAATGATAAAAAGACAGCAAAAACGCGAAACAGTGGCAGAAATAACCTATGCAAATTTATCTTTCTTTCTCGCCACTTTTCGCTGCGTCCAACCGCCTGCGCACCGACGCGGGAAGCTGAACACGTGCACCTGAGACCACCTCAACATCCCTCAGCCCTCAAAACCGACCAACGGGAGGTGAAAACCTTTCTGCAGCCTGAGTCTCATACTGAGGCCCCGACTGCATAACAGTTTTCCCCTCGGAAAACAAATTTTTGAGGCTACCCCCTCCAAGATGTGATCCAGGCCCTACCAGGTCCTTCAGGTGACGGCGACCTTGACCAAGCCATTCGGCAGGGCACTCCCTTTCGGGCTACCGGAAACAATCACGAACGTAGTTCGGCCTGGACTTTGACGTCGATCTGTGCCTAGATCCAGGGCGTCGCCGTTCCTCTTCTCCCATGTACTGGTTTTTACAGCTTCGGTGATGAGGTGCCCCAGGTGCGCTTCCTCCACGGTCGGCCGCTCGCCACGTCGCTCCGTCCAATACAAATCTACTCAGTAAAAAACATTTTCTATAAAATACTTCAAATATCTAATTACGAAAATTTTATAAATGCAATTAAAATTTTCACGTCTTCATCTTTTTCAGGCCCTGAAATTAAACGAGAAAAAATACGAGGGCTATGTACACGCCCGAAATAAGATGGACGGAAAGACGAATTTCGCCGGGCAACTTTTGGGCACCGGAAACGAGAAAAAATTTAAAATTTAAAGCAACAATAAAACGAGATAATATATTTTTTTTGTATTTTGTATTTTATTTTTGTTTTTGTATTTTTATATTTTTGAAATAAAATTTGTACGAAATAACGAATTTTGGTCCAAAAGTGATGCGGCTATATGAAATTATTGTTGCCCGCCGCCACCATAACCGCCGTATTGGAAGCTACCACGGCGAGGGTAGGGACCACCTCGAGCTCCACGACCCCTGAGGAATCCCCCAAAAACTCCTCGAGGTTGGGCCGCACGAGGGGGTCCGCCCATCGCCTGACCTCTATACGGTTGCGGATTAACCATTTTAAAGGGTCTACCTTGACCCTGTCCCTGACCCCAGCCTCGGCCATATCCCCCTCCAGTTCCCCTCTGGTACGTGCCCTGAGTGGAACTTATGGAAGATACTCCAGAAGCTGAGGTACTGGACCTACCTTGACTCTGTTGATTCGCATACGGTAATTTGAATACTCCAGGCTGGTGCCGACCCTGCGAGTGAGACGATTGTCGCGAGTGCTGGCTCCTAGTCCTGGATGCATCCCTAGGTTGTCTTTCCGTTAACATTGGAATCTTGAAGGGTTGCCCCTCCTCATCCTCGGCCTTCTGGAATTTACCAGAAAATTTCTGAACCATGTCCGACAACCTTCTTTTCGCTGCCATATCTACTGCAGTTTGTTGGTGTTCCTGCATTCGGTTGGCATACGCTTCCCTGAATGCAGTACTACCTTCTCCCCGCAGGTAGATAGAATAATACCTCTCTGTGACAAATGATTTGGCCCGTGCATCAATTGCACCAATATGTCTCGGGCCTAACTGCTGTTGTTCTAACTTTAGCAACACCATGGTACATAAGTATCTCACGGCTGCCATCACTATTTCCGCATCAAAATGATGAAACCAATTTGGCATGAACTTGAGCCAAATATACTCCCAAATGGGCTCAGGAACGTTTACATGATCATACAGGAAACCACCTTGAACATCAAAGTGATCCCCGTAGTTCTCGTAAAGCTCCTCTACTCCATTATTCACTAATGCCCAGATGATTTGATTCCTATTATCATCTGGCATATCCTGAGCAAAAAATTCGATCACCTCCGGTGTCGAAAAATCTATCCTTCCCTTCACCAAGGGAAACTTCTTATGGACATCCCAGTAGTCTCTCAAAACAGAACTTAGGTACTCCAAAGTTACTTCCTTATCTCTACTTCTCTTGACCGATTTTGTCGGTTCCGACGTAGAGGGTTTAGAAACAACTTTTTTCCCTGCGGAACTGCTCTGGTTCTGCTGAGAAGTCTTATCCACCTTAGACACGGGCTTAGCCAAAGTACTTTTCGTTGTTGCACTTACCTGAGATGCAGACGATTTACTAGGTAATTTAGCCGAAGCAACCGTCGACTGCACCTGACTCCTAGAACTTTTGGTTCCAGGCATCAGGCTCGTCGGCGTAGTTCCAGTCTTGGACTTGGTTGAATCCGTCAATAAAGTTGTAGATCCTGCAAACTTCAAGTCCACAGACGTAGAACTCCCTGTCTGTTCTCCTTCACCATCACTAATTTCAATGACATCCTCTTCATCTCTCTTTTTAGCCCTATTGGCCCTTCGGGCTAACTTTCTCCTTCCTAGTCTTTTAATCTGATCATCCGTACGACCTTCCGCTCTAAATTTTCTAACCTCTTCGGCAGTATACATACCTGGTATACCACCGTCCATACTTGGATCTCTGGGCGCTACTTGAACTGTCGGCGTAACCTTGCTGACCGCAGGTTGGATGGCCTGCGTACTAGAAGGTTGCGTCGGCAATTTCGGGATATGATAAGCAGTAGGCGGCTTGGCTGGAGCTTGCACGACTGTAGGCGCTGCCAGAGGCGTCGGCTGCGCCGTAAAACCAGCCAATACTAGTTCCAGCTGCTTCTGCTGCTGATCTAATCTCACTTTCTGCTCCGCAAGCTGTTTAGTAAAAATCTCTTTCTGTCTCTCCATTTCCTTTTCAGCTTGCTCCCTGAGCCTCGCTTCAATTTCCTCTATTGCTGGACTTGCAGCAATCATTATCAGATTGCTTTCATCCAACATCTGCTCTGCCCTGACATCCATTCCAGATAGTAAACTCTCTGTCTGATCTAGTAAAGAAGTTACCTGTGTTTCTTGATCAGGCTGTATCAACGATTCAACAGTGACCTCCTTAGCCACTTCTAAATCGTCTCCTACCTGATTCAAGTCTATGGGGGTGTTGAGGTCTGCAGGTATCGCTTGTTGCTGTGCTTTCGCCGCAACAGGCTCAGCCTGCATCCCCTGCACCTGATCCAAACTACTCACATCAACTCCAGATTGCTGACTCACCGTTGTACTTACCTCAGTGCCTGTAACCGGCACTGCTGGCTGCTTACCTGTCGGCGTCACTACAACCTTATCGCCAATATGCGTAATCGTAAAACTTGGAGCATCGGATGGCAATATCGGCTCGAAAAATGGCGGCTCGTAACCTGGAACGTATTCCGGTTGATACGCTAACACGCTCTTTTTCTGATTCTCCTTCGTTGCCTCCTCACTCATATCTATTGGGTATCGCAAACCTGGAACTCGGACAGCTATCTGGCGGAAGTAAAACCTCTGATAGCAGTACGGATTATCTTTGTACTGCGGACACTCCGCCAAATGCTTCCTTTTATCTTCCGGTCTTTGCTCCCATGACTTTGTCTTGGGCCAAAATCGGATCGGCAAAAATCCGAAACGATTTCCCCAACATGTAATTGCATCGCCTTTTGTTGGCGTATGCACCTCCGTTACTGGAAGACTGTTCAAAAATGATAAATACTGACCGTACCTATCTCCCCTCCACAACATCTTCAAGAGTTGTTCCTTTCCCTCAGGGCTAAAGGATCTCAAATAGTTGTGGTCAAGGAGAGAGGTAAGGTACTCCTCCGCTTCCTCTCTACAAGCTGGCCAAAATAAATGAAACGTGAGCGGAACTTTATTACACACTGACTCCAAATTCTTAAAATTGTCCTCGATCAATATTTCAGAATAAGGACCGATATCCATACTCCAGTGTTGCCTTACATACGAGTCTTTACCATTCGAAACTCTGACTGGTTCATACTCGTGGTAATCAACTTCCAGAGATGTTATCTCCAACAACTGTTTCGTTTCTTTCCTATACCTTAGGAAATTCTCGTATAAAACCATAGATACTGGTTCATCAAGTCTACTGAAACTCTTCCCTTGATTCACCATATCTACCACCTTCTTTGTAATTCGAGTTCTAATCTGCTTTTCCGACAAAGCTTCTTCGAACTCTTCATCCTCACTTACCGTATCGTTACCGTCTACATTCTTACTTTTTTCTTTAACGGTATAATCAGGATGAATACCTTTAGGTATACTTACGTCTCTCCCTCTCTTCCGATTTGACTCGTAATGAGGGAAGCTGTACTCCGTATAGCCTCCAAATGAGGTATCCATTTGGGCAGCCATACGGGCATACACTTCCTGTCTCATCACGTGATACATAGCCGATGACTGCGGCTCCTCTACTTCCGGACTTCCACAAAAAGTCTGCGGAAAATTTTCACCATGTATCATGTTAAAAAACCTATACAACCTAAAAGCCATTATCTGAATTTGATCCGCTTTCATCAAATCGTGCGGAAAATACTGGAATCCGACCTCGACTTCCATAGCTAACTCATAGTGGAAAAACGCTAGGAAAACCAACAATGAGTAGTAGGCGTCCAGTGCTGAATACCTGATTTCAAACTGCGTCAACATGTGCCTACAGAATCGTTCACGTTGCGCTCTCTGACGAAAATCGATTTGGAAATAACCAACGTCCACCAGATACAGCTCCGTGAACAACCCTTTCAGCTTAAATGTCTCTGGGCAAAGTCCCAACTTCCTGGACATTGCCAAAAATCTCCCGTTCAACTGATCTCCTACCTTGGCTACGTCATAATAACGGCCATACGAAGATGTTACTCTATGCTTGATCTCTGGTGTCAGATCAACATCCTGGTGCTTTCTACCTGCGCCATTAACATTCCAGACGGCGACCAGATCTGTAACCAAGTTGTATCCAACGAGAAGCATGTCCGAATCTAAGAGCTCATGAATGAGTGTCCATTCCTTCGGCATGATTGTCGTAGTATCTACAACAAAGGTGTCTCCAGTTACCGTCGAGAAGCTAATGACTCTCGCGAACTCCTTCCCTTTTGGGTTATCAACCCCAGAAGTCGCGAAAACCTTACTCACGTACTCTTGAGTAACTTTCTCGGTATCAAAACCGATAATTGGCTGTCCTCGAAACCTGCTCACCTTCAGGATTTCGATCATCTCAGCCACCTTACCTATTTCGACCAATTTCGGTTCCGTCAATTCCAACGGAAATCTCCCGAAATTCGTGGCGAACCACCTTTCCAATTCGCCGACTCTGACAATGCGTTTAACATTGTAGTCTAAAAAATTCAGGCGAAATGTTTACAACTTTTTATTGGAAATTTTTCGAAGCGGACACACATCGGTTAGACTCTACCTTCACCACAGATAGTAAGCACAAAACGGAAAAAGGAAAAAAGAAATTGCAAGCAGGGGACAATAAGGTACCAAACATATATTGGGTTAGTGTTGGCAGATAGTTAAACACAAATGCGGCTCCGACTTCTACCTTATACGGGAGTACACGCACAGACCACCTGCGTCTTCCATCAATCGACTGCTAGCCGTCTCAATCCAACGCCCAAAACGGCCTATCCAATCAATAAATTAAGAATTTCCAAGAAGAAATTTGAAAATATTTACTAATTTACCCAAAATGTGGAAATTCGTAGAAAATTAAATTAAGATGGAATTTAGAAATTTAAATAAATTTTTGAAATTATCTACCCTTAGTCGACTAGTTGCTATGCTCCACTTCTTCCCCATCACATAGACGAATTTATTCAACTCGCTATGTGTGTAGAGGAATGATGTAGTTTCACAAAAAGTCCAAATTTTTTGCGCTACGGGCAGCTTTGCCACACTTTTTCAAGTTGACAGAACAATTTTGTTCCCACTAAATTTTTACAATTGTCTAGGCCTTCATCTAGACACCCGTGGGCTATGACATCCTGCTTTGCCCAATTAATTTTTAAATTAACTAAGTTTAAAACTTAGGTCGCTTACCATCGACTAAGAAATACCGATTATTTTGCCGCACCTGCGGCTGACCGTAGGTCACGTGGGGGTCCGTGACCAAGTATTGTTTTGTGCGGCGTCCATTGCGGGGCCGCGACAATTCGACCGCTTCTTTCTCAAATTCTTCGAATTCCGCGCTATCAATTTTCGAAAATTTTTGATAATTTTTTATAAGAGCTGAAAAATCGACAAAGTTTCCGCTTTCGCTACTTTTTGTCTATTTTCACTCTAAAACTCAGCGGTTTTCCCAATTCTTCCAATATTCACAGAACTGGGGGGCAACAACTAACTATTTCCTCCGAAAAAATTACTCGGACTCGGGGAAATTTACGCTTTAGGCCCCGAAAAAAGTTTTTAAAATTTCAGGTTTTTGCGAAGAGTGGTTTTTTACCAAGAATTTTTGAAAATTTAAAGATTTACGTGAGAAAAATTTAAAAATACACGATAAATACGCGATAAATACATAAATAAATACAATTAATTACAATTTTTACTTAAATACACGATTTGGGACGAAAAAATATGGGGGGGGGTATTCATAGGCACACACACACAAAAACACCGCGCTACGTGCTACGGCAGTTTATAATTATCAATTTTTGAATCTACAGTAAACTGCGTGTCCTTAGATGACACGTCGTTAGACTGCAGCCATCTGCCGGTCTCGTAGCGAAAGTGCTTTAACCTGCTCATGGATACCACCTGCTTTTTCAGCGGCTCTCTCCAGTGAGCGATTTCAAGCACATTCTCTGATAATCTCCTATTATCAGTAACAACATATGGTCCTTGCCACGGCAGACCCAGTTTTTTCTGTTTATCGACTTTCAGCAAAACCCAATCATTGACGGAATAATCATGAGCTTTTGCTTTACGGTCAAAAAACTTTTTACTGCTCTCCGCAGCCTTCCTGATATTCTCTGAAATGGTCTCATAAGTTTCTACTAAGCTTTCGGTTAGTATATGCTTATAAGCCTCATAGTTCATCGGCAGAACTATGTTTCTAGCAACACCAATACTAATGCCAAAATTAGCCTCATGACCTCTCAATAAGGCAAATGGAGAACATCTCGTTGAGGTATGGGGTGTGGCATTGTATGCAAAAACGACAGATTGCAAATATCTGTCCCACTTATCTGAATCCTCTATAGCAACCTTTCGCAACTGCTTGATCAAGGTTTGGTTAAACCTTTCAACCATTCCATTTCCTTGTGGATGGTAGGCAGTTGTGAAAATCTTCTGACACTCCAACAATTTACAGACTGACGTCATCAAATCAGCTGTAAAGCATGAACCGTTATCACTCAACAATTTCACCGGGGTTCCATGCCTGAACACAATATTTCGAAGAAAACTGTCCACAATGGTTACAGCAGATTGATCCGGGATCATTTCTGCTTCCACCCATTTTGTAAAGTAATCTTGAAATACTATCACATACGGTCTTTTCTCGCTCATGGGAGATATTCCCACAATATCTACAGAGACTATGTCAAATGGTCCTCTAGGAATGATTGGATTCAATGGCGGAATTGTAGCCTTTCCTGGAGTCGCGATTTGACATATCGGACAAAAGCTGATCCAGCTCCGAACATCCTTCTCGATGCTCGGCCACCAGAACCGCTTTTTTATAATAGCAAGGGTTCTCTTAAACCCTTGATGCGTCATCATCACTGCTCCATGATACTGATGCAGGACAACTTTTTTGAGAACAGAGGGGACAACAACTTGATCCTCTGCCTCGCCAAAAGTCTCTCTATATAGTATCCCTTGATCGATATAAAAGTTACTTTGAGACTTGGTGCCACTATTAGCACCTAGTTTCTCGAAGATCACTTTTAGATCTTTATCCTTTCCTTGCAACTTTGACATCAAGGCGTTTGAGATAAGCCCTTTCGGTCTACCATCTTCAATTTCTGGGGCTTCTTCAAACTCCTTCTCCTTCGGTTCAAATATTCTCTTCACCTCTTCTTTAGGTTTTGCTTGCCCAGGAGGATGTCCTTTTTCCTCCTGCTGCAAGTTTTTTGCCATTTGTCTAGTGACTACTGCCTCAATTTCATATTTCTCAGGCGTTTGATAATTATCAAATTCTGGAGAAATATTAAGTTGAGTTTCATCACTAATACCATAATTTGAAGCCACTGAAGCTGTGGCCATCTTCACCGGAGTGAAGACTCCTACAGCCTCATCCACTTCATCACCTCTGAGTTCCCGAAGTTGTTTCACTAAAACTTTGTGGTTTTGGTTAAGGACTTCGTCTTCAGTAAGAGATTTCACATCTTCTTTCTGAAAGATAAGCTCCCATTTTGGTGGCAACTTCTCTTTCTGCTCATCCGGTTCCTCCTTCCTGGAGAGGAAATCTGCCATGGCATTCTGTCTGCCAGGCACGTACTCCAACTTGTGATTAAACTGGCAAATGAATGCGTACCACCTCTTGAGTTTGTCATTAGTCTGTGTGTTGACCCTCATTGATAATAATGGTTTATGGTCAGTTTGAATCCTGACCTTTTTGCCCAAAAGATAATGTTTGTAAATTTTAAGGCTGTAAACCACAGCTAAGCATTCCCTTTCGGTGGCGCACCATTTCCTTTCTTCTGCCCGCAATATCCGACTATTGTAGGCAACTACCCAACGTTCCGAGTCAGTCTCTTGACATAACACTGCTCCCAATGCAATTCCACTGGCATCCGTTTGAAGAATGAATCGTGCAGATCCATCTAAAATTGGATGTCTTAAGAAAGGTACTGAGGTCAATGCTACTTTGAGCTTCTCAAAAGTTGTGTAATGCAACTCCGTTACATTCCATGTTCCCTTCTTGCCTGTTAATTTGTACAAAGGTTCAGCTAGTGCTGCTAGGTCTGGTATAAATTTCTTACACCATTGTAGCATACCTAGGAATCTTTGCATTTTCTTAACAGAATCCGGGAATGGAAATTCCGTTATCGCCTTGACCTTCTTAGGATCCGGAGAAATTCCGTTCGCGTCCAAGATGTGCCCTAAAAAGTGCACCTTCTCGGGAAGAAATTCACATTTCTCTGGCTTAAGAGTCAACTTTGCCTTCCTCAACGCTTCTAGCACCAAGTTCAAATTCTCTAAGTGTTCCTCGAACGTATTCGAGAAGATGATAATATCATCTATATACACTAGGCAAATTTTCCATACCAAATCCCCAAGGATTCTCTCCATCATCCTTTGGAATTCAGCAGGTGCATTCTTCAATCCAAACGGCATCACTTTAAACTGAAACAAGCCCTCTTGGCATATAAAAGCCGTTTTCTCCTTGCTCTCATCCTCCATCGGGACCTGCCAATATCCCGACTTCAAATCTAGAGTCGTATAGAACTTAGCTCTTCCAAGGCAATCTAAATAGTCATCCATTCTCGGGATGGGATATTTATCATCCTTGGTCACTTCGTTTATACCTCTAAAATCAACTACTGGTCTCGTAGTTCCATCTTTCTTTCCAACCAGGAACAAGGGTGCAGCCCACGGTGACTTCGAGGGCTCGATCACTCCTTGATCCAACATCTCCTTTATATGTCACCTTACTCCTGGCCGACTATTAATTGAAGCTCTGTAATATCTCTTTGCTACAGGTCTTGCATCTCCTGTATCTATCTTGCATGTCAGAGCTGGGGTTGTAGTAGCCGAATCACCAGGCAAGCTAAAGACATCTCTGTACTTCAACAAAGATTCTATAGCTTCTGTTTTCTTCTCTTCCGATATTTTTGCCTTTGATATCATCTTGCATAGTGAAGTATAGAACTCTACAGAATCAGCTTTTGATAATGCAGGCATTCCTTCCTTTACCATACATGTCTGATATTCCTCTTCCTCCTTTATCTTATTCATTTCCTTCACCTTCTTGTACGTATGATCATCTTCAATAAGCATAGATTCTGTATAGCCAATGATTTGATCTCTCTCAAACCGACATCCAGAACCTGTGGTATTGGAGATTAGTACTACAAACTCTTCTTGTGACCCGTCTACAACCGCTTTCTCCATTCTGAACTTCCTTTCAGAATCCTTTGATTCGACAATAATTCCGTTCAACGTGGCATCTCCATGTTGATCCCAAAGCTTTGCCTTCATCAAAACATCTGTTCCATATGGAATGTAGGTTTTACTACATGCAACAATTGCAACAGTTGTCTTTAGCAGACAAACTTTTGGATAAACAATTTGATTTATGCAATCAGTCGACGCCACACTGACTTTAGTTACTTCTTCCATTACCGTTTGCACAGTAGTTACAGAAGGAACTTGAACTACGCCAATCTTTCTCTCAATGCCTTGTATCATCATGGCATTCCTTTTGAAATCAATCACCACACCTAAATCTGGGTGTGCTAAAAAATCTGTGCCTAAGATCAGGTCCTCACCTGCATCTGGCAACACTATAGCATTGACTGGAAAACTTCCGAATTCAGTCTTCATACAAACTGGTACATACCCATAGGCATGCACAACTTTTCCGTCAGCTACAGTCACTTTAAGGATACGAGGGTACACTGTATAATCAACGTCTAATGCCCTTTTCAGGAGCTTAGAAGACATGACCGTACACTGAGCTCCTGTATCGATTAAAGCTCTGGTAGCCGTTTCTTTAATAACCACATTTATGTAGAAGGGAACCGTTTTCGGATAATTTTCCAACAACCTTCTCTCCATGTCCATTGCTTTTCTTCCATATTTCACATGAGCCAAATCTCTTTCTTTCACTTTCTCTAGAGGTGTCACCTTATCCAGGTGAATAATACTTCCGAGAACCAAACTAGAAGATTTGTTTCTACTCTGCTCGCTTTCATCATCCACATCCGTATGGCTTGTCACCATTACGTTATGCGAACTAGGTTGCGACTGGTTCGAAACAAATGATCCAGACTGATCCTGGACAGTACTACCCTGAATAGCAGGTTGACTAGTTGGTGCAGGTAACATCAACTGAGGCTGTCTCTGCAACTGGATGCCTTGCTCCCTAAGTCTGCAGAATTCCCTGTATCTCTCAAACTCTGGGTCATACCCGTACATTTGATCTTCTTAGGGGAATCCTACATAATAGGCACCCCTTCCTCTTCCTCTAAATCCAAATTGAGGTCCACCTCTACCTCTGAAACTTCCTCTATATGAAGCATTCCTATCACCACCATAATATTGATTAGACATGCCACGGTTAAATCCACCGCGTTGCTGTTGCTGACGCCGGTATGCTAATGTCTTACACTCCTCCGTAGCATGTGTATTATTCTTATGATAAATGCAATAGGGTCTCTGCTGCTTCAACTGCTTCTGCTTTTCAGCAGACGCAGCCTTCACAGTAGTCAACTCTTTTAAAGCTTCACTCTGAGTAACTTGTAATTTATCTACTTTCTGAACCAATTGTAGCCATTCCTTTGAGAGAATAGCTAGAAAAGACTCCTTGGCCTGCTCCTCGTTAGACTTTTTGACATCACGAGGCGACGGACCAGGTAGCATCTCTTCCGCATTCTCCTCACTTCTCTCCTCTTCCACTGCCTTTTGCAACTGATTTTGTGGTCTTGACTTCATTTGGTTATACTTTTTAGTACTTCCATACGGAGCATTCCCTACAAAAGCAATTTCGGGGCATATCTCCTCCGCTACAACTTGATTCACTACAATCGGTTTATCTTTGGCTCCAAAAGTAGTAAACACATTCTTATATTTCTTATCAATTTGAGTTACGGCGTATGCAAGGTCTTGCCAAGTTTTCATCGATGGCAATACGTCCTGCAACTCCGTCTGATACAACGGACTACTCTTATAAATGAAGGCATTAATAATATTCTCTTGCCTTACTTGATCACTCTGATCTGCATAGACCAGATCCACATGATTACTCAATCTCTTTAAAAACTCCAAGGCTGACTCGCCTTCTTCCTGTTTCATATTAAACAACTCCCTTTTGAGCATCGTCAAATCATAAGTCGGCGCGAGATACTTTGAAATATTTCTCCGCGCTTCTGTATAACTTGAGGATGTTCTCGCTATCCTCCTCGCCGTGTTCTGAGACAACCTTCTCAAACACTCTTTCTTCACTTTATCAGCCGTATTCTCCAGAAATTCACTTTCCAGATCAGTAAAAAACTTCAAAGCCTCCCTCCGCTTTATACTATCATGTAAAGGTCTATGTTTCAAGGCCTTTACCACATCTCTCACATCAACTTCAACACTTGAGCTAGAGTTCGAAGTAGATGAACTGCTATTATCACTATCCAAGTAATGTCTACTTCTAGCTCTAGATCTGTGAGATCTCTTTCGACTCTTTGACTTTCTCTTTCTTCTCCTCTCAGGGCTAAGGTCAGCTCTATTTGCGGTATCTCTCCAAGGAGTAGGACGAGAAAACCTATCCTCTCCCTGGGACGATTCGTCGCAAATAGTCACCTTCCTTTCCCTCGACCTCCTATTCTCTGAGTAACCGTAGGCATTCGATTGTGCTTGTTCAGCATTCCTCGAACTCTGCGGCTCCTCAGTCCAACCTCTATCTCTAGCCGAATATTTGTCTCTATCCTCTTGAGACCTTACATAAACTTCCGAATGAACCTCTCTCTTAGGTTCACTAACTCTCTCAACTCTATTCTCAAGGTAAGAAGACTCACCTATCTTCCTCCGTTGATCGTCCTCCGACTCCTTTTCCTTGACCTGCGCGCTTTCGATTACTTTTATTAATAATTCCATTTTCTTCTCCAGCGCGTTAATCCGTAAATCCTTGGGATCGACTCGATCCCTTGGATCCTCTCGTCGACTCCAATTCGTAATTTCGGGGTCGTATCGCCTCGAATATTTGTCGTCGTATAAATCGGCCGGCGCGTCCTCGTAATACTCGTCGTAATTCATGTCCACCATGTTTGACCTCCACGCCGGTTTCGATTTCCGTCTAATCTCCTCCAGCATCTCGGCCATCGGATGGACCAACTTTGAGGGTGACGTCGGTCTCTCCTTCTCAAAGGTCTGCTGACCTCTGACACTACCACTTACAGTAGTTTCGATCTCGGCTCTCCTAGCCATCTCAAAACCACTTCTCCTCAACTCTTCCTCAACTCTTGCCATTTCGGCAATTCCACTCTCTCTCCTTCCTTCAGTCTCAGGCGCCTGTGCTTGAACCTTTTCTACTGCTGCGTGTTCTTCAGCAGAGTCGAGATTCGAAACACTAGGTTCATGTGACCTAGGAGGAGTCCTCAACATTTTTCCTACCGGAATACTCATCTTCTTAATTTTTCCGGTATGTGACTGCAAGTAAAACCCAGGAGGTTTAGTTATTTTTCTGGTGGTTCTCCGGTTATCCGTCGTGAGAGGCGTTAAGAGTCCACCACTTGTTAGGCAGCTGTGGGGTCAACACTATGCAACAGTTCTGACCACAGGCTAACAACAACAACAACCACAAAACTCTCCCAGACGTTTCACCAGATACTCGCCAGAACTTTCACTAAACCTCAGGCAGAACACCTTGGCACGTACCTCAGGAGTTCCTACCCAAGTCTCCAATCCTATCCTTAAAAACTCCAACCTCTACGCTCACAAAACAAAACAACTTACAGGTTCAAGTTGTATTGGGTGACGAGTGGCGACGCCAAAAACAAATAATAAACAAAATAATTATAAGTAGGCGATGGCGGCGTCGCTCCATAAAACGAATCTTTTTAACAATGATAAAAAGACAGCAAAAACGCGAAACAGTGGCAGAAATAACCTATGCAAATTTATCTTTCTTTCTCGCCACTTTTCGCTGCGTCCAACCGCCTGGCACCGACGCCGGAAGCTGAACACGTGCACCTGAGACCACCTCAACATACACTTTACAGGGAATTGTAACTCAGTTTTTTGTTTCTGTAGTTCATTTTTCCTCAAGCAATATTGCAGTTTAAGCAATATAACTGACTTTGCTGCAAAAATTGTCTAAATATGACTCATACTGTTTGGGCCCTAGTTTTGACAAAACATTGGATGTCAATGAAGAGTAATTCAATTGTTTCAAGTTCAGAGACATGAACAAGTTTCAGGATTCCTTGTGGGTCAGCAGAATACATATTTTTATTTTTGTTACCCTGGTCATATTGCCTCTTTTGGCACTCTACATTCACTTGTGTTTATTGTGCCAACCATAGTGCCAGCTAAAGACAAGGAAGACAGGAGTTGGTCACAGGGTTCTACTAAGGTAAAATAAAAGGTTCATTTTGGATAGAATCTAAACTTTTAAAACTGGGAAGAAAAGCTAGATTACCTTGGACATATACCTTTTAATTATTTCCACTCTTTTTCTGTTTTACATGCCACCTAAAATACTCTTTACACTATCAACTATAATACACCTATTGTATAATTCCTAGATAACTCCTGTCTGTATGTTGCCCAATAGATATTCTGCAATGTAAAATAAATTGGGACATTATTTTCACATGTGCAGAAATTATTGACTCAAACTTTAGCTGTTTTCATGCTCCACCTACCTAAGGGTATTCAGCTCAGGCCAATTAAATATATTTTGTTGGCCTGTCTATCCACAGAACTTATCTAATACATTTATGAGGAATTTATTTTTCAGGCTTATTATTCAATCCCTGTTCAAACTTCAAACCCTGAGACAAAACATCGGAAAAATCTTCTCAGGTAAAGATTCAGACTTGGCTTAAAAGAATTGGAACATTTCAGTGTTGACACTCTGGTTTTACTGTAATTGTATAGCTGTCCTACTGTAGGTAAGATTTTTGATATTCCTCTGTGAAGCTTTGACAAATTATGCAATAGCAGTTGTTTCTTGAATCCAAAGAAATCAGATTGACTGTTCTTCTTGTTATGCACATTTTGTCATTATAGTGGAATGGGGTCAAGTGGCTAAAGCAAAACTTGTCCTGAAATCTATAAAGTCCAAAGTTTATGAGTGTACTTCTGTGTTGAGGAATGAGGAATGATCACAAAAATTACTCCAGAGTGAATAGCTTTTGAAAAGCAGAAATTCTTAACACATAAAAAAGTAATCAGTCATTAAAGCTTTGATCGAGTGTCCTCAAGTATTGGGAATTTTTTGAGCTATAATTCCAATGTTGTCAAAAGAAGTAAAAGTATGGTAAAAATTAAAATGAGCAAAATAAAGTAGAACTAAATAATACGCTAAAAATTAGATTAAAATGGAAATATAGTAATCATTGAATTCGTCCCCTGACACCAAAAATTAATTACATTTCTCCTTCTGCTTTTTTCCTGTGATAAATTGTACAAAATAATGTTATCTTGTACATGGAAAGTATGTTATGAGATATAACAAAATTTTATTAATTGAGATGAAGTTCCAACAGCACAGGTATAAAGAACTGTTGGTTTATTTTCCAAACAAGCCTTTCTTTCTCTTCTTTGTGTCATTCAAATGCACTGAGAAATCAAAAATATGTCCAAACAATGAAATTTCAAATCTTAAAGGATCAATAACCAGTGAGATTGAGATGGTATGCTGTCCACTAATGCCATTCTGTTTATGGGAGGCCATTCAGTTTGATACCCCTGAAAGTTTTACACTAATCAATGATCCAAATTTTCTGCACGAAGTTTGAGCAAGAGTTAGAGGGAAACAACACAGTGCTTGAAATGCAGCACCTATGATGCCAGTCAATTCAACAGTGCACGCCCTTTTAGGTAGGTTTTTAGAAGCAAATGGCATTATAATCACTAGGGTCATCCATATTTATCCTTATAGAGTGTATATGGAAACAACTTTCACATGCTCATCTGGTGCTAAAAAAAGGGCTGTGGTTGCTCCTCAGAAGTACATGCAAGAAGCTGCAGCAAAATTTCAAGTTTTACACCAAATTTGAATGCTTCAATTTTAAGACTGAGGTTACTGAGCCCATGTTCTCAGTACACTCATAAATTTTGTATGAGAAAACTACTAACTCTACTTAATGAATCTGTGACTAACCATCTTTCCACAGATGTTGCCACTACTCTCTTGTCGCACATTTTTTCTCTAAGGCAGCCCAAGTATGCATCTTATTATGATGATATAGGCTCTTTTACTTGGAGCATTTGATCAATTCTAACTAAACTGTCATTACATGGATTAGTCATCAGGCTCCCAAAATCTGTCTCTTTCAACAGTTTTCATACCAGTTGAACATTTGTGTATCTACCACATAACAAATAGTGATGAAAAGTAAAGAATAAATTTCTAAATGTTTTAAAATGTATAAGGATTCAAAATCAGGATTGAGTTGAATTCAAATACTACTTTGACATATGCATGTATCTCATAGAAACTGAATACAAGGCACTACGAATAGCAACAAAATCAATTAAGGCCAAATTTCAACCATTTCCAAGCTTTTTTTTTATGTTGACGAATATTTATTACAGGGGACTGTGCTATCTGGGAGACTGTATAACATATCCAATGGTGTTGGGATTTTTTTTGAAAGGGTCAAGACTAAAATTAAATTTTTTGCCAATAGTAGCAAGTAGTGTATTTCTCATGTAGCTCAATACTACTATTGAGTTGCACCCATAAAACTTTGTTAATCATTACAATTCAATGCTATGACTATGTATTAAGAATCATTAATAATTTTTGCAACATTCATTCTCTGATTGAAGTGAAAATTTGAGAATGTAAATTTGAGCATCTTTCTTCAATGAAAAAGGAATGGTTATGGAGGTAAGAATTAAGCATAGAGATGTTTAAGGCAAAAAAGAGTAATTTGCTTTGGTACAATTTAAAAAATTAAATTTTTGTACACAGGGTCTCTCAGTCTGCACTTATTCAATCATGCTTTCATTGTAGATTAATGACCAATGCAAAAACATTATTAGACAAAAACAAATGCAAAGACATTAATAGAAAAAACTTGGCAATTAGCACACTTTCAAAAGATAGAAGATGCTACAGATTCATGTATTTTTGAAACATAATGATACAGATACGGGTTTTATCAAAAAAAAGTGTACAATCAATTTTATGTTAACTAATCCATATATGTCTGTCTTATGTGATCAATTGTAAAAAATTTTAAAAATGAATAACAAAACCAATAAATGTGATCAAAATAACGATGAAAATGGATACTTTCTATGCAGGTTGAACAAGATGACAAATTTGATAGAGCAGGTGGGTATTCTTAAGAAAATGTAACACTTTTTGTGGTCTGCTGGAGCTTTTATGCTGGCTCCTTGCCATAACAACCAGCATGAGGTTAGGACCTGGTTAAATCCATATCAAGTGGTTTAATGGTCCCCACTTGACAACTTGAAAAAATTTATGAAGTTTTACCAGACGCACCACTATGTCTGGAATGAATAATGCTTAAGGTTCACCCTGTTACCTCACATACTCCCCAAGTTGTGGGGCCCCAAACATCTGGGTTCGCCCATCCAGTCACCACAGGCATGTCTAAGGGTCATATTTGGCTTGAGATTTCCAATCTAATATTTGATAGATGATGCTCAAATTTGTTAGGCTACTGTGGATGAAGAATGATGTAACTGGCCTTTGGGTTTAGACAAAGGAAGTTGCAACAGTTCTGACCACAGGCTAACAAAAACAATGAACTAAGAACTCTCTCAGACGTTTCACCAGATACTCGCCAGAACTTTCACCAAACCTCAAGCAGAACACCTTGGCACGTACCTCAGGAGATCCTACCCAAGTCTCCACACCTAATCTTAAAAGAGCCTGCACTACGCTCACAACCAAAACAATTACCGGCTCAATCTGTATTCGGTGACAACGGGCGAGGCAAAAAAATAAAAATAAAAAAAAATATTATAACTAAAGGCGATGGTGGCGAGGCTTCACAAAAACATAATATTTTTCATACTGACAAATAAACACAAAAAACGTGAAATAGTGGCCGCATGTTTCTATGCAAATTTTCTCTTCTTTTTCGCCACTTTTCGCTGCATCCAACCGCCTGCGCATCGACGCCGGTAGCTGAACACGTACACCTGAGGCAACCCCAACATCCCTCGGCCCTCAAAATCAACCAATGGGAGGTGAAAACCTTTCTGCAGCATGAGTCTCATACTGAGGCCCCGACTGCATAACAGTTTTCCCCTTGAAAAACAAATTTTTGGGGCTGCCCCCTCCAAGATGTGATCCTGCCCCTACCAGGTCCATCAGGTGATGGCCATTTTGACCAATCCATTCGGCAGAGCACTCCTTTTCAGGCTACGGGAAATGGTCACAAACGTAGTTCAGCCTGGACTTTGACGTTGATCTGTGCCTAGACCCCGGGTGCCGCCGTTCCTCTTCTCCTATGTACTGGTTTTTACAACGTCGGGGTTGAGCTAACACAGGTGCGCTTCCTCTATGGTCCGCCACTCGCCACGTTGCTCCGTCCAATACAAATCTACTCAGTTAAAAACATTTTCTATAAAATATTTCAATTTTACGAAATAATTTTATAGATGGGAATAAAATTTTTCACGTCTTCATCTTTTTCAGGCCCTGAAATTAACGAGAAAAAATACAAGGGCTATGAACACCGCCAAATAAGATGGACGGAAAGACGAATTTTGGTGGGAAACTTTTGGGCACCGGAAATGAGAGAAATTTGATATTTAAAGCAACAATAAAACGAGATACTGTATTTTTTTTTAATTTTGTATTTCATTTGTGTTTTTGTATTTTATATTTTTTTAAATAAAATTTGAACGAAATAATTAATTTTGGTCCAAAAACGATGCGGCTATATAAAATTATTGTTGCCTGCCGCCACCATATCTGCCGTATGGGAAGCTACCACAGCAAGGATAGGGACCACCCCGAGCTATATGACCCCTGAGGAATCTCCCAAAAATTCCTCCAGGTTAGGTCACACAAGGGGCCCTGATCATCGCCTGACCTCTATACAGTTGCCGATTAACCATTCTGAAGGGTCTTTCTTGCTCCTGTCCCTGACCTCAGCATCGGCCATATCCCCTCCAGTTCCCCTCTAGTACGAGCCCTGAGTGGAACTTACAGAAGATACTCCAGAAGCTGAGGTACCGGACCTTCCTTGACTCTGTTGATTTGCATATGGTAATTTGAATACTCCAGGCTGTTGCTGACCCTGCGAGTAAGACCATTGTCGCGAGTGCTGGCTCCTAGTCCTGGATGTATCCCTAGGTTGCCTTTCTGTTCAAATAGGAATCTTGAAGGGTTGTCCCTCCTCATCCTCAGCTTTCTGGAACTTACCAGAAAACTTCTGAACCATATCAGACAACCTTCTCTTTGCTGCCATATCCACTGCAGTTTGCTGGTGTTCCTGCATTCGGTTGGCACACGCTTCCCTGAATGCAGTACTACCCTCTTCCTGCAAGTAGATTGAATAGTACCTTTCCATCACAAATGACTCGGCCGGTGCATCAACTGCACCAATATGTCTTTTGTAATAAATTGGGCCTTTGTAACACTACTGTTCTTAGGAATGAGCTCTGCAACACATGCTACTCAATACCAATTTTGTGGTCTTTCAAGAAGTGGTCATCCACTTGAGCTACCTCAAAAAGTTGAATGCAAACCACCAAAATCTTCGTGGAGTCCACAACGCATGAATGTTACAGAATATGTACCTATTTCTGATCCAATCACTACTAAAGCATGGAAGTGTACGATACGAAATCGTAAGGTATGCACAAATACTGGTTTTTTCCGATCTAGGTGCATTACTGCCGACGTCATAACCACTCAGCATCCAGCGCCTGCGGCTTGTATGCTAGCACATCCCACAAAGGTGTTTGGTTTACAAAAGCTCGTGGAAATACGTCCTGGCTTTTATAGCACTAACCAAACACTGGAGGTGATGTACTCATGGTGCTGCAATGACGTCTGCAAGACAGTGACTAACCTTTTCATCGAGGAGGGACAGGTCGCTTCATGGGATGGCACTACAGCTCTAAGTACCTTAGGAGATATAGGTGGATGCAGTCCCACTGCAGGTCAATGCATTACTCTTGACGGGGTAATTGTTTGGCCTGCCACAAACTTTACAGCACAGTGTCATAATCGACCTCAGGGTAATTACACTGCGTCTGTCTCAGGGAACCATATCATCGATGATTTACAGGTTGCCCTGACGATCCTGGGAAACTCTCGCGTGTTTCGGTTGTGTCCTGACCTCGGGTTGAACACAGTGCGAACGGATCAGGGTCTTCTTCTACGCATCCACGGAAGATTCAATTTGACCCAAAGGTTGTTTGGATTGGCAAAGGACCCCCGTCCTGATCCCGTCAATGCCAAACTGAACTATCTGGCTCAGCAGATCAAAGAATGGGAAATTAACAATTTTCAGTTCATGTGGCTTGAATTGTGTTCTCACGCTCAACGCTGACTTGGCAGTTGCTTCGTTTTGACCCTACACTAGGAGCCCAAGCATTCTTGCAAAGGAATGATCTGATGGCGGAATTTACGGGTGAAGCACTGACAATATGACGGTGTCAAAAGGTCAACGCCACTTATGTCTACCATTTGTACCGAGTGGGGGACAACTGTTACAAGTATCTACCCGTACAGGTTGGGGTACCATTTATTTTGCCATCCCCGGTGGCCAAGATCTCACTAAATTCAGTCCAAAGGTGCCGTGTGACCACCACTTTACAGGGATTTTGGGAAATCGCTCTGGCTGGTTTACTGAGTCTGGCATGGTCCATGTGAGCCACATCCGGCTTGAACTGTTCTGGAAACAGCGCTTCAGCATCACTCACTTTGACGCTCCTGCGCTCTTTCAGGATCAGTTGGCGATGACCCCTTCAAGTTTTGCTTTCTTTAAACAGTATGTTTACAAGACTGAGCAAATATTGAAGCAGTCTTAAACCGGTTGGTAAATTATACTGCTGGTCTATCCCTCCAACCAGATACTATCCATCAAGTGGTTGCAGGGGTAGGGACAGACATCAAAGCCTCACTGGAAGGTGTTGGTCTGGCTGAAAACCACGTGATTACTGGTCAGCAGCACAATCTCATACAGGGCTTACAGTCTCTTTTGAGTAGACCAGTGCAGTTGATCTTTAACACACTAGTTACGCTGGCAGTGCTGGCCAGTACAGGATTTCTCATCTACGTTGGGATATCCTATTACCTCAGTTATTGCCTGCAGAGAAGACAGGTTCAGTTTGTTAGCCAATACTCCCCGCTGAACCTCCTCCCGAAAGTTCAGCGTTGGGTAGGTTTTCACTATGTGCAGAACGATGTGCCAACTCAGTTAGACAGGATCACTCCGTGCTTTGTCGTACTGGTTGACCACAAGAATACTCCTGCTTTCCTCGATACTGGTTGTCCACACACCATCATTAGTCAACGCCTTCACATAGCCTTGATTAAAGAAAGTCTGAAGGCGACGATGGCTTTCCAGCAACATCATGACTTTAACCCATTGATGAGCATCAATGGGAAAGCGGTCCATACTCTCCTATCGGGATGGTATGAGATCATGTTGCCCGGCACTTGTAAGCCACACACTAGAGTGGATATACATCTCCATGTGTGTAAGACCACGTCTCCTTTCTGGGCACCAGTCGATCTGATTCTCCGATTGGATTTTCTAGAACAATTCCAGAATATCATGTTTGATTACCAACAACAAGTCTGCGGATTGAATGCGGTAGAACTGCCACTTCTTTTGACAGCAGCTGAGATTGATCAGATCGATCCCTGGTAGGAGAACACACGTTCACTATCACGGGCCTCCCACAGGTCCGGGTCTCGATCAAGATCAAGGACTTCTTCCATTTCTTGCCCTCCCTCGTGAGCTTCCTCAGTTGCCTCATCCTGTGGGTCAACCAGAGGAAGTAGAACCTCTTCTAGACGGGCTAGTGGTCATTTTATTGCCAGGTCAGGATCAAATTGTCCTCGACCACCGCCTATAAATTCTCCGGTTAGAGTAGAGAAAGGCAGTTTTCGCGAGCGTAGTGATTCTGATGCGCCTGCATCCCCTGTACTAGAAGTGCCACCACTCTCTGATGTTGAGGTCAAGTCACTGGGAGCTACTCAGAGCTCAGGAGAGAGATCGGATCATGTACTCACTGTTCAGGTTCATCCTACTCCTCGGACCAATCCAGAAGCCTCGGTTGGTTATGCCCTGGTAGGATTACTCTGACACACAGGTTTGCCAATACCGAGGCGAACCAATGCGCCAGAGTCGGGCTTTGATGACTCTGTGCCTGACCCAGGTCATGTAGTGTCAGCTTTCTACCCCACTGAAATGAGGACCCCTCATATCAAAGTTCTACTGAACAATTGGGTAGACGCAAAAGCTCTAATTGATACAGGAGCAGTTTTCTCGCTCCTGGATCACAAGTTGGTGGTTCAGTTACCGGACTTGGTGCTCACAGAGACTAGGGCTCGCCCCATAGCAGCCAATGGGTCTCCGATCCTACTGCTAGGCGCTGCCTATGTCACAGTGACAGTGGCTGATGTCTCTGAACAGATTCAAGTCCAAGTTCAAGAGAACTGCTCAGCTGAACTAGTCCTGGGGACGAACTTCCTCAGACGGTTCAATTGTGTCAGCTTGAACTGGGAGAAATCCTTTCTCCAGTTCAAGGAACTTCGGGTTCCGTGTGAGGGCCTCATTCACAATCCTCCTTCCGCTCGTGGGGCACTACCCTTGCAGGAGTTGATTGTCCTTGAGCCTCGCTCATTGACAAAATTTACTGCACCTGTACCTGCATTATATGCTACTGTACCCGAGGTAGCTTTCTTTCCTAAGCCTCTTTTGGAACAGCAGCGTAGTGTGTACTTTGCCGGTACTGTGAGTACAGTAACTAATGGGCGCATACCCCTACAGGTAGTTAACCCGAGTACACACTCAGTGGTTCTCTACCCACACATGACCATCGGTCATGTGCAGATGCATACTGATTCCTTACAGGGATCAGCTGTCAAGTCTGATACCATTCTTGACCGTAAGTGGGTTGAAGCCAATGCTGTGATATCTTCAGATATCTCCTCACAGGATAAAGCAGCGTTGCTTGATCTGCTGGTTGCATTTACTGACCTATACGCTATTGATGAAAAGGACACAGATTCCACTGACCTCATGCACCACGAGATCAGCACGGGTGAGGCTCGCCCAGTCCGCCGTTTCCCTTACCGCACCGTGCTCAAATAAAAGGATCTCATCATACAAGAAGTTGAAGCGCTCCAGGAAAAAGGCATTATTCGGCCTAGTACCTCACCCTGGGCTGCTAACACCCTCCTGGTTCGCAAGAAAAATGGGTCACACCGGATGTGTGTTGACTTTCGTGGTCTTAACAAGGTCACGAAAAAGGATGTTTATCCTCTCCCACAGATTAATGATATCCTCGACACACTCAAGGGTATGAAATACTTTACTACCCTGGATCAGGCTAATGCCTACTGGTCTATACCTATTGCCCAGGCAGACAAAGAGAAAACGGCCTTTAATACGCCTATTGTACTTTACGAGTTCAACTATCTGCCTTTTGGGCTTTGCAATGCACCTTGGATGTTCCAACGTCTCATGGATCTGCTTCCTACAGGATTGCAGTGACGCACTGCACTGACCTATCTGGATGACATCCTGGTGTTCGGGAACTCTCACACCCAGATGCTTGAGCGCCTGACGGATGTGTTTACATGTCTCTGTCAGGGTATAATGAAGCTCAGACTGAGCAAGTGCAAGTCTTCGCACTCTGAGGTAGAATATCTTGGGTACCATATCCCACAGAGAGGTCTCGAGCCGGATAAGGTCAAATTGGCTGTGGTCCAAAATCTACCCATTCCACGAAACGCCAAAGATATCAAGTCTTTTCTTGGTCTGGTGTCTTATTATAGGCGTTTCATCCCTGGTTGCCCTCGGCTCAGCGAGCCGCTGACCAAGCTCTTACGGAAGGAAGTTACCTTTCTGTGGTCAAAACCTCAGCAAGCGGTGTTCGACAAACTCTGCAGGCTCTTGTTGAACCCTCCTGTCCTGCACCATCCGGACTTTACTGAATCCTTGATACTTCAAACTGATGCAAGTGTTTCGGGGATAGGAGCAGTTCTGAGCCAGTTAGATGAAAATGGATACGACTATCCTGTTGCGTATGCCAGTAGAGGGTTAACAGCAGCTGAGAAGAACTAGACTATTACAGAGTTAGAGACTCTCGCTGTTGTCCATTTCATTAAGCACTTTCGACCTTACCTCTTTCAACACCAGGTGGTCGTTCAATCTGACCACACTGCTGTTAAGGCTGTGTTAGAGAAACCGAACCCTTCGTCCCGGATAGCTTGGTAAGGCCTCGCGTTAGCTGAATTCAAACTGACAATTCGGCCGCAGAAAGGTCGGTCTAATGGTAATGCAGACGCATTATCACGCCTTCCTGATCCTAATTCCCTTGCGGGGGAGAGTATCAAGGATACTCCCCTATACAGACCCGAGGGAGAAGTAATGATGATCTCCAATGGTGTGCAGCACCTGGCGAGCTCATCCCAAAGGACCACCAATGGTGCTCAGTACCTGGCCAGGTCTGAGTCTTATGCAGAGATATCACAGGATGCGCAGCACCATGACTTTCTCCTAACTCAATTTGAGGATCGGGATTTAGCCTCCATTCTTAAGTCACTAAAACCCTACGGTGACCAGAATGATGTTAATGGCTACCACCTGTTGGATAACATCCTTCAGAAGTGGACAGGCGAGTCCAACAAGATTGTTGTCGCTCCATCTATGGTTACTACCATTATTGAGGCTCACCATAATGACATTCTTGCTGGACATTTTGGTGCAAAATGTACCGCGAGGCTTATAGCCCATAGGTACCACTGGCCTTCCCTCAGTGCGGACGTCAAGTCCTTTTGTCAGCGGTGTGATCTTTGCCAACGGAATAAACCCCCGAGACAAAAGACCCGTGCAACTCTGAAACCGATTTCCATTATGGGACCATTTTATCAAGTCAGTGTTGACTGTATGGGACCAATGACCACTAGTGAAAGTGGAAACCGTTTTATTGTAGTCTTTATAGACTACTTTACTAAATGGGTCGAAGCTTTCGCTACTCCGGACATTACTGCGCAAATCATAGCTCGACTTTTTGTTACACAAATTGTCAGCAGACATGGGGCACCGCAGATTCTTCAGTCTGATCGTGGTACTGATTTCACATCCAAACTGATGACTGAAATCACTGCCATTTGTTCAACTAAGAAAACCCACTCCACCGCTTATCATCCCATGACAAACAGAGAAGTGGAAAGAGCTAATCAAACACTAGCTACACGGTTACGTATATATGTCCACCAAGGTCATAGTGATTGGGATGAACACCTGCCGTATTCAGTGTTCGCTGTCAACATTAGCATGAATGAGTCCACAGGGTATTCACCCTTTGAGCTCATGTATGGTCGTACACCCATGCTACCTGTTGATGCAGCGCTCTCATTCAACCCTCCGTCTCATATCATAGATGTTTCTACTTATGATATGGAGGTCAAATGGCATTTTACAAATGCCTTGACCTTGATCCAGAGCAGAATTGAGAGATCACAGGACGCTTATGCTAGGTCTTACGACGGCATGGCACGAGATGTCTCATACAAGGTTGGGGATCAGGTGCTCAAACTGCGCACCACGGGCAAATGTGGCCTAACACCTAAATTGCTGCCCATTTATGATGGGCCCTACTTTGTAACGAGTGTGGCATATCCCAAAAAAATCAGCTTAGACGCTACGTGTCACCTGCTCAGCCTACAGAAGAAGAGGAGATACCTTCCACTTCACAGGTCAACGAGATGACACCTTTGTTGATCCCATCAACAAACAGAGCTTTTACACAAGATCTCATTGACCCACATCTTGATGCAGAGGTCTTTGACCCGTAATCAAATATCATTTCTCTTCTTTACTTACGGACGGGGTCGTCCTTTTTCAAAGGACCGCCGTGCCCCTCACAGGATACCCACTCCTATTCCATGCTGGAATAGCAGTGTAAAGAAGAGAACAAGCAGCGATCAAGGCATCTAAACTAGGGTATTGCCTCATATCACAGGAGCATCTGTGCGATAGCCTACATCTCGCATCTAAAATTTTTTCTTTTAGTCTCGTTTCAGATTTCACAAATCAACCAACAATTGGCAACTTCACCAAAGGGATCAAATGACATCAGCAACTCCATGCATCTCCAATTGACGTCAGCAACTCCACACACCATTGACATAATTATGCAAGCCAGAACGCACCGAAAAACCACTGGACCATTGACCCCCCCACGGTCACCATCATCTGAACATTTGACACCCACAGACATGCACACAAGGACGAGGATGCCCTTTTTGGAAGGACCGCGGTGTCACGTGCCGACGGATTTTGTCGAACGTCACATGATTCACATCACAATTTTTCATTATGTTTTTTGTTACGTTTTGTGTTACAGTAATTTGCATTAATTTTGCGTTTCGTTTTTCTGCTTTTTACATGCAATTTATGTATGTACTTTTTATGTTTTATTTCTGTTGCTTTTGCGCACATTTTTCTTTCTGTTTCGAATTATTATTTTGTCATACACCTAGACTACGGTATGTGCCCACTAGTCAAGAATTTCTGTTAGAGATAAGCTCTCCGAGCTCATCGATGTAATTGGAGCACAATGTGCACCTCTTATCAGTAAAAACTAGCGACGTTTCCCAACATGAAACGACTAGTTTGAAATTCTCACTAGTGACTTTCCTATGTTAAGCATGGAGAGTGAAAACTCGCCCCAATGCTTAACGTTGTGAACTGGAAAATGTCTATGTGATCATAGGCATCTTCTGCAATGATTTCGGCTGCAGAAGTTAGCTTGGGGGAGTGTTAGCTCCGCCCAAGGCATATTGTAGCTTATGGAGCCCTTTAAAAGGGCATGTTTCGTTAGTTTGTCACTCATTATTGGGCCTAACTGGTTTTCGTCTTTTAGCCTTGCGTCGGCGTTTGCCGTCGTCCAATTTTTTATTATATTTTATATTGTCAACTGCATTTTGCTGCACGTCGAATAAAATTAGCATATTTTCGCCTTGGGCCTTTATATACGTTACCACTACAGTAACCTGACCGTAGGAACCCGTCCCCGTCGCTGTTAATCGTAGAACCCCATCGCCATCGCCAAGGAAACGTCCGTTACCACCGCCTGCCGATCAGCAGCCGCTGAACCCCACACGGAATCGCCCGGATTCCCATTCCTGTACATCGCTGTCCATAGGACCCTAGTTTGACCCCGAACCCGTCGCTCAGTGCGGAGTAATTTGAGAGGAGGTTTCGTAAGTCTTCTCAGGGGTTATTGTTGTTGAGGGTATATTTGTGGGAGTCTCCGCTAAGCTAGTTTTCCCCCGGAAGTACCCTCAGTTAAGAGAGCCCTCAGACCCTTAAGGTCAGGGCCAATAAGGGGATTTAAGTTAACAATCAGGTCCCCTACAGTACGCCATTCTCCGACTGGCACCGTCCCCCATTCCGGTGAATGAGGACTAGGGATTGGCACCCCCGACCGGGCCGCATTGTCCATTATTCTACAGCATAACCCTAGGACAAGGCTGAGGTACACCATAGGTTTACCTGTGGTAGTACCAGCTGGGTTGGGTTCCAGAAACGAAGAACATTACTGGAGCCACCCCACGGGGTCACAGCATGTCACCTACAGTGTCATGGCCATGTTTCCTATGGGATATAGTACAGGTTTTGCCCGTCAATGTGACTGATCACCCACTCCGTTTAATGTGACATGGCTCCACCTTCGTTTAATGTGACATATGTATGCTAAAGTCTTGAAGCAAGTCTACGTGGTTGGTGTACTTTTAAAATATAAATCTGAATATATACCTGTATTATTGAAAGATAATTAGTTTCTGAAAGGCGAACAGCATTTTTTCAAGAATTGAACACATCATTGCAATTTGCGGCAAACTGTAATATTGACAAGTAGGTACCATCAAAAGGATCTGTTACTCAAAACTTGCTGTCTCATCTCCTTTGCAATGGGTGTTGGACTTTTTGTGACCCTGTTTGCAAATTAATTTGACAAACTTTCCCAAAGCATTGGCTGCATCCTAGTCCCATTTCAGTTTGTCCTCTGCATCATCTTGATCATCAGCATCAGGGCCAACTGGTGCTTTTTTTGGAGCCATCCATTTTTGCAACTTGTTTATTCAGAAAGTAACAATTTTGCCTACAGTTATAATTAAATTCATTTGAAGATATGTATTTACTATGGTATAAATTAAGTAGTGTAGCATCACAATATGCATCCATTTCATACCACTTGCCATCACCTCCTTGGTCCAAAACTGTCAATTGAATCCTCTAATTCAATTGAACAACTAAAGAAATATAACACATATTGTATGCAACACCGCAGAAATGCAACACATTAAAAACATATGATTCTCACGGTTGGGTAGCTGTCAAGTGAAGTTTAATTTGCTCGTGGCATATGTTGGCTGATACAGCAAGTAGTCAGTTGACTGGAAGTGTTTGCTGAATGCCAACAACATTTTATCAGAATCATCGGCTTGTTGGTTTATCCAGTGTAAAAACGTATTGTAGTATTCATTTTTCAAATTATACCTTAAGATAAAATTGTAATTAATGTTGAAAATAGTTAGATGGATTTTATAATTCGGTTTTATAATTTTCATGTTAATAATTTTACCTTCTGTGTAGAACAAGAAAAATGGGTGATAGATTTGCTCACTATCTCTTCATAACACAAAGTAACAATAACTTACCCAGCTTTCTTGCATGGAATTTCAGCTTGGTTATATTTGGCTGTTCAGTTGACAAATCTGCTGAACCCAGTTCCATGATGGAAACTACATTTCATGTTGTTATCATAGTATAATGAAGTATTAGGCCCAATTTGTCTTTTTGGGTTCTTTGGGGTTGTGGCTTTCATATTGTGAACTTGGGCAGTGTCCAATTCATGGACATCATCATCCACTCCAATGTTTATCAGAGTTTGTAATAATTTAAAAATTATTACAAACAGGTTCTGTTCAGAGGAAAGTACTTCAAAAGGTGCTGTCTAACAAAGCAAGCACTTCTTCACAATTCAATGAAGGCAATAACCAACTAGTGTAAAGCTTTTGGGTGTAAAATGTGAGTAGCTGTTTGAGACACAATATTACACTGAAATCTTGTAAAAATTAACAAATCACATAAGTCAACATCCCCAAGATTCACTCTAGGTCCACCTATTTTGTAGAGGGTTGCTAGGGTATTAGACAATGGCTTGGCTTCTCCTTTTGCAGAAGGATGGGCAGTAGGTGGGTTAAACAAATTCATGCAAGTAAGGGTAGCATAGTGGAAAAATCGATATACAGTAAACTTTCTATTCTAACTGATTACTTTCAGGGCTCGAATACAACTTGTTTGTCAAAATGAAAAATGCATACCATTACCTATTGGCACATTTGTAGGCATTACTTCCCAGGTAAAGTTAATGCTTTCATTCAACATGCCAATACTAGTTCCATATGTTTTTGTGCCATCTGATAAACTTTCATTATTTGTGGCGAAGAAAATTGTTTCTTCCTTATACTAATTGTTGCTAAAGTAAACGGAAAACAACTGTAATGTGGCTTGTAAAATCCTCCATTTGCCACTTGTGCAAATTAAATTGCATCAGTGCCCAGCCATGGGGATGTGGACCCTGAGGATGAGCACCGCCATGTGCAAAACTTAAAAAACTCAAGAAAACCATTTAAAAGGTAAAATTAATATGTAGAAACTATGCACACAACAATGACTAGAAAACACAGATGGGTAGAGACAGAATTCAGATATATTAGAATTTTTTTATGTTTTTGTATTTTTTTATGTAATTAATTTTTTTTTATTTTTTTGGGTTTTTTACAAATGTGCATAGTATGACCTAAGAAAGGAAATCAAGTAGAAGCAAAGGAAAAATGTATTAAAATAAAGCTGACATAACATAAACTGGTAAGAAAATATAACAACAAAAAAAGTAAAACAAACATTCACATAACTTAAAATGAAATGAATGTGCAAAATGAAAAGATTGGAATGTAATATATACAGTCAGGTGCAAAAGTTCAGGCCACATCTTGATATTTTGTAGTTCAACTGAGAGTTTTCACCCAGAACATGGCTGCACAAATTATTCCTTTAATTTCATAATTACAATAAAGAGCAAAACTAAATGGTCAAAATTCAGTAGTTTATCGAGCCTCCTCTTTGGCCTGTATCATGGCAGATAGTCATTTTGGCATGGACAAAACTTATTTCTCACAATACTCCACAGTGATAGATAATCAAATTCCTTGTAGTTTTTTTGCAAATCCTCGTATGATTCAGCATGGAAATTGGTTTTTCAGATTTCAGTTTCATTTTATGCCATAAGTTTTCAGTAGGATTCAAATCCGTGGACTGAGGAGGCCGATCTAGTAAACAAATACTATTGTTGGTAAAGAATTTCATGGAATACCAAGCCTTGTTCTTAGGGTCATTGGCTTGCCCAAATATCCAGTTTCTGCTAGTCGATATTGGTAGAGCAGCATCTGTCGACAAGTCAAGATGATTTCCAAACAAGGTAACCTAAGAGCATGCTGTGAATGTTGGATCAGTAGGTTCATTTGGAATGAATACCAATTCACCAACACCACAAATCCCTAAAGATCCCCAAACCAAAGCACCTCTGCTGCTGCTTGACAGACCTGACCATGCACTTTAGTGAATATTGCTCACCAGCTTGCCGTCAAACAACAACTTGAGATTTTTCCCTGGATCAATCAAACTTTGATTCATCAGTAAGAAATTCCTTTTGCCACTTGGATCGGGACCAGTGTTCATAGGTTTTAGAAAATTCAAGCTGCTTTTTCCTATCTTTTCACTAATGAATGGTTTTTTCGTAGCAATCTGAGTAGGAAATTGTCTGTCGATTGTTGATCTATGAACCAAAGTTTCTTCACCGACAGAAAGATCATCTTGCAATGTGGGCAGAGATTTTTGACAATTTTCCTCGAGTAACCAAGCATCTATCATCTCTGCTGGTCAGTTTCGATGATCTACTGCTTATCTTACTGTCAGTAAATGTTCCAGTAGAGTTATAATTTTGCAAAGCATTACAAACTGTCTGGCTGGAGGCTGATAATCAATGTGAAATTTCTATTTTCAAAAGTTTTCCAATCATAAATAGCAATACAATCATTGAATGCTTAGTTGGCCTCAGGCTCTTTCTTTGACCCATTAATGTGCGGCATGCATAAAGAAGCAACCGAAATGTTTAAATGGAGGAGAGAAATGGAAAATACCTGGTTTACAATGTTTCATATACAATTATATACAAACATATACAAACACAGTGCAAAAAGGTGCTAAGTGACATTTTTTCAATATTTAGTTATATATACCGTTGGAATCAAGCGTTCAAAGATCTATCTAATGGTGTTATTTTCAATGCAATATCCCTATTTTTGATTGAGATACTCAGTGCAAAAAGGTGCTAAGTACATAAAATTTTTCGTTTTCATATGCAAAAAGGTGCCAAGTGAAAAAAAGGCACTTAGCACCTTTTTTCATGTTAAATATTTTTTTTCCTGTCACTTAGCACCATTTTGTTAACAAGTTATAATATTAATTTTTCACTTATTACTGTGAGTGTTGTTTTTGAAGTTTTCACATATTACCAAATAAATATATTTCATCAATAATGAGTCGTTTGACGTTTTCCCAAGCAATGAACAATGTTTTGGAGGAGGAATCATCTGATGAAGACCTTCCTCTTTTATCTTTACGCAAAACGTTATATGGAAATAATACAAATTCTCGTGATCAGTCGTCGATAACGAGCCAAATTGTTGAAAATCTGAAAGCGACAACCGAATTCATTCGTAAGTCGAGAATTTGAGTTCCAAACGTGTATTGGCTAAATGTTATAAAATTTTATTTTTCTATTGTAGTGCAGTCGGATTCTGAATCAACATCAAGGGAATCTTCTAAACAGGACCCTACTTACCACGACGATTCAGGTAAACATTTCGCTAGCGTGGAATGACTTCATATGTGAAAATGTCGATTATGAATATTTTTTAGATTTGTTCCGTTTTTAGATGACGACGCCGTACGCTCGCAGTCTATCGAGCGAGAAGATGCCGATTCGATTAACTTGTCATATACACCCCTGACTCCTATCGCTGGTGAAGAACAGAAAAATAAAGAGTTGTTGGTGCAACGATCAAGTCGCAGAAGGTCGAGAAACGGCGACGGTTGGAGTCGTAATGTGGTGAAAAAGTGCTGACAAAAAGGCGAATCGTATGTCAATCATAAGGGTAAAAATATTATGATTTCGGTCCCTTACTCGTATTTACAAGTTATCCTTCTCAATACTTCGAAGGCGTGCGAATCGCTGCAAAAGCCCCTACACTTGATGGTCTCTTATGCAACATCATGTGCAGGTTTGCCTGCACCGAAAAACTTGACAGAAAAGAAAGAAAAGCTATATTTGAACATTTCCATTCGATTGGACGAGAGGAAAAAGATTTAGTTTTGTTTCACGGCATTAGTGGCCAGAAGCCAAATAGAGTCAAAAATAAAACGAAACCCGTCAGAAAAATGTCGTTTCAGTTTTCGGTAAACATGGATGGCAGTAAAGTACGCGTTTGCAAAGAGGCCTTTTGTAAACTTTACTGCATCAGTCGGAAAGTCGTCGGTCGTATTCAGTCCAATTTGCTCAGCGGAAAGAAAAGTATTTTTGCATTATTTTACAACGATAATAAAACGGTCTTTTGAATTTGTATATAAGTTCGGCTAAATTTTCTTTTGCTATTTGGGGCCGCTACCGACTATTACAGGTTGCCACTCGAACCGTCCGAATCGGATTAGTGAGTGTCGACGTTCCTTTTTGAAAAACCATATCGCTAGTTTTCCAGCCGATTCGTCCCACTATTCACGGTACAAAAATCCGAATCGTAAATATTTGAATTCTACGTTGACTATCCCGAAAATGTACGCACTTTACGTTGAGAAATGTAAAGAAGAAAATGTGAAGCCTATTTCGTCGTCATTTTACCATAACTTTTTTGTAACGGAATTCAATTTGGGATTCGGGCATCCCAGGACGGATGTTTGCTCGAAGTGTAGTGCCAATGAAGTTGACGACGAACACGTGGCGTCTTACAAAATCGCCATGGAAACGTTGTCCAACGATAGAAGGCGCGCAAAAAGCGAAGACGGTTTGGCATTCATTACTTTCGACCTTCAAAAGACCCTCCCATTGCCTAAAATTCCGACGTCAATAGCTTTTTATTTGCGCCAATTATGGTTTTACAATTTGGGCATTCATTACGCGAGCAAAAACGAAGAAAATGGTTACATGTTCAATTGGATGGAAAATCAAGCTGGTAGGGGCTGTGAAGAAGTCGTGTCGGGTCTGTTGGCGTTTTTTGATATTGAAGGTAACCTGTGCTGTGCTTTATTTTTTCATTGAAATTTATTATATTTTTATTTTCAGCAAAGCAAGAGGAGCTTTTAGCCTGGTCGGATTCATGTTGTGGTCAAAACAAAAATTTTGTGGTTGTTTGTTTTTGGCAGTATCTAGTTGCTTCACGGTAATTTCTTTAAAAACTGTAGTTATCCAAAAAAGTTGAATAATACATTGTATTTTTAAGTCGATTCAAATGTGTCGAACACAAATTTCCAGAAGTGGGTCATAGCTTCATGGATTCAGACCGTGATTTTGCGTTGATTGAAAAGAACGTGCGAAAAGTCGAATCGGTTTATAGTGCGAGTGACTACCGCTCAATCATTTCAAAGTGCAAGTTGAAGAAGCCTTTCGTCGTCCAAGACATATCGGGTATTGATGAATTGTAAATTTTAGCCATGATGTAATAGGCATATTAAACACATTACATAATCAAGCTTTTCTGAATTTTTAGACGGTTTGATCAAGGCCAAAGACTTGCCATGGGTTTTACGGCTGACAAAGAAAACGAAGAACACAAAGGACGAAAAAATCAATTTTCGAGGAATAGGATGGATCAGAATACGAAAATTTGGATTTTACGAATATAAGCATGATTTCCACGCGACTTCTGAATGGTTCCAAGTTGACATACGTGGTGAGTTTGTCAATATATTTGAAATTTGATAGAAAAACCAAACGAATATATTTAGGCCATCAATTCGATGAGAATATTTGTTCAGTCGTGAACATTGAGTCTTTGCACAAACCTCCTGGCCGAGCAGTCAATCAATTGAAGCTAGAAGATTTGAAAAAACAACTTGATTTTGTCCCTCGCGTGTATCGAGGATTTTACGAAAATTTGGTTGCCGTTGCTGAGAGCGACGAATCCGATGAAGAGGAATTTTTATGTTTTCCGGTTTTGTCATTTATAGTCGTCAAAGTGCAATTGAAATCGAGTTTTTCACTTTGTTATATTGGTATTTACGTTATACTGTTTACAAACAGAGCTTTTTGTCTGAGCTTATCGTTGTTAACCGAAAATAAACTATACTTTGTTGCACTTAACACTATTACTCTTCTGGATTCCATAAAAATTCATATGCAAAAAAGTGCTAAGTGGGGAATTTCATGACGTCACACCCCAAATATACATTTTCGAGTAGCCAAAATTTTCCTCATATGAGGTCTGGAAAATATGAATGATATCCCGAAGTTACAGATTTTTGCGATGCCGAGAAAAAAATCGGCAAGGGAAAATATGTTTTTTGCGTTTTTCTCGAAAACACAAAAATGTCACTTAGCACCTTTTTGCACTGACCTCTTATTGCCAAATATGGGAAATTTGCAGTGGTGGCCTAAACTTTTGCACCTGACTGTATATATGCAATGTGTAGTTTTTTTCAAACAGTTTGTAATATAAAAATTCAGAGTAGATGTAAAGGTATCATCATTTTGAAATTTCCAAATGTTTCACTAGAGGGTTTGGAAAAACTACATATATTAACAAAATCACAATAAAAATACCACTCACAGTAATACTATGAAACACAATAACATACATTATAATTTATGCGACTTGGAAATTAAAACTGGTACTGAATGTTGACCTACCCGGACAAGGAATCCAACCATTAGAATTCCATCAATGTAAGATTACATTGATGGAATTCTAAGTCCAACAAACCACAATTTGCCGACAAACTGGATGTGCACCTCAAAGTTGACGGATGTTAATGTCCATGCCAATAGCCATGTTTTCGAATATGGGTGGGGAAATGTCTATTTCTGCAAAGACATCACCGATTCCATTGATAATTACATCCTTGAACAGATCAGCATTAACCTCAACAGGATCTTGTATATATCAGCTCCCAAGCCATTGATCATTTGATCATCGGCATTTTCTTCAATGCATGGATAATTTCCACCACACCACATGTACCAAGGTCTAACCACCATTGGTCGATTGTTGCACCATTAATGTTGTTGTCCTCATCGAGCTGCACATTCAATGAAAAAAAAATACTTAATAGGGTTTATGGTTAAGTATCAACAAGTACCCCATTAAGTATTAACAAGTACCCCATTAAGTATTAACAAGACAAGTTAGAAATTTACATATATTTATATATTTATAATTTATAATTTACATAATGCATGTTTTCCCAAATTGGGTGATGAATATGTTTTCCCAAATTGGGTGATACTTATTTAAAAAAAAATAAATGAAAAAATTCAAATCTACTTACCTATACAGGGTTTTCTAATTAGAATGAGTGGTAAATCATCATGGTTTGGTGGTTGTTCATACACTTCTGCATTGAGTAGCTGTTCTTCTCCTGGTGATGTGTGTTGGTGCTCATTAATTTGACCATTCAGATTGGGCACATCAATGACACGATCTTCATTGCCATTGAGTAGGTGTCTGGTGTGTCTTTCCAAAAGACATGGATGACATTGGGCATGGACGACTCTTCTTCATGTTCAAACACTTATTAATACATGGATGTGAGGCATTATGAGTGAAGAAAGGTATGTTGAGTACTTCTTATTTTGAGAAAAAATGAAATACTCTTCTACAAAGGGACATCATAAGGGCAAAGTCTCCTACTCTAGTGTTTACTGGTCACTCTTTGAATTATGGACAATGGACAGGAAGCATAACATGGTTACCAGATGAGTAAAGAGCAATGTTATGAATCTTAGGTTTCAATGTTAGGTTATGTATTAGAATGGGGCAATATACTTTTTCTGGCTTGTGCTAAAGCAGAAAAAGAAAAAAAACAAGAAAAAATTTTATAGTTCCTTAAATGTCCCCTAAATAATTTTCATTACAAAGTAACATCTATGGGTGATGCACCCGCAGGCAGTATTATCAAGGAACACAATTGTGACTGTTATGCAATCTTAATGGCAGGTTTGTACACAGATTACATTTCAAATTGCAGTGTGATGTTTACTGTAAAAGTGTTCAATGTGCCAGAAATAATATTGCACAGCTTCTATTATTTTCCCATTGCTTTACATGGCACATTTCCAACAAACAACAAATGATGCCTAGAAGTAAGTTTGATAACACATACTAGTCAATGTTTATGCCTTCATTGCTTAATTTTGTCAATGTATGGATTTTTTCCCCAATAGGATTGCCATTAGCAAAGGAATGAAACTTTTCTGCTTCACAATTAGGTGAGCGGATCAATGGCTACTCAACTCACCCACCAATGTACTAAATTAAAAATTCTACACCTTGTCCCCTTAACATCAGCTACTCAACCATCAATAATATATGACTGTCGACCTAGTCTACCCACTAATGGAGAAAATTCAACATTCCAAACTTCCTCATTCTACCATAAGCTACTCAATCATCAACAATAATTGACTTTCCAGAAAGTCGCCTTATCTACAGCTACTCATTCAATAGATTCAGAGGAAAACCAATTCAACTCCGATGATGACTTCAAGCCCACTCCAGGTCAACTGTCCCAAATTAAAAAACCAAAAGATGATCTGTGGAAGATAAAGAAAATTATAACATCATTTGAAACTCATGCAAGGCAAATTTCAGCATGTTCCATTCCAGTACTGACAAACGAACAATCAAGATTAGAAACAAGGGAATTAAACAAGTCAATAGGTAGCAAAAGTGAAAATTCAAACATAAATTTTAGTAGTGTTTGTCGATAAAGCATGTGAATTTTGCATTTCAAGTCAACTCCTAGTGTAGTCCTTTTACTATTATCTTAATTTTTATTGTTTCACTTAAATTTTTCACATATGGAACCAAACTGAAAATATTTTCAATCATGCAAACCTAATCTTGAAAGATAACTCATAAACCTGATGAACCTTGAAATTTCGGTCCAGTGGAAAATAAAAATACTGTACAAAGCAAGTATCAAAAGGTTCTGACCATATGGCATCCTCTACGGATTCAAAAATATATGTTTTATAAAATAAATAGGAGTTATGGCCGATCTTAAACACAGGCCTGCTAAAACAAGACAAATTACCAGAAATGGAAGCAGATGGGTCGAAAGAGACAAATAATCGCCTAGACCCCTTAAATAAAAATACAGTAACCTTTGCTCATGCTAGAGCACACACATCTGGTGTGAAATAAACAAAAACAAACATTAATCAAAAGATAAGATAAGAGAAGTTAATTAGACCAATCTAGCATGAAAAGCTGTATATAAGAGCCTGTAACTCTTACCCTTGGTTCAGTTTGTAGTTCGGTCCATTCTAGCTCGTTCAGTTCATTCTAGCTCATTCAGTTCGTAGTTCAGTCCATTCTAGCTCATTCAGTTCAGTATAATTAGTCCAGTGCAGTTCATTACTGCACTTTATTCCATCCATTTATTTGAACTGTTTACTTATTTCGATATATATCATTATATCAATAGATATGTACTGGAAACAGTACCCAAAGAACAGTTTCATGTCATGCTTATTTCCAAGTATGTACTAGTGTTTAGTTAGTTTGAAATAAATCTTAAAATTACAATTCCACTTGTTAAACTACCCAAGGACATAGGTATTCAGGGGCCAAATACCTGCATATCAAAATTGTGTTATCCCTACAGTACTCCTATCTAGTTTTCTTTTAAAGAACTTAGACTCTGACAAAGTTGGCGAGGCTGCAAATTTTAAGGCCCCCAAAGAGAAGAATACATTCTTCTGATTATATTCTGAAGTTAATTCATTTTTCTTTGCTCCTGGGATTCTAATTTTCTAGTTTCAGACAAAGGTGTTAAATTGTCTGGTTAGAATACAAGTCTGCTTAAGAACTTGTTTTGGATCTGATATTTTTATTCAAATTTTGAATAGAATTTAGAAGTTGACTTTTTATTTAGTCAACTGTTCTTGGAATTTAGAAACTGGTCACTCTATTTCCAAGTTATTTTTGAGTAATCCTTATAATGGTTCAGTAAAACTCAATATTTTGTGAGTGATCCTAATAAAGGTTCAGTATAACTCATTGTTTTCATTGAGTTATCCCAAAATAAAAAGTTCAGTAAAACCCATAGAATTTTACTCAAGGTTATCCTTAAAAAGATTCAGTAAAACCTGAGAGTATTTTGGAGCATAAATTATTTTTACACTCAATTTTGTGTAATTATTGTTATAGGCTTGAAAAATCAAATGTGTTTTATTGTTGTTTGGGTCTAATTCTTGAAAACGTCAGATAAACGTACAGTGGATTCTGATTCTGAAACTGAATATTCATCTTCGACACAAAATACTCCTAAGCTTACACAAAGGCAGCACTTTGAGAGAATTATTTCTGAAGCTAAAAAATCGGCTCTTATTGAAATTGGCCATAAAAATTTCAGTCAATCGCAAAAATGACTGAAGCTGAACTCGATAATGCTATAAAAAGAGCATTCAAGGACATGGCTGATCCTCTGACTGAACAATTGCATCGAATTGATGTAAAATTAGATGAGACAAGACATTTAGTTAATGAAAATGCTGAAGATAATAAAATGACAGGATATCATTTCAACTCCATGTTTGCATTCAATCCACCTCCATGTTTCTCTGGTATGATTGGAGAATCTTCTCTTGATTGGATTGAAAAATTTGAGCAGTATCTGACTCTGCAAGGGATGACCAATGTAACAGATATCTATAAAATTGCTCTTCTTGAATCTAATCTTATTGAATCTGCTCAAGCTACTTCCAGGAGCCTCAAAAAAGGACTGAACCCTCCTAGAAGTTATGCAAATTTGATGACAGAATTAAAGAGAGCATTTTGCTGAAGACAGAGGCAGTGATGTCCACCAACAAATCATATTTGATAGAAAACAGAAGTGTACTGAAACTGTAATTGAATTTCTGGATCAGTTGAAAAAACTGAGTAAACTTGCATATCCAAATTTGACTGAACATGCTCGAGAAACTATCATCAAACCTATATTTTTGAGAGGACTCTTTCCTGATATAAGAGGAGCTGCGAAATTTCGTGAATTTGTGTCTCTGGAAGATGCTCTTAAAGCTTCTAGATATATTGAATCTCATATAATGAGGGATGAGTTTCAGAATTCACACAGCACCAACTTAGTCAGTAATACTTTAGAAAGAAATACTATTCAATTCCCTGGAGAAATGATGGCAACTCAGTTTAAAGATTTAGTTGTGGGAGTTGCTGGCTCTGTTGTCCAACAGCAACCACAGCATCAATACTCATGGTCAACATTCTATTCCCCGAAACAAAATGGGGAATACCACCCTCGCCATTATTGGGGCAATGTTAGGCACAAGTCTCTTGACTGCACAACAAAGACCATCCATCAATTTTTCTAATAATCAAACGTGCCAAATTTGTGGTCATGTCCGACATCGTACTGTTGAATGTCCCATTGCATGCAGCAATTGTGGCAAGACTGACCACAACAACTTCCATTGCAAGCTGCCAAAACAAGATGATGGTAAGAGTCATAATTTCAGAAATCGTTGGCAGAATCAATCTTTTTCTGAAAGAAATTCACAGTCTACTTATAATTTTGAGAGACGTGGATGAAAGTTTCCAGAGGATGAAAGCAGAAAACCTTTTCAAAAGAGAATTCCAGTAAAGAATGACATTGTCACTTGCGTTAACAAACAAAATCACATTCCTAACATTGATTTTCATGATGAAAATCTTCAAAATCTTCAAAAACCATGAGGAATCTTTGTTTATGAATTCAGCTCCTATTTGCACATGTTGTTTTTGTCCACGACAAGTTTTGCAAGAAAACGCTGATGAGGACCCCCAGATGGTTGCACAATCATCAGTCAAAAACTTTATTTTGATGCACTCGAATTACATCTCCATTTGCGCAACTGAAGTGATTCAACAGGATTTGGTTTTGATTGAATGCTGTTCAGGAACCGTTGATTGTTCAAGAAATTTCATTCAGTGATGAGGCAATGAAGAACAAAATTCCAAAAATCAAAGTATCAAAAGATAAGAGTAAGGAACCAACTAAGATTTATATCTGCCCGATTTCGTGGTACAACAATCATTTCAGTAGTGGAGTTTCTTGTGTAAGAGTTCTTTTGAATAATCACAGCACAGCCTATGCTTTAATAGATACTGGAGCTGTCTTATCTATAGTTGATTTGGAAATCCTTCTAAAAGTTCCTCAAGTGCAAATTTTGAGGACTAATATAGAATTAATGACAGCAAATGGCGGAAAGATTTATTTGATAGGGTCAGCCTATATAAACATAAAAGTTGAAGATGTTGACATAAAACTTTAGGTATATATTCAGAAGAAGCTCTAGCTCAAATTATTCTGAATTCAAATTTCCCGTCTATTTTTGAAAATGTCCAATTTAATTGGTTGAACCCTACGATCAGTTTTAAATCTATTTCTGTCGAAGCAAGTGGCATGCTATATGCTCCTGTGACTTCAAATACTTATAGAGATATTCCTGATTACGCTTCTCCTGAATCTGAAGCAAAAATAGCTGAAACTTCTGTCCTCAAAACCTAAGGAGTTACTTGTGGATATGGAGAGAAAAATGCAGATCTTTTTTTGCGAAGAAAAAGATGATTTAGAATTGTTTTCCTTGAGTGGATTTGGAAACTTAGGCAATCCAGCAGAGGAAGGTGACTTGACACTAAAAACTAGGATGCAACATCAGAGTTACCCCTTCATTACAATTGTTTAAAATGTTACAATTGTCTAAAATGTTCAAAAACATTATGCACTAATGGTGGATTCTTTGGATCAAAAACCATAATTCAAGACACAGTAAAGAGTGAACAAATCAATGCAACTGAGTGCAAAAATGTATTCGAAAGAAAATTCTATTCCCATCAATCCTTGAAAAGAATAGGAAATAAACATTGATCAACTAATAACAGTCTCACACCTTCTTTTCAATGGTGCTGTTACAAACCTGATTATTGAACAACGTCAAGTGGCTAGTTGGGATGGAGGAAATATGCTTACTGACCTTGGTGATAATGGTGTCTCTAAAGCTATGGCAGGCCAATACAACACACCTGATGGCACTATTATTTGGGATGAAAGGAATGCTTATGTATGCCCTTATGTTTTCAAAGGAAATTATTCTGCTATACTCAGTTCAACTTTTGTCCAAAAAGGGCCAAAAAATTGGGCACAATATGGGAAATGGTGTGCAACAGCTTTTATCCCAATGTAGTGATTGTAGGTGACTAGCATTAGGAGTGTCCTGATTGAGAAATGTGTCACTATAAGTGTGCCACATCAGCATCAACAACCTAATTACAAAAGATGACTTCATTCTCTTAGAGAATTTCAGTATTCTTGCTTCAGTATTATGTTTCCCACTCATTAAATATATATGGGGATGAAAATATTTCTCACGATTTTCTGTGGAAGGTGTGTTTGGAATTTTGGAATTCTGCAGTTTTGCTTGTGATCAATGTTCCTGTTGCCTGAAGCAACGATTATTTGATAAGCTTGTCCATGAACTGCAGTTAGACTTTGTAAATTTCATTCCATTATTTCCTATCCTTAGGTTTACTAATGTCTTTTGGTGGACCAAGTTCTATTGGTAGAGTGTATGGAAGTTTGACTAGTGATGGAGGCAACCTTAATGAGCACAATCCTGTTCTTAATTGCACATTAGCTTTTTGAAAAATTAAGCAAATCCATCATCAACCTTCCTCAGCAGCAGTAGAAATTATAACTGATAATAAGGCATAATGCATGATACTCATTTTGGTGTATATATAATCATTCCTTGATCATTAGGAAATATTTTTGTTCTCAGCCTAAGTGTATCAGGAGTGTTTTGAGTCAAATGAATAAGTAAATATCCAAATGGTTGTTTGGTTGCATCATCAAAGGCTTCTTTGAAATGTTTGGATGCTGGGAACATCTGTCTACCCAATGTTTGCACTTGTAACCTGTCAGCAGGATTTTTCATTAGGATTGTATATTGGGCATTTATTTGACTGGTGCGCATTCCATCAAAAAAGGCTTTCTGCACTATGTGAATAACAGATAAATTCCAGTGATGTGAGCCACATGTAAAAAGCTCATTCAAATGCTTATCATTTTTTATTATTGCATCATATCATCCAAAATCAACAGTTGTGGTAATGTTTTAAACCCTTTCAACTCATCAATAGAAAGCATTCACTCTATAAAACATATGTTACCTAATTTGGACTGCAAGTTGTTATATGCACTTTGCCATTCTGTATAAGACCATAAGATGCAGGCAGGGGCAGGATCAATTATTTCTTGAGAATATCCAACCATTTTTTATCCAATTCTGTCTTTCCAGATTTGGTCCGGGCTGAGTGCCAGGGAAATTCCATATTCATCACTCGCTCTCAAAATGACGACAAACACATATGCACATTATATTTATGGAAAAAGCAACATAAAACTTCAAAACTTCCAGCCATGAGGAATTTCCAACCACATTTTCAGTGACCACTTGATGGCCTTCTCATCTTTGTCCAGTTCAGTGTGATACGATATTAATGTCATTTTGTAAATTTTTCTCCACAAAATCAAAGACCATTATTTTCAAACTTTTGAAATTTACTTGTCTACAGGTCACCTTTGTTAGTGTAATTCTGCGAACTTTCACTGAATAGTGGATATGTTGATCATTCAAGGCAAATACTTTAAATGCATAATTCTTCAACCGGCCACTAATAAATTCACAAATATATGATCCTGGTCCATATAGTGGCAACTCATCTGTCATTTGACCAATGGAAACTTTATACTCATTTTTGTTCGAGGAGTTTGATATGTAAATAAGGCTATCAGTGTAGAAATAAAGTACACGATGATCCAGTCTTTCGATATGAGAGTATAAAGTTAGCCGGTCTTGGGACGTTGTACATGCAGCAATAACTGGGTTTGTATAAGGCAGAACATCGGTGAAATCATCTTTCTGAGAATATGTTACAGCTACGAGATGTTGTCTGATGATTGTTATGCTGTGGATAACATTTGAAGCATCAAAGACCAATTGAAAATATTCCTTTGGGTCAGTGAAGTATATGGTCTTCATCATGTTATTACGCTGTCCAAACTGAAGATAAGTAATGTGTACCAAGAAAAATTCTGAAATATGCCACCTTACTTTCCCCCAAAATGAATTGAGCATTTGTTTGGCTAGTGCCCATCTGCCGGGATTTGTATTGATTTTTAATGGATCTAATTCAAAGCCTTCATGCATGGTTACTTCATTAAGGTATCTTTTCTTGCTCATTTCATCTTTGCATTCATCTGGCCAACCTTCGGCCTCCTAAAAACAGAATATCCCTCTCATATAGCTTTTATCAAGACTGAGGTTTTTGATTACCATTTTTAATTTCATAAATGTATTGATATAACCTCCAAATAAGCCAACATCATCAGAATCCAATGTGAGTTTAGCAAAATTTTCATAATGCCATACTTCCTAGACTTCTACAACCTAGTGACAGATGTTTATTTGAGTAGCTTTTAGGATGATAGTATCATACACTTACTTCATATCCCAGATCTAACACTTTGTAAACTTTGCAGGTAACCCATGTGTCATAAAGGGCTTTTTGATCAGCATTATGACTGCATGATTCTGTGTTTTTTTCTTCCGCACTAGTACAGCATAGTGGGAACAATAATTTTCCATGAACTCAAATTGGGAGTAAGGGGTGATAAAGATTTTCAGGTGGTTGGACACAATACTTGATCAAACCTTCATATGGCCTATTGTCTTTAGTAATAATTTCAAAGTTCTTTGTTATAACTTGTGGGTGACCAATGGGGTATTTTCCATATTTGTTGGTGTATGGATATAAGCTGCATACATTGACATAGTCAATTTGCTCATTTCTCCCTACTTTGTGATGTAACTTTATGGCATTTGTCCTGCCTCCATAAAATGCTGTAAAATTTTCACTTAAAACACATACAATATAAGTTATAAGCTGATTATAATCACTTACCATCAGGGTGGTCCAATGGTTCAAACAACTTCAGATTTGAAAAGTATGCTCACATTTCTGCATCTCTTTCCAACATTTGATGTAATTCACATTCTCACAGTTCAATAATTTTCAAACCACACTTTTTTTGCAGGAAGAATTTTCTTTCATTAGTATGCTGATATGCTTCATGGGCAGTCATTTTTCTATCTGCTGCGAGCTTATTCCAATCAGGCATGCATTTTGGGCAGCCTTGCCAGAAACAACCATTAAATTCACTAACAGTGTCTCCACATTTACCATCAACTTTATTTGGCCTAATAGGTACTTCTCTACCATTTAATGCATTTTGTATTTAAATGTTTTCTTTTTCACTAATCCACTCCATCCACTTGATTGCTTTTGCCGATTATTTGTCTTTTCCACAATAACCATTGTGTGGTATGAGTCCAATCATATTCGGCTTCAGGAAAAGTTTCCTAAAAACACAGGTACAAGCCCCTGCAATGAACACAGGTACAAGCCCCTGCAATTGTCAGCGATCTTTCTTGCAATCATTATGGGCAATTGCCATAGTATGTGTCGCCTTTGGATTAAAAAGAAATCACCAAAAATCTTCCAGGCAATCATTACCTTTAAAGATATTCCTCTTTGGGCCACATCATCCATATTGCACATCATAATTTTGATATCAACAATCATCACAAATTACGTGAGCGATACATAGATTTGGTACATGTTGCAACTCTGTACCAAGTTCAGTTTCTCAAATCACATGTTCTTGGTGGTCTCAAAGTTAAAAAATACAAATCATTGCACAATATCCTCTTTGTCTTGTCTCTTTGTTGTCTTCTTTGGAGTGGAAGCTTGTTCATCATCATCATTATCAGCAACATTGTCCCCATCATCTTCATTTTTGTATGGATCATTGTTGGTTCCATCTTCAATAAGTGTTTCATCCTCAACATTTTGCATGTAGCATAGATGTCCTGTAAAAAATGTAGTGTTTAGATAATGAAATTTCACAAAAATCAGCAATGAAAAAAAACAAACCATCTTCCACTTCTTCATCACATGATCAACATTTGTAGTACCCACATCTATGTTGTTCTGTATGGGCTCCTCTCAATTGTTTATGACAATTTTTTGCAACATTGTATTCATCACAGATTGACACACCTTCAGTGATTGAACCAGTTGCTTCCTTGCTGTTACCTTTACGATATTTCCACAGGTGTTTCTCAAAACATAGAGTATTTTGGAAGTACAGATTGCATTGATCACAGCATAGGATGCCATCTTCTTTGCATGGTGGAGGATGATAATACTAAAAACATTTGTTTCTACAGCAATGGTCACTCTTGTTGTAGGCAATGTTACAGTCTTCACACCAACAGACTCATGCAAAGAATGCAGTCACGGATTTAATTACTGTATAGTGACACTCATGATGGTAAAGATGAATAACTTTTTCGGAATTTACGTTACCTGAAATCAAGAGTATACTTACATTTGGATACATTGGGGTATAGATCCTCACCTTCATATATAATGGCACCATAAACGTCCTCACTGAATACTTTAATTTTTTACTTGGTTAGGGTTCTTTGGATAATTTCCAATTCTTGTATTCCGCAAGGACCAGTGTGGTTTTGAAGACCAGCTCTGGTCATTAAATCACGTGCTCTCTGTGTCTGCAATGAACAACTACCACCCTCACTGCCGCGTATATTATCCCATTGATAAGCCCCATCTGTCTTATTCATTATAGCTATAGCTACAACAATAGCTCGTGCCAGGCATAAATTATCACTATTCTTTATCATGATAATAACATCCTCCATGACCATGATGGAGAAAGTCATTATGAGAAATACATCGATGTCGATTATGGTAGCCAGACCCTGATGGTGGTGTAACTGTAACAATTCGGATGAGGGCTTCAGGGCAGAGCTTGGTCAAATTGCTCTACAATAGTCGGTCCAGTTAAAGTTTCAGCAGGACGAAAATGAACATAAATTGGTTCATCAAGGTATGGATGAAAATACACAGCACCAGGCAGATGGAGTACTATTGAGCATTTGATTAAGAGCATGATCAAAAATGTCACCCATGCATTCATGAAAGTTGGGACAGTCTTCCAGACTGCATGAGTGGAACTGTTGTGCTTCTCCTTGGGTACCATATCTACAAACTCATTGAACAAATGGCTGGCCAAAATAGTAAAATAGGGTGGGATCCAAATTGATAGCACCATCTATCTGCTGACCTTTATACCATTCATCAATAACCTCGATTTCTGGTTCAGAATCACTCATTGAACCATTTTCCTCAAATGTCACATTTTCCAGTATAACACCTGGTGTGTCAACAGTTTCTTGCTCATTCTCATCTGATGATGACACTGGCTCCAGAATAATCTCTTTATCATTAGAAATTTTGCAAGTCATACTGTCCAGGCTACTAATACTTGATTCAAAATCAGCTAGAGGTTCCGAAAGCAAACCACGCAGCTCACCCTCTTCCATATCATCATCATCACTGAGAGGACCTATAAATACTCTTATTAAAAAATGAAAACAACATACTAAGTATTTCTTAACCTGATTGAGAAAATTCTTCTATTTGATTATGAGGCTGGTCATTGTCTATTAATGTATGCCCAGGAGTTTCCACTAGAAATTCAACATTGGAAGACAGCATCTCGCATAGAATCTTATACTCTTACCTTGATTCTTAGAGGCCATCTTTGACGATTCTGTACTCCCTTCATTTTCAGCTTGATCAAGCGGGGCATGCGTCTCAATTTCCGGATTTGAAATCCACTCCATGAATGTGTCATCAATATTAATTGGATAAGAGTCATTGGAATTATAATCTTCCATAGTGACACAACAAAAGAAACCTTTTTAATAATAGAATTAATCAAATTTAGAACTGTAAAAATTTTGGAGCAAATGTCTTATGATCAATGTTCTTGCCTTTTTATTTGATTTCTCAATGCACATCACATGTGGACAATTTTTTTTAAGCTTTGTCCTTAGGTATTGCCACTTTTTTTTTTAATTAATCAATGTTCATGAGCAGGTCTTCTATCCATAGAGGCTGACTGATAAGAAAAATATGTCATATCATTAGGTGTTGCAATGTTCTTTTGCACCACCCAGGCATGCAGGTCTTCTACCAATACATACTTGTCAATAAGCAACTTTTTATTCAATTTTTTTTGGTGAGTACATTTCACACCAACAAAAATCCTGCACATTTTATACATCCACAAGCTTGCCATTATTTTTTGTTACTTTTCTCTTCAATAAATCATTGTTCATGAACATGTCTTCTATCTACAGAGGCTGGCTGATAAGAAAACATGTGGATTATACATCATTTGGTGTTGCAATGTTCTTTTGCATGCACACAGGCACCCACATCTTCTACCAATACATACTTGTCAATAAGCAACTTATTATTCCATTTTATGGGTGTGTACATTTCACAGGACTCCCTTCCCAGCTTTATTTTTAGAAAGTCTAGTTAATTTTTGAGAAGTGGAAAATATTTTCTCCCTTCATTCTTCAATCATCCAGTCCACTATAGTATATTTTAACCCCACATATATTTCTTATTTATATTATTTACCTGTCTCCATTAATCGGTTTTCTTGCAGTTGAACACAAAATGGTTTTATGTTTTTATGAAACCACAAACTGGGTAAAACGGAGTGTGTGAAACATAAACAGCAAAAGATAAGGAAATGATAAAGGAAGGAAAGTACAAAAAAAAGACGTATTTCTTAAAATGCCTACAGAATTGAAACACAAAAACTGAAAAGAAAATATAGAATGTGAAGATGACAATACATAGGAGAGATATACAAAAATAGAAAAAGCATGAAAGACAGAAAATTGTGAAAAAACAAACAAAAGAACCGGAAATGTGACGAAAACACTTCCTCATCATCACTTGCATTTTTCTATCTATACTCTATACAATATATTAACTACCACTTTCAAGATTGCATGGCCGTAGTGCCAGATTTTTTCTATTGGTGGAACTGAGCGAGACATGATGTCAACAGTCACACGTAGCCATGTGACCATGCCTAGTCACGTGACTACGGGTGACTTCAAAAAGTGGATGATGTCAAAAAAGCCCACTTCCACTGGCCTTACCGGTAAGGGGCCTAATAATATCTGTTGCATAGCATTTGGCCTCATTGAGGACATGTCAATGTATATTTATTGAAGACGAGATGGTAAATAATATGTAATTTGCCTCTTGTGCAAAACATTCAACAACAGTTTCAATTGAACAAAATTCCTATGCTTTTGATTTAAGGTCATTTTCCAGGGCAAAAATGACCCCAAAAATGACCCTCAGGGCAAAAATGACCCCATTGATTACCAAAGTGCATTCATTCTCTGTGAGGGGGAAGAATACAAAGAATAAAAAACATTGTGACAATCATTAGCACAGTATTCAGCTGCACAATAACAGAGAAGAAAATAAGTCAGTTAAAATTCTTTATCATAAAAACTTTCTGCTCTATTTGATCAGGGTATATATTTCAGCTCCAGATTGAAATTTCATTCCTGACAGTATAGAGTCCAGTTCAGGTCCTCATTAGAGCTTCTGAAGCAGATGCTGTTTGACAAATTCTTTTCTACATGATTGAAAACAGTGTTCTGAAAAGTAATTTTGATACTGTTTTCTATTTGATAATAAGGATCGCTGACTACTGATCTTGTTCTAAGAAAAAATAAATGAATTTAAGATAAATCTTGATACATGCAAAAAGTGCAAAAGATTACTGAAATTTAAAATATGCACATTTGGAGCTGCTGAAATAATACAATAAATCATCCATATTATTGATATATTCATATAAAAGTGGAAAACAGCCTGAATGGAACAATTGCAGGACAGATGTATAATAGATAATTAGTAAGTAACATGCAAAACAATTCATTGTATGTCAATTATATTTGAACCATCACTAAAATGCTCCACTGTAGTAGGCATGTGAAAATACATTATAAGAAAATTATGGACTGCTGTAGTAAACGTTGATAATTAGTTTTTGGTTTGCTGGTATAAAGTGGAACTCCTCTCTTTTTCTTTATGCCAGGTAAACAATCCAGTATTAAGTCAACAGATGTTATGACCTCAATACCTGTTGAATAATGATTACTTATTTACCATACATTTCATATAGTTCTCTCATACTCCTAGAATGGTTGAAGTATTATGTCAACACTGAAGCAGTGAGGTTGTCTTTTTCATTTGTTAACAATAACCCACCCAACATTACACCCCTTTCTCACCCCCAAAAGGGTTACAGGGATACATTAAGGTCTTTTTCATACCAAGCATTTAAGTACATCCAAGAATGCTGTAAAGCCGACTTTCAGTCAAAAATCGACTGTAGAGCATTCTTGAAGCACCTGCATGTTTGATATTGAAAACCAATAGCTTTTTGACGATTTTGCTTGATGTCCTTAAGGTACACAGATTAAGGTAAGCCAGGCTTGCGACCATCAGACTAGAATTAGTGTGGCAAAATAAAGCTGCATGGAACCAAAACAATGGCAGGTTCAACATGCAGAAAAAGGAAATGAATATTTTTTTGCCACCTAGCACTCATTTCCATTTTTTAATCACTATTTATGATTGCTTACTTTATTTTTTTCCTACTATTCACTCAAATGTGTTTAATAAACAGTGTAATGTTTAGTGCTGCTGCTGCATTTTTTGCTAAATTGAATTTGTGTCTCAAGAGATTGAACACTAGTAACAATTTTGGCATGTACAGATATGGAAAAATTCGAGATAGATGCAGCAAAATGTGAATTCATTAAGTAAAACTTTGTTGGCATTAAGGATTAAAGCTTTGAGTGGAAGCTAGTGAATAAAAGAATCAGTTTTTGTTTTACACTACTTGAGACATAAGACATGCACATTATTTTGCACACTGCATCAGCCTGAAGGTTTTATAAACAACATGTGGATCGAGTGACTCATTGGAAGCATAATTTTCTCAAATTTGTCCACAAATTCTCCAGTGACATTAAAGATGTTGGTATTATGCATCATGAAAAAATTTCAAAAGAGTAACTGGAAAAGTTTTTTCTTCTTTTTCCACACACGAAAGATGCTTGTAGATCTGCTAACTCTGTTGATTTGTACGATAGAGGCATTGAACTAGATGGTGATGACATCCTGACAGGAAATCAAGATGAGCAGTTATTGTCAGGCTCGAGGTTTGGCTCTTTTTTTCGAAAAAACACTGATTAGAAGACAAATTAAGGCTGTGAGAAATGCAAAAATGCTTACTTGGGAGCTTATTGAGCTGGAGCAGCTGCAGCAGCATTCAAGGAATTAAAAAAGGTTCATAGAATCTTCTTTTCCAGAAATTAAGGGTTCAAGTTCTTCTTTTACTAGCAGAGTGTGAGAATACTTCACAGTGTCCCCAGGTGATGAAGATAAAGCGAAGTGCATTGAATGCAGAAGTGATTTAAAAACTAAACCAAAGCATAAACATGAATCTCTGACTCTTTGGTCATTTGCTTCAGGCAGAAAATAAAATTAAATCAGTTGATGCAATAAAAAATGAACAAATTTGTTGTAACATGTCCTCTTTCTCTGAAATAATTGCCCTCAGAAGATCCAAAATTAGTTAATTTTGAGTTATAAATAGCACAAATGCAGGCCATTTGTAATTTGTTTGTCGAATTTATGGAGTCTATAGGATTTCAAGATTCAATAACTGGAGTAATAAAAATGTGGGAGTAGATATTTTGAATAAAGAAATGTTTTTTTGTATTTAGATATCTGAATACAAATTAAATAAACACCAAAAGACTTTGTTTGCATACCATGATGAACTTCCTTCAAAAATTGAAGAAAAATTCCAGGAAAATCATAATCATATTTTATTTACAACTGATATGTGGTCAAATCAAGTCAAAGCCCTTTTTAGGTTGTTTCAGAGTGGAGAAGGTTTTGATTTTTTTTAATGTACTGATTCTATTTGTTTTTAGCCTCACAACCCACTTGATAGAAGCTAATTATGAAAGGGAAAAGTATGTATTGCACACACAGACTCTTGGTTCAAAATGGACACTGGTGCACATTTATCATAAGTATTTGGTGAAATGTTGAGCAAATAGAATATCAACAAAGAAATCGTAAGTCTTATTGGAATCTTTGGTGAAATCTGATCTAAAATTCTATTTCAGGTAAATGCTTTAGTCTGTGTTTCTGGTTCTAATATTCTCTGAATGATTCCAGGTTGAAAATATCAATTGTACAGCTCATTAAAAGAGCTTGATAGTTATGCCAGGTCAGTCTCAAAAAACTTGATACAGAAATGATTTTTTTATATCACTACTTTTCTAGCTTTGGATTTCCCACAGTTGGTCAAGAATACCATGTCTACCTGAATAACTTGCTTTTAGGAAGTTTTCACATGGTGGAATTTGACCCTGATCATGCTTTTAAGAATTCTAGAACTGAAAGAATCATTGGTTCTCTTCACAGCTGAAGGAATAGCCACATCCACTCTCGAAAAAGATGTTGCTGCCTTATTGCCTTTCCAAAATCCTACAGGTATGGTAAGATCATTTTTTCATATATATTTCTGTTATCCCATTTAATATTTGAATGAGAACTTTAGTTAAGCTCATGTTCTGCAACTGCAGCTGATCTTATTTGGACTGTTTGCTGGCTCAAAAATATTCCCAGAAGTTTGGAAAATAGAGGAATCGGTTCATTTTGTCATAAATCATGTGAATAATAGCAATCAACAAGAAAACACTTCAAACTCCTCTAATCAGCTGAGAATTTACAATCATTTCAAATTAGCATCATTGCTGCATTGTCCTGCAGGATGTTCTTTTTCATCATCAAACTTTATTTAACACATAACAAACATTTGCTAAAACTGTAACTCTATATTTCAATGAATTGGAAAAATTGTCCAGGAACGCCTACCCTGAATTTGACATTGGTGTAACAGAAAATTTGATTGAAACCATGTTCCTCGAAGGTCTTTTAAGCAACATCAAAAATGTTATAAAATTCAAACACCTTGACAATTTTTAAAACTTGGTTGCCAGAGCAATTCATATTGAACACCAAATTTGGGGTTGAAGTTAACATCCCTGCGGTTGAAGCTAACATTCCATTATATTCTTATCTCAGATAGCTAGGTCGGTTTGCAGTTGAAGCTAACATCCCATTATATTCTTTTTATCTCAGATAGCTAGGTCTCAATGTCCAGCATAAGGACCCTGTAAAAACTCGATTTGAACAGTTGAATCAAAAATCTGAAAAACTTATGATTCAAGTTTCAGAAAATAAGGATAAAAACACTACTGAAAATAAAAAATAGATGGAACAGTATAGGATTACATGTTTTAGGTGTGATCAAACAGGGCACTATGCTGGTTTTTTGTCAAAACAACCATATCTTTTCCTTGACCCTGAGTGATATCTGCATCTGACCCATAACTGTCTTGAAAAATATCACTTTTGCAAAAAGACATGATGCAAATATAAAGACTGCCCCAGTCAACAATTTAAGCAAAAAAAGCATTTTGGGAGAAATTGCCCCTGAACACAGGGTTATAATAATAATGATGGGTTCATTATCAACTTTTTAGATGGTGATGACCCTACCATGACCTCATTGTATATTTTTTCTGTCACAGAGCATGTCACTGCCCCTGACATTATAAAAATGAAAAAACTGCTCATACTTTCTTATGGTAAATAGGTCTGCAGTAATTATTCTTTCTTTTTTTACAAATGAGGTTAGCAGTTATCGAATGTGTGGTACTTTGCATTATGGCCATTCCATAGAAATTCCAGAAATAATTAGAGGGCATGTGTCGGACCTCAAGTGAATAAAATCCCCATCACAGCCACTGCTTGTGTTTATATCAGAGTCATCCAAAGGAAACATTTTTTTCAAACATAGTTTCTGTACCAGACAAATTTGTATGGATATGGGTTTCTTGGGTTCTGAGGGTATAGTAAGTGACACCACCTGAGGTGAAATTTGTTCCTTTAGGTGTGTAAAATGATCTGAAAAAAACAGCTTCCAGGTTACATACTCAATGGAACATATGGTTTTTTGTCAACACAGAATAAAATAATCATTGAATATCAGGGGTGTTGTCCAAACCACCGTGTTTCTCTAGAAAATTCAATAATAGAACAAGGAAAGGTGGTCTCTTGGAACAACTCCAAATTACTCAGCACCCTAGGCATTTTATAGGCTGTAAACCCATCATGGGTCGCTGTGAAATGTCAGAGGGTGTCATTATTTTGGAACAAATCACCATGTAATTGGTTTGCCCATTTGAATTTAGAAGCATATGGCCAGTTGAACTGACAGGGCACTACATTACATTCTTGCCTACCGAATAGTATCATATTTAAAACTTATGTAAAATGTTGAAAAAGCACTCTATTCTGTTACTTCACACTTTCTTCATCTAACATTAGATAAATTTTGAAAACTGTCGGTAGATTTTCTAATCTAAAAGGGAAGAATTAGGATTTGGACAAATATTTTTGGATCATTTACAGAGCAATTTATCATGAATGGATGATAACTGTCAAATTCTAAAACTATACATTCACAGTTCATTTTCATTTAACACATCTATCTTCTGATTCTCGAACTTTGTGATGCACAAATTGCATTAAATGCTCTATATTCTCTGGATTTGCCCAATCCATTTCATAGCAGTTGTCAATAAAAAATTCAATTTCCAGAGTGCACCTCTGGATTAATAGTGCCCAAATCACATTCAGATTTAGAAATTCTATTGTTTTGACAATTTTATTGATATTGTAGATTTTCCACTCCAACACATCTTCAAATTCAATAGACTTCTATCATCAAAATATTGATCTGCAATAACACAGTGATGTAAAAATGTATTGATTGTCTGTTTTGACTATGAAGCTGATGATGAAGTCTTTTCATGAAAAGTTAGCATGAAAATTTGATTGGTTTGGGTGCTCATTCTAATACATATATATTACAGCCAGACCTGAAAAAAAAGACCAATAAATATAGCCTATTTCTATGGTGTTCTATCCTGTCTATTTGATAACATTCTGTAACAAGTGCCTCTAAGCTTGTCTTTTGATTGGAAAACTGAAAAAGTTCAATTTTCAGTGTAAAATAGTAATTTTTGAACCAATCCTTTTAGCCATGAGTATATATTCCAGTGGTTTTCAGGACAACTAGAATTTTGGAGGTTCATTGGAACTTGCTGGGCAATATTTTTACTGTTGAATAATGCTCAGACAGTGAGGCTCCAAGGCCTCATAGAAGTAAATCTATGTGATGTTTTATAGACAAAAAGTTTAAATGATCACTCTCTGCAAGAATTCTTTTTACTCTAATATCATTCAGTTATAATTGACTTACTTGAGCCTTCAATGACGAATAATTTCTAAAATGGGCACATTTCTCCAATATAGAACACAAATGACTAAATTAAAAGACTAACACTTGAAGCACAAAATACTGATTGAATACAATAATATAATTCAAACCAAGGGATGAAAAAAACATCAGCCAGTCATCACACAAATTTTGTGTTAGTGATGTTAGGCAAAGCATGTTTTGCGAAATGGTCAATGAAAACCACAATGAAACTATTATCTCATTCAGTAATAGTTATAGGGATCATTTATTCAACCCTATTCTTCCAAATGATCCCGGTACTTGAATGAGCTTCAGGTTTCTACAGATCTTTCATTGAAGTAGTTTTTTGACCTTACATTTCAGACAAGACATGTGAAAACCTTGGCTAAGGGTGAGCCAGAAATACTCGCTTGCCAATATTCATGTGTCTTTCATGTTCCAAAATGACTGGTCAAGTCATCATCATGTTGAGCTATCATGAGTCCCTGCGTGAGGGAACATGAAATGACTCAGGTGGACCATCCTTTATTTGGCATAAGATTGGATATACTATTTTTGTACCCATGCGAATATTTTTTATCAGTTGTGCTGAACCGATATCTTTTTCTGTATCAGTCTGTATGTTTATTATCAGATATGTTCAGTTGGATCTAATGCTTGGTGCAACACTAGGTATATTCATTGTGATGATGGCAAAACATCATTGATGTGCACCCCTCAACAGGTAAAGAAGTCAAAGATTTTATGTGCATTCTTATGCTAAAGCTAAGCCCTCTCCTGAAATGTGATATGCAGGATTTTATTACTATATACAACTTTAACAGGTGGTTATTTGATTGATCAATACATCTTGTTGATAGAAGTAGGGTGCCAAAGATTAGACAACAACAGCCAAAGTCTCCAATTCGGTGATTGAGCAGTTTTTTATACTAGTTCTAGACTCTGACTGGCATACTCTGTCAGAGCCTCAAGTTTGTCATTTTTTGGCTTAGTCAACACAGCTGCTGTACTTTTCAATGGGACATCTGTTTGGAGGTGAAAGTGGTTTGTGGAAATCTGGGTGGGGTGTAATAGAGCATTGCTTAAGAATATCAAATGCATGTTGTTGTGGTTATTTCCAATGGGACTTCAAAGAAAGATTCTGTTTTCACAGTTCTTCGAACAGATTTGTCAACTGGGCACTGTTCTTGATGAACCTTTCGTAGTTAAAAATAAGTTCCAGGAATGGTTTTACATCATTGTGTGCTTTTAGAACAAGTATATTAGCTACTGCCGACAGTATTTTCTTTTTGGGTATAATTCCTGTTTCTGATATCTGGTAGCCAATGTAGTCTACTCATATTTGACAGAATTTGTAATCATTAAGGCATAGTTTCATGTTTCAAAACTGGAGGTGTGTAGTTTGAGCATCTGGTTGTGTGATCATGCAAAGACTAGGATGTCATTAAAATAACTCAGGGCTGTTTTCTATCAAATGCCTGATAAGAGAAAGTCTTGGAGATGCTGAAATGTGGCTGGTGCATTACAGAGCTCAAACAGGAGGTAAATGAATTGAAATAATCTCTATGGGGTTGTGAAGTAGTTTTTTCCTTGTCTTCAGAAGCTATATAGGCCTAATAAGTCCATGCCTTTGAGGGCTTCCAAGATGTCATCAATTCTTGTATGCATTTCATATACATCTGAACTCCTCTGTGTGTTTCCTTTGTATGTTTCCATACTGATATGGTGTGATATAAAAATTGGGAATACTATTGTAGCTGTAACTCTGTCTAAAATTGTTGAAATCCCCCCGTGTTCTATCAGATTTGTGGATGCACGAGAAGAAAAACCTATCTGAGCATGAATTCAAATATTTTTGAGCCCCTTGGAAAATTCTTGAATAAATGTACTTTGCAAGCTGCATCATGTCTTATAAGGCCTGTGACACTCATTCCAGTGAGTGTACTCAATACAACTATGAGTCCAGTGACACTCTGCAATGGCACCCAAATTGGAAAATATTGAGTCTATCCCAATCTATATCCGGATTACTCATACTTCGAGTCATTTCTCACTACTCAATATTCTGCAGCTATCATCAGTGATCTAAAAGTAGACAATCATATGAAAAAAGCTCACCTGACATCCAATGAGACTCATTCTGATTTTCATCTTCTTTCACAATGGGTGAAAACAACCTCTGACAAACTTTACTGACTGAACATCAGATTGACAGTACAAACAATTCATCAATGCATTAAATTTCATATGGTTAACCCTATTAACAGCATGAAGTCAATAATGTCAAGATTGATAATATGTTTAAAAAAAGTTACAAGTTCATCACATAGTCTGGGCTTTTTTACTTTTAGGTAACTTTTACTTTCCAATTCTTTCACTGTAATTTTATCACCAATCTTTTTAGCTCTTTGGTATAAATCAGGTAGACTCTTCTAGTTGGATAATTGTATAGTTTATGCAACAAAGCATCCTTCTTTTCATAATTTCATACAATATATATCATGTTACACACTTCTGAAGGAGCAATAGTTTTTGAGCAACTAACAAAAAAATCCTTCTGCATATCTTTTTGTAAATACATTTTGAACACAGTTGATCTATTTCACTAGTTTTTTCGCTATATAAGGCTAGTTTGATAAATCCTACTAAAAGTTGAACAGTGTAATGCTGAGCACTTTTAGGAGTTTGGCCACACATTTCACTGGATCAGTCAATGTTTTGTTTTTGCAGAGAGATAATTAACAGATAGAAGCAGCTACATTTATAATGTATTTTCAAGCAATGTAGGGTTGGCCTATATGTTGTTTTTGAAATATTCAAACAGGGGCCGATTCGTTTGCACTTGGAAGTTCCAAGTTTCGATTCGTTTGCACAAATAAATTTTCCAAGTAATTTTATTTATTTGACTTGGAAAATCGTTGAATTTTTTCCAAGTATCCAAGTTTGTTTTCCAAGTTTCTAAGTTTTGATTCATTTGCTGTTTCCAAGTACTTGGAATTTCCAAGTCGAGCAAATTGGTTTTCCAGGTCCAGAGTTCATTTATGTTATATAACAATGTAACGTCTCAATCGATTAAATTATGCCCATTATGTGCTCTTGTTATTCTGCATGTGTTGAATTATATTTTTTTATAAATTCGTTATTTATTTTCAGTTTGATATCTTACTTGTAATGTCTTGCAACAAGAAAAAATCTCTTACAAAGGATAAGATATGCGAGAAAGTGGCATTTTTGAAAGCCATGGAGAAAAGACGAGATGTCATATTTGGAGCTTTTTCGCCGTCCTTGACAAACAAAGACAAGGAAGAAGTGTGGAAAGAAGTTCAAAAAGACACTTTGTCAGAAGGCTTCACGAAATATTCTACGAAACCATGGTCGAAATTGAGGGATGAATGCTGGCAAGATTTACGAAAAGCCAGGCTTCGAAAATAGGACAAAAATCAGCAATCCGGATCTGGTGGGGAGTCATACACTGAAGTAAATAATTTGTAATATGTAGAAAATTGATTAGTGGATTATTTTGTTCTGAAAGTCTGTGTCTTGGCTAGTTAAGGAGATACTAAATTCATTTGGGGGGAATTATCACTTTGATCCAATATAATATTTCTCTAGGTAGATGCACTGGTATTATCGACCCTTGGCAAAGAATCTGCTGTTCTGCGAGGGATTGGTTCGGCCGAAAGCGGCAAACAAGAACCAGATCAGCTTGATATTGATGATACAACGATAAATGGCGACGGTGACGGTCAAGAGGAAATTGATATAGAAGCTAAAAAGGTCGGTAACAAATAGTCCACTTTTTATTTATGCTAGATTTTGCTTAAAACATTCTAAATATAAACTAACATGCAAAATTTTGTTCACTGTGCAAGAAAGTTTGTAGCTTTAGAAATAATTCGGCAAATATGACATAGGGCACTTGGAAATAAGCAGAAAAACGGTTCCAATAATTATCTATTATCTACAACTATTAAGTTTTACAGGTACAATCAATTCTTCAAGGTCGCGTCACTCCCTTGTCGACAATTCCAAAACCTAAGCGCTGATGAATTGACGAGTACGAAGTAAACAAGCCACAAATTTTGAAGCAAACTCTGCTGGCACAACAAATAGAAAAGGAGAAGCTTGGAAGTATTGAAATTCGCCAGAACATCACTGGTTTAGCGGCCAAAGAGAAGAAAGATTTGGCTATTGCGATGCATTTTGAGCAGAAATGTAAAGCAGGAATATCCAACAGCGTTAAAATTCCATTGTATTACCAAATGTGAAAAGTGTTGTTGACTGTTGGATTATGTTTTTAATTAAACCTGATGAAAATTTTTTAATCTGTGGTTTTTTATTCATCAAAACATAATTTTACAGCAAGTTTACATGACACGACAAAAATTTCTGACCATGAAGTTCAGCCTCTCTCATCCGCTATTTGTGGGCTCTCATCAATTTCGTCGCTCTCATCGTTTTCAGGGAACTCGACGTCAGTTTCTTCAAAGTCGTCTTCACTGTTTTCAGCAGTGTCAAGGATAAAGTTGTGGAGCGCGAAACAACATTTGATTATGTTGCTGGCGAAAATCACTTCTTTGATGCACAATCTTTCTTTTAGACATTGCCATCTATTCTTCAAGACGCCAAAAGTGCATTCAATTATTTGTGGAATTCTAGCGTGCGCTCTAGAAATAAAATATTACTTCAATTTATATGGCTCTAAATATATCGAAAGCAATACACAAATTCACCGAAAGAAATCAGACAAATCGTCGGGAGCTGACGGTTGCATCAGTATTAACCAATCAAGGGCTGGATATATTGAATCTCCCAAAAGTACTGTGTTAGGAAATGGATGATACTGTTCAACTTCCAACCATTTGAACAAACTGCTTTTCCTCAACAGGCGTGCATCACTCACAGAGCCTGGCCAATTAGCTGACACAAACTGGAATCGCATTTTAGAATCATAAACAGCAGTGACATTTATGGTATGATTGCCATGGCGATTGACAAAATCGCGTTCTTTTTCTTTGGCAGCTTCAATGCTGATTAAAGTTCCGTCAATAGCACCACAAACAAACGGCATGCCAATGTTTTTAATTTTGAAAAACTCACTGCACAATTTCTGACAATCCTCCCCAGTTTCAGGAAACTTTACAATACTGTGAAACAACTTTGTGACAATTATCCGAACAAATTCATGGAAAATGTGGCATACAGTCGCTTCAGAAATTCCTTAAAAAAGACGACTAGGTGAAGAACTGTGAAAAAAGAATGTTTGGTGAAAAATAAATAAAAGGGCATTGCCAATAGTTTATAAATTACCATGAGAATCAGCGATGACGTAAAAAAAGGCACTTGATGCCAGGCATTGAAGACCAAGTAAAAGTTTCTGATCGATCGTGATATTACTGTTTCTATTTCCCTTCACTTCATAATAGGGCCACATTTTTTTGTATCAATAATCTGGCTTGCTCATGTGAAACACGATATCTCTCTGGTTTAAATAAGCTGGAGTGAACTATGTCATAAATTTGAGTTTTCCAGAGTCGTCACCTGTTTATCCACATGTTTAACACCCTCTGGTAATTAATCCTTCTTGAGATTAAGTGTGTTAATTTTAATAATTTTATGGTTGGGGTGCATTTCACATGTTAGTTGTTTTTCTAGAATCTTCTAGAGATACTCGAATAGTACTCCATCATGATTATTCATGACAATAAGTGACTCTTGTCTCATGTGAGTTTTCGAGAAATAAATCCTCTCAATGATGCAAAAAGAATAAGTGAAAATGAAATCTTCTAATCTAATTAATTATAAACATGTGACTATATGTTACATGGCAGACATATATGTTGGACGTCCTTATTGGACTGCATAAATTGTATCGGGCAAGATTGCTTTGAGTTTTCATTGGTTTTGATAACTCATTGTCTTTTCATATTTGACCCATCATATTGATCCTTGCATAATATTTCTTAGTGCCGTTTATGTCTATTGTTTCTATAATGTTCAGGTTATTGATCAATTGAATTTTTATGTTGTGATATTTAACTTTTAAAATTATGTAGGGCCCAATATAAGCAGGTTGTAATTTCTCTGCTAAACCCTTTTTTATAATCTCTGATTCTTTTAGTACTAGGTTATTAAGTTGAGAAGTAGTTTATGGCATTCTACTGAATGGTGGATTTTGGCAACTAACTTGCTAATACCATCCAAATTTTCTGAAGACATTGACAAGGTATTTGGAAAGGTCGGAACAGACCTTAAGTTGTTGTTGATGATATTTTAAAATGTCTTTACTATTATCGCCTTATTGAGGTTGCCAATAGCATTAAGTTTGTTCATTTTGGTCAAAATCGGTTTTGAACCTTCGATACCAGTTTCACATTCACAACTAAAGAACTTCATTGCAGCACTAACCATTGGTATGCCACATGAAAAACTTGAATCCCAATGTTAAACACATAATTGTATGTAGATGGAAGTGTCATTATTATAGGATATATCAAAAGTATGGGATTTTACTTGCAATGTGGCATTCTTGCAATATTGATCACAAAATGCATTTATTTGACCACTTTTAGCATCAATATTTTGATCATTCAAAACAGTCAGTATAGAATGCTGATGACAAATTGTGTTAACCATGCCGTGGCAACTGAAGAACTTGTGATGAGCATGTCGTGGCAATTGAAGAACTCATGATGAGCGACTGAAGAACTTGTGATGAGGGTAATAATACTAACATATGCTTATCCACAATCTTATTTATACCCTGGAAAAATGGAAAGCAACCTGATTTGAATACACTTGAATGTGCAAATTTGTAAGGTTGTATTTCTAAATAATTTTTATGAAGAAAAAGATCGAGGTTATCAAAATTTGAATTTGTACATTTATGAAAACAGCTGACAATATCATAGAAATTGGCATGATAAACAAGGAATTTATTAAATAACTACTCCACTTCTGCAATGAAGTTGGGACTATACAATGCAGGCAATAAGGAGTCATAGAAATAAACCTTGGCCAAAGAGGAATGTAACTGGAGGTTGTTAAGGTCAGAAATCAAGTTGTGTGTATAAGTCATTGATAGCGGCAACTGCATTATTAGTACAAAGAATGTGAATAAGATTGATAAAATGGGCATTAGATTCTCAATGTACAATGTCATACAGATTTATAACTTAAATCAAATGCTAACCTAAAAATTTAGGAAGTCATCCAAATTGTTATCCATGAACCTATCAGAATTATATAAAGCCCAAAATTCTCTGCAAAAAATGCAAAAGCAGTTATGTGAAGCATTATTGTTCTACACTTCAACCTCTCTTTTTCACATCATACACAATTATCATGGCCAAATGACACAGATCCTTTTTTGAAAAGAGAAAATTAGAGATAAAACCCTAGTTTACTAGGGCATGGAGCCCAAAGTGACAGTGACACAATAAATGATAAGAAAACTTATTAAAAAAGCTGATAACAGATAATACGAGTAATAATAAGGGTTTATAATGATTTGCTGATAAATAGTGAGCAGCTAAACATGGGTTAAGTCAAGACTGATCAAACTATTTCTGACTGAGTGATTTATATTTCTCCAGACATCAGCACATTTCTTTAAGTTTTCTACTTTCCAAGTGCTTACCATTAAAACTCCATGGTGCTATCCTTCGTACAGTAGATCCTGACTTAGCAATCTTTACTGTAATTTTTTTATGATTATCAAATCATAGATCATTAATCAGCTCAATCTAATCTTATAATATAATTACCTACAGTAAGATTAATAGAAGGTCATATCACATTTATTCAGGTTCTCTGACACCATTTGCCTTTTTCTCAGCTCTTTTCTTGTTGACCATTTTTCTAACATCTTATCTGACTTTTGACAATCCATTATTGACCATACCTACCTTGATAATCCGCGGGGCTACATATCTTGTATTACTACACTCTTGCTCTCTTCATTAGCAGCCATTATTTTATTTGTCTCTGCCCATCAATGGTCTTTTTCTACTGCTCTTAATAACCTACACACATAACTCACCATCTTCCTGCTTAAATACATGTATAAATATATATCTAGATGTCTATACATATATGCAGGCCACAGTTATACATCTAGTTTTAGCACACAGTAATTCATTCTCCCTAGGTTTTACATTCATCTGAATTATTTTTTTCTTTTCTCACCTGTCTTCTGTTAAATAACTTCTGTCTTTTGCTTCTATCCTTAAAAATACTACTGTTAGGCCAGTACCTACTGTGACCTCGTGACTCCCTACAGAACATGTCTTCGTCTCACTCCTAAAGATGTCACAAAAATGTGTCAATACTTGTTTCATCCATCCCATTGAGGTGCTTAGGCTTAGGCTTCATTCAGAAATGCCCCTAAGCCGACTTTCAGTCAAAAGTTGACTCAAGAGCCTTGTTGAATGAGCAAAATATTCTACATGGGAGCTCATGGTGTGTAGCACTCAAAATGCTACAGATTTAACATGCAAAACAACAAAAAAAAGGATGTCCAAGAGTAGTAGGATCAGAATTATGTGTGTATGTGTCAGTTTTTTATTCATTTTTTCTGGTTATGTGGTCAGTTTTTTGATACTGTTAACTCCAAGTTATCTAGTGAGCACTCAAATGTATGGTGCTGCTTCTGCATTTTTGGCGAATTTGAATTAGATTATCAAGAGATTGAACAATAGTGACAGTTCTGGTGAAAATAAGAACTAGTACTGATGACAAAATCTGCAGTTCTGTACAAGAAATGTGAATTCATTGAGTGAAACTTTGCAGGTATTGAGAATGAAAGATTTATGTGAAAGCCTAGTGTTGAGGAAGAATTAGTTTTCATCTCAGAGAATTTTGCACAGTGCAAGTTATTAGTATGGATTGGAGAATGGGCAAATGTCTCGATAGCAGGATTTGCTAATTTCAATCTTGACAGGGCCTCATGCAGGATTTTTTCAGGGGGGCAGACTAACTTTTTTCACTAAATAGGTACATGCAATCTTTTTCCAATTTTATCAGCATTATCTTTAATCATGACATCTTCAGAATTTAGTAATGATCCGTTATGAGCTTTGTATGAATTTTATGTGAAAGAAATCATTTCGAATTGGGAAGATTTACTATCAGAATGGAATATTTTCAAAGTAAAAAAATTCACTTCGGATTATATAAGTATTACAAACATAAACTAATAAATGGCTCAATTTCATCCATGTGGAAAGATTTAATATCCATAGCATGTAAAAACTCAGTGATTTTCCCCAATTTTAGCCAACTTTGCCATATCTATGAGTTTAACCCTTTCCTTCCCACCATTGTTGGGGAACAACTAATTATGATTGATGGATTCAAGTGTAAGCCCCGCCCCCCAGTGGAGGGCTTTGGTTGTTAGTGAGCAACCATGGAGTGAGTGAAGCATAATAGATTGTTTTTCAGAATATTGACACATTATATTGATTTTTTGTGTGTGTTTGATGTTTGTCTGGTCTTGGGAGTGTTTCATTTTCTAATCAAAGTTGTTGGTCACAGGTGAATATTTACATTATTAAAAAATATCTACATGATTTTCGAACATTCTTTTCATTAGTGGGGTAGCTTTTGAAGAAAAATTTTCAGGCTGTATCTAGTAATTTCCATTTGAATGTCAGTTGTTGTGCAACAACTATAGGAAATTTTTGATATGTTTTGGACTAGAATTTTTTTTGTACTTTCATCAAATTTTTTTATACTATGGAGTCCAAAACAAGTCATATTCGGATGAGACAGAATGGTATTCAAAGAACAGTTAATATTCATCAAATAATTGATAATTTTGGCATCATTTCAAATGATGAAGAAGCTGACGATGCTTTCAACCTTGGTGCTAAAGTCCAAGGAATGTAGGATACAGTCAAATCGTACACAAATGGCATAGAGGAAGAAGCCCTTGAAGGTGTGTGAACTGTGAATGCTTCTTTTGTTATGCTAGTCAGATTTTTCATTCCCATCTATAGATGATGAGCTGGACTCTGATATTGACGATATTCAGTTAGCCGAGTTGTTTCTGATTCCTAAATCAAGTACTGCCAAAAAAAGATAGCATATGAATAAACATAATATTTTCTTTTAGTGAACTATTTTAGGGCACAAAATACCACTATCAAATGTGGCTTCTCATTGATGAATAGGATTTACACAAAGAATGGTAGTATAATTCAGCCGGCTAATTTAGACATTTTGATGTGGTTACGCTTATCATTTGAAAATTTTGATACTTTCATATATGACCCAGTTGTGAAAGATTATTTTATGAATACAATTAATTTGCTGGGTGACAACATCAAATGGAAACAGTTTTAAAAGTACAAGTTATTTTCAGGCAGTAGAAGGGGTACTAATTGTGTAAACTGAGTTCATTTCAGATGTGCTCAAAAATCCTGTTGATGATGAAGAAGCTAATTTCAGTTGTTTAATGATATGTTTTTTTTCAAAGTGAGAAAAAAAATTATGTATGGTTCTCATGTGGAAAAAATCTTTGAGGGAATGAACAATGGATTGGCCAGAAGAATTTAGTTTCTGCTCAAAATCATCCATTCCCCAAAACTTGGGGCATTAAAGCTAATTGAGCTCAAAGGAAATTCAAAAATGTCATTCAACTTATCTGCTCTGGCCAAAAGGTAATCAATGATGTCAATGATAAAGGATTTTTGTAATTATTGACATTTTTATATAAGTTCTGTCTACCATGTATGAATCCATGAAGAAAAAAATTGGAAGTGAAACAATCTTTACTGTGAGGGAATATTAAAATTATGTAAAGTATCTGAAAAATATATTCTCCCCTGACCTGGGACATCATCTGACCAGATCTGGTGCTAGGGCATCAGACAGCCTTAAGTTTGTTGTAAATTTCATTCCTATCCTCCCCACCTTTTCCGCTCTTTCCCATAACATCCTTAGAAAAGATGCAACTCTCATCATCATTGATTCTTGATGACAAAATTTTAAGGGTATTAGAAATGCTCCAACCTTAGGCCTTTGCTGATTATTTTATGATGGTAAAACGCATGCATGTTGAACATGGTGCTTAATAATGAAACTTATACAGTATCAGATTAACAAGGCATTGATCAAAAAATTGCAAATCAATCAAGGTGCTTCTGTGCTGTCAAACATTGTCTTGCATTGTGGACAGCTGCCTTGGCTTCTTATCTTGACAATTTTTCCTTCTCATGCAATGAAAGGTAACTGCAAGTTGAACCTCTTCATTTTTTCATGGCTGTTAAACGGCACATCTTGGAGTCAATAGATGATTCATTGGCCCACTTCCTTATAAAACCCATAAATTCTTGGATTGATGTACTTCTCAACTCTTAAAGGATTGTGAGTAAGCTGTTTTCAGAAAGTATATGATGACTGTAAACAGGAAGAACAAAAGATTCTGTGTTTTGATTTGTTTCCTTAAGTGGCAGACATGCCAACAAGGACTATTAGCAGAATTTCTAATCTCATCCTTTTAGAAATACTGGAAGGATTGATGAACATGGGAATATGATGCCCAACTATATGCCATAGAATGCATGCCAACCAGATTCATGATTGACCCTACAATCACTTCAATCCCTACTTCTGTGCTGTCATCTCATGTGGTAAGCTGTCACTCTAATGAAAACCTAATAGGTTTGTAATTGCAGCTCAAATGCAGCAAAGAGGAACATGGGATAGATTGTGTTGAAAAAGGTTTAAAAAATGCAATCTTTCCGATAGGTTTGAAACTTGCCCTAATTTTTATTGCAATTGTTGTTTTTGATCTGGAAATTCTAGTCAACATATCTACATTAAAGATGCATATCAAGGATTGACAAAATATGTCAGTGGTGGGGTACCAGGAGACAGCACAGAAGCTCTTAAAAATATCCCAATACAACATCCTCTTCACATGTTTTCTGTCAGTTTTTTATTCCTTGATTTTTTTTATTCTTTTATAGTTTTGTTTTTTATTGTTTTATGATCCTAGTGCATGAGAACATTGACCGGCGACAATCTGTTCTTAGCATAGCACATTACTCTGTTTTTATGCTGGGTCAAGTACAGTAAAAACAATGTAATGTCTCATTGCTGCCCAGTTTCCCCACTTGATTGTGGACTTGAGCCCAGCTGGAGCTTAAGTCTCTTTGATGGAACTGGCTCAATTTTGCTAGAAATATAAAAAATGATGTTTCAGATAGAGTTGAGGAGATGGACAGCAGCAGAATTGCTCGATCAGCCAAGGTGATACTATAAGCCTAGAGATGCCCAGTTTGAAAGAGGCTGTATGTTGGGCAGCGTTTTATGTGCATTTTGGGCATTTTATGTGTCATTTTTATTTATGTACATACTAAACAATATCAATCAAGTATTTGCACCCAATGTATTCAATATCTTGATTGATTGCCCAGATAATGCCATGCCAAATCACCAGGTGAAGACACTTCTTGTTTGTTGATGTAAGCAAATACTCTCCGGTGTTAATGTAAGTAGACAGTTGATGTAAGTAGGTTCTCTGAATTTTTCTCATTCATTTATCCATTTGGAAAACAGTACGTGGTTGTGCAAGAGGAGTTAATTTAATGAAACTGAATTCATTTCCCTGTTCAACACTAAATAGTTCCATTTAGAAAGATTGTTCCATATATTTTTACTAAAGATACCTATGATCATCTGCCTCTATTTGTTTTTTGATTACTGTTGTCATTTTGAGATGAAATTCTGCATAAAAGAAGACTGAAAATTAAAATTGTGAAGCAGCTGTAAACTAAAAATGTTTAATTTTCTTGAAAACTGAATGCAAAACTTTTTCCGTTGTTGTTTCTTAATTAATTAGATCAGACTTGAATTTTTCTTTCTTGTGAAACTTTTCATAGGCCCCTTCACCAACAACTCTGTTTACTAGAAACTGGTCTTTCAATTAGGAAAAATTGCAGGTTATGATTTCTTGCAATGAAGCTTTAAATAGATTTTTCCTATGAAATCTATTACCTGAATCCGTCTTCTATAGATATGAACCCTTAATGTCATTTTGACTGTCCAATTGACCCAAAATAATTTAATTGTTATTCTTGAGTATTTTTGCCTATCAACACTGCAGTTTATTTACTTTAATGATTATAATTATAATTTCAGTTGTGGAGAGGGTGAACATTTGGTGGGGGAGCCCCGTCATATGGATATTTTCTCACAATTTACCATTTTTGCTGAGTGAAAAAACATTTAAAATGGCAAAAACTTAATAATTGTTATATTTTCAAAAATACATTATGCTATGAAATTCGATGCAATGAAAAGTAGATGTGGTTTTCGACTGCATTAGCCCAATGTCCTGTTAAAATCTACCTTGGGACGTGAAAAATAAAAAACTGAAAAATCTTGAATAAAATTTAGTGTGGGAATTTTTTGTGATCTCTAAATCCAAAATCAAAAGTAGAAAAAAATGGTGTTGAGTAATATTCAAGATTTTGAAAAACACATGATGGGCATTATAAAGATTATAATTGGACAAAATCAATATGAAATTTATGTATATGAATAAAATTCAACAAGCTTGATAAAAATAATTCAGAGTCTTTTTCTTGGGGATCACAAAGTTCAAGAGGGTTGAAAAATCGTGTCATTTCCAATGGTGTCACTGAGCCGCAGGTGGCCTCAACAAATAGGGGCCATAGTGGTGGCGTCAGATGCGGATAACGACCCCGGCCACATAAGAATTGATGATGCTGACGTCCAACAAATCTACACCACAGTGGCTGCACTGGTCACTGTCTTTAGGCAGAACAGTTGGTCAAGAAAGGTCATTAAGAATGCAGGTTTAAGAAGTCTTTGCTCCTTAAACAGAGCAGATTTAATTTTAGAGAAAGTGGGAAAATATTGATCCAAAATCAGATAGATGTCCATAGTTGCTAGGACATCTAGAGCTGCAGAAAAATGAACTGTGGTGGGTAAATCAATTTGAGCTCAACCCCGACCATGAGCTTTGAATGGTTTGGAGATTTCTACGCACAACAGTACTTGTACCAAGGCATATAAATTAGGATTTATAGTATCAAAATGGTAGGGCCCAAAAGAAAATTAATCTTTCAGTAAAGAAATAGTTTTGGCATGTCTCATTGCCTCCTAGGTCTTTTTAGTGTCTGCCTCAGCACAAAGTAAGTCTAGTCTATGGTCGGTGATTACCATAGCGGTCCAAGTACAGTGACTAACAAAGGAGATAATGTCAGGGGCTGGGGTATACAAATCAATGAGAGATTGAGGTATCTGATGCATTTTTAATATATCAAAAATAATTATAGTCATATCCAAACGTCCTATTGGAATTGTGGCCCAGAAGGGTCCATTTACTCTGGGTTTTCCATACAAATTTATTGGGTAAAAGTCACAAATTCCTGAACGCCAGGATTCCCAAGGCTCATCACTTGTTAAAAACTCTGCATCTACAGAAAGGATTTCAGGGCAACACGGGTCTTCCATGATTAGGTCACAAGATAAGGGGCAAAGTTCAGGGTCCCTACATCGAAAATATTGCTTAGTTAGGGGTACCCTGCCCAAATTCTTATGAAAATAAAAGGACACTTCAGTTTTCGGCATCGACAAGAGCAGTACCTTGGCGAACTTGAGAGGATGTCGCCAGTGGTGGTTGTGTGGTCTCAGTCCATTTTCGACTCCTTTTGATTTCATAACTTTTTTTCAATTTTTTTCGGATTTTATTGCCAAACACCGGGGCTGCAATAAGTTGGCTAGCATCGACGTTAAAAAAAATAATAATTGTTCGCATCAACTTATTCAAGTCGATGAAAAATATCAAAATTGTTGATGTTTAATCAACGAAAAATAATTGCTGACGATAAAAAAAAGTTTGATAACATCTATCAATGTTCAGCAGCAGTTTGTCCACAAGCAATCCACACTGATGACGTTAACAATGTCACCATTCACAAAATGTGAGGTGAAATAAATCCAAAAAAACAAATAAATATTGACATGGCCTTCTAGGCCTAATATCAAATGAAATTTCTTTAAAAATCTAAGGCCTGTTAGCGAAACCTGAAAACGTCAAACAACTTATATACATCATTAATATCATGAGAAATTAGATATTTGCAGGGGTATTTATACAAAAATTAAAATAGAAGAGAAAAAAATAACAAGATGAAAACTAACTGATCATAAAAATAACAGGTGGCCGAATAAAATGGTCTGAAGAAAAATAAAGTCAGGAGGGTGGGAAAGTTTTCTCCTGATTAAAATCTGTGGTGTTGGAGTTTAGAGGCTCTGGGAGTACTGTGGGTTTATGTTTGTTTTTTAATGTTTTAAAATTCTAATATGCTAGGAGATTTGACTTCCCATTCATATCCAAAAAATACATTCATATTTTGTGAATAGAAACACATTTTCATGGGATAAAAAATTCAAAAGATCTTTATCATTAATTGGGAAAAGATCGATTCATAAAAAGTACTTCTGCAAAATTTCTGAATCAAACAGATACAAAACAGTTGCTCCAAGGGATGCAATGGCTGTAATGCGAAAATGTTTCTTAGAAACCCGAATCCATGCTACATTATTTTTCCAGATGGAAAAGCATGGCCCACCACTAAAATCTTCAAAACTTGGTTACTAAGAAAAAATGTAAAAAAAACTTTCGACTATAATTCAGTTATTCAAGGGACAGCTAGCTAAGTATAAATAAAGATGAAGAGTATTTAATTCATCCTTCTAGGCCCAATTTAGGAGATTCATACATTTGATGCTCGATAATATAGATTCTTGGCATTCATAAGTATGTCTGTAGTTTGGAGAATAAGATTGCCCAGGTTGTTATGCTTGGTTGATCTTTCTAAACATCTTAGAAGCATGCTTCTATCAATGCTTGCAAGTGCTGTACCTTTGTCTTGCTCGCAACTTACAAGGTTTTCCCCAGGCACTACTATGATCTTAGTTCTTGCAAGCAAGCAAGAAAAAGATCTTGGTGTATGCAAGCGAGCGAAGATAAGATCTTGGTGCGTGCAAGGAAGCAAGAAAAAGATCTTGATGCATGCAAGCAAGAAAAAATAAAATCGTGATGCATGCTTGCGAACAGGAATAAGATCCTTGTGCATACACGCAAGCATGAAAAAGACCTTGTGATATTCAAGCAAGCATTGATAAGATCTTTCATCTTAGGAGCAAACCAGTTGAAGATACATTCAAATAGGCAGAGATATTCAAGATTTCACAGACAGGTAATCCCAAAAGACCGTGTTAAGAAGACCAGCTCAAAAGGCTAGATGACCCAGGAAGCTTTTTATGTGGAAGAAGAGAGCTAATATAAATGTCAAATTCATTTTTTAAATGTTTATGCTCTAATGCCAAAAAAATTTTCAACAAAAAAATTCAATTTTCATGAAAAATGTTTAGTCATTACTATTTTCATTGTCATGGCCCCATGCTTCTCTGGTAAGCCGGTCAATTTCATTTAAAATCGAGCTCTCTTCTTTCACTACAATTTCCACATTCCTTGCTTCCTGAAACATGATGGGAAGATTTAATTATAGCATGCATTGGGACAATAATCAAAACTCACCTCTTTTATTGAAGCCAAATTAATTTCTTCTCGGATTGTCCAGTCAACCCTTGGCTTTGCACCATTCTCCAATAGCTCATAGTAGAGACACCATTTCTGGTGGTATCTGTAGAAAAATATAAATAAATATTGTGTGAGTTAGACATTTAATGTACCAACTACTTCTTTTTCCAGCAGTCTAAACCAAATTGGTTTATTTGGTGATAGGCACCCTTCAATTTGTTGATTTTGTTCGCCTCCAATAAGTTTTCTTCTTTTTGTTGAAAGCGGATAGCTTTGTCACCTTGAAGCCCCTTAATGGCTGCTTGTTCAGCGATTCGTTTTTTATGGAGCATAAATGTGAATCGCCACAATATATCTGGAATTGACAGTGAATTAAAAGAAAAATTCACATCTTGTGTAAAACTTTGTCGTCTAAGGGTTTAATGACCAAAGTGTGTAATTAGTTGGAATGTTGCATCAGGCTGTCTGCAAAAAACTCAACACCCCTTGACTTTCTTGAAAGATTTAAACAAAATATTAAGTCTTATTGATTTTATTGCTGACTTGATTCAAATTGACAACTGATAGTAAATTATCACTCAAATGTGGTGCACATGAAATCACATCCTTTTCAGCTTGATTGAGTTTCGACCTATTTAACAACCTTTTCAATTTTTTTTGGCACCTTTCTTACTTTCACACCTTGTCTCATTTTGAGGCCCATCTTACTTTGGTGCCTAGTGTTTGTGTCTTTAATTTTACGAGCAGTTTTAAATTTTACATTTTGCATTATGCTATAAAAAGTCTACTATACTTTCCTATACAAAAATTATGTACTCAGCTGGAATCTTTATCTTTTACTATAGTCCATTTTTCTTGAAGTGCTTCTAAATAATAAAAGTGGAAAGCACGTAGTATTTCAGATTTTCATGCTTTGCTGATAAATAATTGAACTGGAAAATTGAGAGCATAATAGCCTAGCCCTTAGGAATTTTTCCAGCAAAAAATTTTACAGTAAGTGTTCTATGTAAACGATTTTGACGAGAGTACTGATTTGTGTCACTTTACTATTCCGGAGCATTTCATAAAAAACACTATAATTTACTGCTTTTTCTTATGCTAATTATCTTTATATAATTTTAAATCAGAAAATCAACAGTATGTGATGTGATGTGCGTGTCCTATCTATTCACGACTCGATTTCATGCGAAATTGAAAATCAAAACGAAAATTTCTACTTGATTTTCAATTTTTGTTTATAAAAAAAGAAAAAAAACTATTCAAATCATGTCAAATTTTTCCTTATATAGTTGAAAATGCTGACCTATATTCAGTTACAACATAAGAAAAGCATGCCATAGCAGAAGTAGAAAATTATGTGAATGATTTGGCCATAGAAGATGATTAGTTTTTGGTCAAGTCACCTTCCTTTTGTTCCGATAAATGTATGCTAATTAAACAGGATTTTTCTATCTATGAATTTCTAAAAATTTAAAAAATTTCTGAATTTACTCCATTTCATCAATGTTTAAGCATCTTCACAATCTCCAATTTCTGCCGCCATGAAACAACTTTTTGCAGGCAGTCTGTGGAAGAAGATGGCATGGAAACACAATTTGAAACATGAGCCAGGTGAATTTATCAGCAATGCAATCAGCATCACAGAATGATGTGAAGTAGAAATTGTCACCACAGGTTAGCAAGAAATACTGAGGGAAGTAAAGTTCCAATTGCTGTAGTTTTGTCCATAGGTCATTCAGACATTCAATTTTTTTTAAATCACAGTCAGCTTCCACAAAATTTATCACATTTCTGGTATTTTAATTTATACATATTTTTGATTCAATCAAGTGGAAAAGTGTTTATTTTCCCCCCTTTTATCTCTTTGACAAAAATCAAAATTTTTATCAACATCTTTGAGAATTATTTTATGAAAAATATAAAGCTAAAGTAACTTGAGGTTTAAGCCGTTTAAGTGATCATACGAAATCTTTGGTTTGCTTATGCATTTTTGAGTTTTTGTTTCAGGAAAAATAAAAAATTTGGATAATTTGTGCTGCGCCAGAGCATTGGCTGTAGCCCGCGCCTATGTGGACAATGATCCGCATCTGAATACCATACGTAAACTGCACAATACCCCTAATACTATGCAAAAACAATTGGCTACTCAACTAATGGTCATGGCCGGCCTTGGTGACCTTGCAACAGGGTGCAGCTACAGTGAGCTAGAAAAATTGCAGACTGCACTCTCGCCTGATTATCAAATAAAAGTATGGTGCAAAGAGGACTTCAATGATTTATTCTATGAAGGTCCAGCTGCAGACAAAATATTGAATCTATACTTACACGAGGGTCATTATGACGTCATAACCAGTATGCCCGCATTCTTCAATACATCTTACTTCTGTGACAGGTGCAATAAATCGTACAAATGTGCAACAGCCCATAAATGCCCCATTAAATGTCCGAATTGTCGCACTTTACCCTATTGTGTACTAGATCAATGGATAAAATGTGACTCTTGCTTACAGTATTTCTCAAACAATGAATGCTTCGCTGCTCATAAAAGCAATATTAACTCCAAAGGGGGACCCTGTCTCCCAATATGCGAACATTTACACATATGTAAGACCTGCGGAAATTTATGCGGATGTAAACACAAACACACCTGCTATTCGTTCTACTGTACGATATGTCACAAGTCCGTTCCCCGGGATAATCACCAGTGCTTTATTCGAAAACCCAGCTCCCCAAAAAAAGACAAAAATACTCAATCCTATATATTTTTCGATTTTGAGACAACTCAAGAGACATTAATCGATGATAAAACATTTCTACATATTCCAATGCTATGTGTGGCCCGAAAAGTATGTGACAGGTGTAATGATGAACAGTTAGATGCATGTGATAATTGAGGGCAAAACTTGCATATCTTTATGGGGGAAAATTGCCTCCAAGAATTCTGCACCTGATTATTCAGTGAACAGAACCAAAAATCGATAGCAATCGCCCATAATTCCAAGGGCTTCGACAGACAATTCATACTACAATATATGCACAAGCATTGCATCAAACCGGAAATTGTTCCCAGGGGACTCGAATTAATTTCAACTGAAGGTGGTGGAGTAAAAATAATCGATAGCTTCAACTTCTTACCCATGCCCTTGTCAGCATTACCCAAAGCTTTCAGCATTGATGAAGTTGAAAAAGGATATTTCCCTCATTATTTCAATACAAGAGCAAATTGGGATTATGTGGGACCATTACTAGCACCTCATTACTATGGGGTGGATTCTATGAAACCTGATGAAGCTGAAAAATTTTAGGAGTGGTATAGTTCAAAAAGAAATACCGTAATTAATTTCAGACATGAAGTTCTAGCATATTGTCATAGTGACGTTGATATTCTACAACAGTGTTGTATGAAATTTAGGCGATTATTCATCGATCAAACGGGTGTTGACCCACTCTTGAGCAGCCTTTCGATCGCCGATGCGTGCAATCTTGTGTATAGATTGAACCACATGCCTGAAAAGGTCATTGGTGTGGTCCCTTATGGGATATACAAACGAGAACGTATGCAGTCCATAATATCCATAAAATGGCTAAAATGGTTGTCAGCAACACATCAAACTCAAATTAGGCATGCGGGAAATGGTCCAGAAATAGCAATTACAAGGTGGATGGCATACAGGGTAACAACATATATGAATTCCAGGGTTGTTACTACCACGGGTGCCCAAAATGCTTCCCCAATCGTAATAAAAAAATACTGAATGGCCTCATGTCCATGGAGGATGCTCATCAAAGAACCCTCAATAAAATAACATTCCTCAAAGCTAATGGGTACACTGTAACAGAAATGTGGGAGTGTGAACTTAACATGCAACTCAAAATTGATCTCGATATGCAAAAATTGTTCGCCTCAATTAAATTGCACGAACCCATCAATCCGAGGGATGCATTCTTTGGCCGGCCCACTAATGCAATATGCTCATATTACCGTACAAAAAATGATGAAAAAATTCATTATAGGGACATTTGTAGCCTATACCCGTGGGTATGTAAATATGAACAATTCCCTTTGGGTCACCCTGATATTATAACTGAAAACTTTCAACCGATATTACCAGGGGGCAAACCGTACAAAGGGCTTATCAAATGCAAAGTGTTACCCCCTCAGAATTTACTGCATCCGGTATTACCATACCGAACCAGGCAAAAATTAACATTTCTATTGCGCTAAATGTGCGCAGATGAAAATAATAATAAATGTGAGTATACGGATGATGAAAGGTCACTCAGTGGTACTGGGTGTGTCATGAACTTTACAAAGCTGTGGACCTCAGATATATAGTCCTCCAAATACATGAGGTATGGCAATACTCAAAATTCTCGGAGTACAAAAATGCCAATAGCAGCTTACCAGATGGCTTATTCACCCAATATATGAACCAATTCATAAAAATCAAACAAGAAGCAGATGGGTGGCCATCATGGGTACAAACTGATGAGGACAAACCAAAATACCTTCAGGAATGGGTCAATAAAGAAGGTATTTATTTGGATACCTCGAAAATCAATAAAAATCCAGGCTTGAGAGCTCTCGCAAAATTATGTCTCAACAGCTTTTGGGGAAAATTTGGCCAAAGGAGTAACATGATGCAGAGTAAATAGTTCACGAAACTGTGTGAGTATTTTAAACTTTTAAATGATAACAGTAATGTTATTCATAGTACTCATGCTGTAAGTAATGATATGATCATGGTAAATTATACAAAAACTGATGACTTTGTACACATATTGTCCAATACTAATTCTGTATTAGCTGCTTACGTAACTTGTCACGCACGTCTTAAACTGTACTCTTATATTGAAAAATTACAGGATCGTGTACTATATTTTGATACTGATAGCTTGATATATTTGAGTAGGCCCTCCGATGTATATGAAGTTCCAGTAGGTAATTATTTAGGTGAAATGACAAATGAACTCAAGAAAGATTATGGATCAGCCGCCTATATTTGTGAATTTGTTGCAGGGGGTCCTAAAAATTATGGTTATAAGGTTCGTGTAAATTATTTAGAAAAGTGTAGCTTAAAAGTTCGTGGATTTCGCTCAACTCATTCTATAGCTTCGGTGTTAAATTTTGAAACTGTAAAATTCATGGTACAGTTATTTGTAAGTCAACAAATAGATTCTTACTGTAAATTGAGTTATACAAAAATTGTCTGTTAACCAAACAAATGTATAAAAACTACAAAATTGTATATGATAAGCGTGTTGTGCTCGCAAATTACTTTACTTTACCTTTTGGATATAAAAAATAAAAAGAAAAAATGAAGAAAAGTAAGAAAATAAAAAAATATAGAAATAACAAAAAAAGAATAAAAAGTGAAAAACACTGAAAAAAATAATAAAAAATATTGGTGTCACACGTGTACCGGCCTCCTTGTGGCTGACACTGGGGGCTGCCCTATAAATGGGCAGTGCTATTAGGTACACAAACTATAAAAAGAAGTTTGTTTATTGTTGACGTAACAAGCTGAATCAATTAAAAATGGTGACGTCATTCGGGTTAATAAACTTTTCGAGCAAGCTAGGTCGATTTTTTTATATTATGAGCCCTGTACTTAAGGATAGGCCGAAAAATGCTATGTTTTGTGTGGGGACTCTGTAGACCCCCTATACTACTGAAGCCGAGGAAGTCCATTAATTTTTGGCAAGGCTTTGCATTACTCATATAAAAAGCTTGGGAAGTCAATTAAGTTTGGCGAAGCTTTTGAAATAGAGCTTAGTTAGCTTACTGGGGAAATTTGAAAAATTGCTTTTCTGTCAGAAAAGGACAGGTGAAAAATGGGCTAAAAAGCCAGGATTTTTTTGGAAAAAGGGCAAATTCTTTTCCAAAGTGGACACTCGGGGTACTAAACCAAGTATTCCTCAAAATAAGGAAGGGATCACTACTGTGTGTGAAACCTTTCATCAGATTATTAAGGAAGCTAAGCAGGAAGTTTTTGACTCTCCAAGGAATATAAATTTATTGCCTAATAGAGATATGACAGGGGAAGAAACAGCTGCTTTAGAAAGAGTAGTTAAAAATACAAAACAAAGATACCTTCTTCAAACATCCTACACTACTTCCGTGTTTAAAAATTGAGGCATGGTTCAGTTTTCCGAACTATGTTCACTCGAAATAAACGATTCGTTAATTTTTTTCTAATGGATAAATCACTCCATTGCACATGTCGACTTATGAAAATGAATTAAATTTGCGATTCTATATTTTCCCAAACACCAATTCCACATTTAGCATTTGATAACTAGAAAAAAGTATCCATAGTCCGTTTTTTATAAAATGCTTCCAAATGGAAAAGTGACACAAGTCAGTATTGTCGTCAAAATCCCTTACATATAGCTCTTACAGTAAAATTTTTCACTTGATAAATTTTAAATGGTTAGTTCAGTATGCTCACAAATTTCCATTGCTCTATTATATACTGTTTATCAGAAAATCGTAAAAATCTGAAATACTACTTGCTTTCCACATTCATAATTTGGAGGCATTTCAAGAAAAACAGACTGTATAAAGGATACCTTTCGATATAGTTAGCCAAAGCATCTTGATTCTAAAAAATTGAAAACCGGAAATGTGGCACCACTAACGTTTACATTCAAAACTACAGTACATACATTTGCTAAGCCGTTTCATTCATTGAACAATCGAACACGCATTCTTCACATAACATTTACATTCACTAGCATCAAAAAACCATTTCTGTTAGATGCAATAGGACTGCTGTTTGCAAAGTTTCATGTTTTTCCGTTCTTCAATTTTTGAAATTTGTCCCTTTTTCATTCTCAACAACTTTTTACTAGCAAACTTCCGAATCAAGCTACGCGCACACTGTAAGATTAAACTCAAGACCGATCGATACTAAACCAGAAACAGCCGCCATATTTGTCCGCATTTGTGCTTCCGATCAGTGGTTTTTTTTGTGCACGGACGTTTGTGCCAATCGGCACAAGAAGCCAAAAACATTTGTGCCAATGGCACAAAAATTTTTTCTCCACTAGAAAGATACCAAAAACTGCGGAAAATTTTGATAGAAAGTCAACGTTTAATGCAGTAATTTTTTGTAAAAATCGTGCCCAACCTATTTTTCAGTTGACCATGTCAGTCAGATGAGGAAAAACTGTGCAGGTAGTTCGCGACGACTCGAAAAGAAATGGAATGCTGCGAAAATTTAAACTGCTCTAGAATTGTTTGGTATGTTCAAATTGATTGAATTTTCGACTTCGAATTTTTGTAATTTGATGTAAAGATCGAAAACTACTGGAAACAAAGTCGAAAATTGTGTAAATTCTTGGTCGAAACATTGTACAATTACGAAGGATATTGAATTTTATATTTGAATGAATCAACCACAAAAAGTAAGAATTTCAGTTTTAAATCTGAATCTGACTCAATGAGTATATTTAAAATTTATTTCCATACATCATTCTTTGACAACCTATAAACTTTGCTCTAATGATGCTGATATACCGTTCCAAAACAAGTCGTTCGCCGGCTCAAATAAGAGTGAATAATATTATATTCATTGACCCGGCCTGAAGTGCCGAAAATTTTTTCCGTTTCCCCTCCCTAAATCATCCACAAATCAAGGAAATTCAATGTTTGTGAACAGCCAAAAAATTTGTGCCAATTCGCAAAAATGCTCAAAATTTCCGATTCGCCTATTCCTCCAGAATTTCGGCAGTTGTAATTACGTCAAAACAACATGAATTGCTCGAAATTTTGTTGACGATTTCAGAATTTTTCGAATATTCTCCCCGCTATTCATTTTTTGCTCATTTTTCGCGTTTTTTTGCATTTTTTAGGCCATCTGTAGTTGGAAAACTGTATCGCTTTTTCAACTACAGAATCAGACACATAAATTACGAATTTATGTTTCCCTCTTTGGTTTATTCGCGTTTTTTAATGTATTGTGTTTTTGAGTTATCGCGAATGACCGATTTTGTCTAATATTTGCATCAAAATTGGCTGTTCATTAGCAAGAGGCCCTGGGGCACTTTTTTTCGCGTGCAAAATCATAATTCACGTTGCTCAGAATTTGATACAGAGCTCACTTAAATTTAAACACTTGAGTGCATTTTAAAAGCAGTTTACATTACGATTCGATCGATTTTTCCAATTATTCAAAATAGACTCATTTACGCCGATTTTTTCGGCCAGTTTTCATTTAGAATCGCTAAAATTTTTGGAATTAAACTCAAATACCACATTTAAATTCATTTTTTAATGCAACGTTGATCTATATTCGTCCCATCTTTTCCAATTAATCAAAAACTTGTAGTTTGCGCCAACTTTTTCAACTTCCTGAATTCGACTTACGCGCAATTGGTGCTGATTTTTGTGTTAGTTTTAATTGAGACTCATTCGATTTTTCTTAGCTAACCTCGAACGATCCATTGGCGCCAAATTTTTTGGCTAATTTTAACAATACGGTAAGTAACCAAAATTGCCTGAAGTTGTGTTTTCCTTGTTGGTGGTTGCTCAAAAGTACAGAATTAGTTTGGTTTTTAGGGCGGTCGGAGTAGAATGGTGAATGGCGAGGTGAAAAAGGTGCATCTTTGGTCTTAAATAAAAACGTATTATTTGTGTATATAAATGAGAATAAACGAAATTTCTTGGATTTGATTGTGTTTGAGGTTGTATTATGCATTTCAAGTGCTTAGGCTTAGGCTTAGGCTTAGGCTTAGGCTTAGGCTTAGGCTTAGGGTTAGGCTTAGGCTTAGGCTTAGGCTTACTTTTTTTTGGAAATTACTGTTTTCCGCCCTTTTTTTCCAAAATTTTATTAAAGTTTTTGATTTGAAACATTGAAAAATGGGGGTTTTTGGTAAAAAGTCAAACTTACCATATAGTAAATTCCTGCCAATTTTTTTACCTCTTCGAATTGCATTTAATGAAAATTTTATTTTTAAAGTTGACGAATTTACATCAAACTTTATCTAAATTCAGCTAACAATTTGCTTGATTTATTTGGAGTTGACTAGAAATCACGTCGACATTTGAAGCGTAGCCAAAGATTAAAAACTGCGCCACTGCTAACCTTTGCATTTAAAGTAAAATAGATTCATTCGCTCAACCCTTTCATTCATTGAATGATGCAACATGCATTCTCCACATAAGATTCACATTCAATACCACCAGAAAATATTGCTGTTTGGTGTGATAATACGGTTTTTTGCAAAGTGTTATGCTTTTCCATGCTTCAATTCTTAAAATTTGTGCGTTCTTCGTTTTCAACATTTTTTTTCTAGCAAACATTCGAATCAATCTACATGCATACTGTAAGATTAAACTCCAAAAACCCATCGATACCAAACCAGAAACGCCCACCAAATTTGTCCGCATTTGTGTGTCGGATTCGCCTATTCCTGCGGAATTTTGGCAATCGAAATTAGCTCAAAATAACATTAATTTTTCGAGTTTTTTAAACAATTTGTGAATTTTTCGAATATAGCCCCCATTCGTTTTTGGACTCATTTTTCCTGTTTTTTTTCGTTTTTTACACTACCCGTATTTGAAAAATTTTATCACTGTTTCAACTATAGGATCAGACTGAGCATTAGGCACGAAGTGTTAGCCCTCTTCCAATTGGCTGAAATCACCGCCCCCAGAAGGTTTTTCGCCTAATATGTATTTTTCCTTTAAAATTTTCCTTAGGCTTAGGGTACAGCAGCCACGCCCGAAGGGCGCAGTGCTGTTGGGGCTCTTCCAAATGAAGTTGTTATTTAAAACCATTTAAAACGACATGAATTTTTCGACTTTGAATTCCACTTAATAATAATTTGTTTTTAAAATTAAATTTAGATTAGGATTTCCTCGATTTTTTTGACTTGACCAGAAATCAGACTGACATTACCATCGTTTTTTTTTGGGCAACTTCCCATTGAAATGCGATTTTTTTAATCGTATTGAATTTTCAAAATTTTCTTGGAAATAAAGTTTGATTTTTTAAATTTTAAAATTTTTTTTAAAATCTTGAATTTTTAGAATAATTTTTAAATTTTTTCAAATTAATTCAATTTTTACTGATTTTAGAAATCTTTAAATTAAATTTAAGTTTTGTAAATTTTTTTAAATTTCATAAATAATTAGTAATTTTTTCATCAAGTTTGATCTGAAATTTGCCATATTTCTTGAAACTGACAAGGAACAAGCTATTGCCGTTGATTTTTGACGCTCTTTGCATCTAAATTTTACGAATTTCTGAAAATTCAACAATAACAGGACATTCATGCCAATTTTTCCAAACATATTCAGTTGAAATCGCCTGTTCCTTAATAATTTAATACAAATTACATATTGGTCTCATTTTTTCTCCAGTTTTAATTGTAATTCACCCAATCTTTCAAAGTAAACCACAAGTTAGGCGTTGCTGCTCATTACGTTACACCCATGTCAATTAAAATTTGCCCTGTTTTACAAACTAGACTGCAAAGTATGTACTAGAGGCTGTTTTTAAGCGAATAATTGCCATTTGTTCGATTTTTTGCAATTAAACAAAAAACCTGCTGTTTAAACGGTTAAATTTTTTTTTTTAAATTTGAATTAAGTAAAAATTCTTCATTGCTGCCAATTTTTATCTACCTATATTGCAGCTTCTGTCATTCCCTAAAATTTAGACAAACTCGACATTGCTGCAAATTTATCAAACCAAATTGAGTTTGCCAAATTTAACCAAATTAACAATGAATAAAAAAAATTTCTGAAAACAAAACAAAGTATATGAATAATACAATATAAAAAAAAGAAACGAAAAAATTACAAACAAACTTAATTAGGAAAGAAAAAAAGAATTGAATCTAAACCATACACTATGACTTACAATCAATTGCCAGTTTTACTTGAAAATTATGTACATGAACAAAATTTATTACTTTTCTACAACATACTATATATATTGTCGTACTATGTAGATCATAATGTTTCTATTGATCTACTATCAAGAGAAACATTCTGATATACATCATTTGAATCAGCCTTCTTTGTCATGAATCAATCTTCTTTGCGAGATGATTACTGTCCTAATATGTGGATCATAATTTTTCTATTGAAGATTCAATAGACACATTGTGTAATACATACCCTTTGCATCTTTTATTGCAAAAAAATGTATGTTTCTTTGCTATAGTTTAATTATAGATGATTTTTTTCCATTTAGCTTGAAGGTACATGCATTGATTATTGTCTTACATAAAGCTTATACTATAAAAGATTTCTTTTCATATACGGGGATTTACGAAGAATGGTGAAGAAATATCGAAAATGTGGCTTTGAATGGCCCATAGATATGATTGGCGCCCAAGTTATGGAAGTAACACCCGAAAAGGGTGACATAGATCAACCTCTGCCTACGATGACTAGGGTTATACCAGTCGACAAAGTTGGCAGTTCAGCAAAGAAGCATGGAAGACCCAGCAGAGACAGTTCTACCAGCGATGCTAGAGCTAGCAATCAAACAACATCAGATGCTATACTGGCCAAGATTCAAAAGAGCATGGATAATTTGAATCTATCAGATGTTTCAATTAGCGAAAGTGGCAAATCAGGAAACAGCAAGAGAACAATGCCTGTTTTAACTGAAATGAAATCGATGAAAGGCAAGAAAGGCATCCAGAAGTGTAGTACAGTAGTGAGAGCACTTTTTACTGCAAGTCAGGAATTGATGCCTCCTCCTGCGACTACTAACCCACTGGATCAGACAACATTGAATTCGACAACATTAGACTCCACTTAATTGCATTTGACACCAAACTTGAACATGACTTTTGAAACTGGATCAGCTGCTGTCGAAGGATCTAAAGTAAGTGATGCGCAGTTAATGGTAAACATAGTTCAAGAATCAGGTCTTAGTGACATAGAAATGTTAGAATTAGATGGTAACCCTCTTTCAACAGAGTCAGGATTAGCTGCCTATGTATCTTATTTGTGTACAATTACTCAGCTCAAATGTGTTGCAGTCCACCCAAGTTTTGTCACTAATTTCTATTCTGATGAAGTACGTTTACGTAATATTGAAATGCAGGCCAGTGATTTTATCCTTAATCCACGCAATCATTTATTATCAAATGTATCTGCTGTGTTCATTCCCATGCTTCTCTGTGACTTGAAACCTGTTCTAGCAGCAATGTTGAGAACTTCGATCGGTCATTGGATTCTCGGTGTCTACCACAGTTGTGAACATAAAGTCGTTTTCTTTGATCCTTATGGTAAATCAATTACAGATGTCGTGAAATTTCAACTTCATCGAGCCATCGCTACACTTCGGCCTGAAATAAAGAGAGAGGAGTTTTCTTTTGAGTGTAAAACAAATTTTTTTTCAACACTCAAAAATTTGAGGATGCAACAAATTGTGGATATTACGTATGCCTATATATGGAAGTAAGTAAAATGAAAAATTTCAAGGGTTCAATGAAACTAAAAAATTTTAATATCATTCAATACAGACAAAATGTGTTCAGTATTTTGTTGCAGCTCCTTCACATTATATATCCAGCTTATAAATCAGTAGAAAGCCTCTTCCCTGCGCAAGCAGATGTTGGGCAAATAAAACAACAGCTCATTGTTGTTGAAATAATGGATTAGCCGACAACACCCAAACAAATTAACAACAATCAATAAAATCAAACAATTCCACCTAAACAATAAACAATAAATCCAGCAAAGGACAACAAAGAAAATATATTCAAAAAACCAACTCCATTCGAAAAAATGGCCAAGACACTACAGACCTGCCAAAAGAACCATCCCCGCAAGTTTTGCGCCAGCAATAACCTACAACACAAAATTGAATATTTCAACAGCAGTGGTCTACCGGGGCAAAAAAATTTCAACTACACCAACGTCCACAAGGAAATCAACATGCCTGATTTGATCAGCAAAGCTCTAAATCATGATGATCCCGATCCGCCTCCTCAACTGTTCAGCTACAAAGAACAAGAAGAACTAGGGTGAACACTAATGAATGATGATCAAGTGGCCTGTTTCAATGCCCTATGCGAAGTCGTCAACAACTTCGACAATCCAAACTACAAATAACAACATCTGTTCATCTTGCACGGAAGTGGCGGAACTGGTAAGACATTTGTCTACAATTTGCTCATCCACTGGGCGAATAGCAATGGCATCCGAATTATGGCCTGCACATCCACTGGGATTGCTGCTCACCTGCTCATGGCCGGCCAAACAGCCCACAGAACCTTCAGCATAATGAATGACATTAGGCAAATTCAGCCATAAAGGATGGTCTTCCAAAGTGTCAACACCCAAATGCTATGCTCAACGTTGCTATTCATCATCGACCAGGTAAGCATGTTGCATAGACACACTTTCTAGTACATCGATCGGGTTATGCAATCTATCCAATTACGGGATGCCAAACCGCAACCCTTTGGTGGTAAAGTCTTCCTCATTGTAGGTGACTTCAAGCAACTTCTGCCTGTTTTTCCATCAGGCTCCATCAAGGACCGAAGTCACCCATCAGTGGTATCATCTCTCATCTACAAGCTTTTTCAAACATTCAATTTGAAGCAGAATATGCCAGTCAATCGTGATGAAGCTTCATTTTCTGAATTTTTAGAAGTTGGAAATGATGAAAATTTCATGGCGGAAACAAACGTCAAGCCCATCCTGTCGGAAATGGGCGTCTACTCCCGGGACGACCTGATCGACTTTTGCTTCCAAAAGGCCAAGCTGGAAAACCTGCTCGAATATTTGGACAGCTTCCGCGACTCAGCCATACTAGCGCCCACGAATTTGACCGTAGATTTACTCAATCAACAAATTTTAAATGCTATGCCAGGTGAAGGATGAACTTATCTTTCTATAGATTCTTTACATTTAGGCAGTGACACACAGCATTCCCGCTCTGTACTTTACCCAGCCATTCATGTGTTTGACATCATCTAATAGAATACATGTAACCCATTTTCATTAGAATTTTCTCATTAATGGCACATTAGACATTGATGATATTATAGTTTTCTGAAGCTCTCCTGATGCTTTTTCATCCTACCGTGAAAGTTTCAGATGAAATTCTGTATGAGTTTTTTAAGTTTTTTTCTATCAGCTGTGAAGGAAGTCGAATATTTAGCGGCGACATTGAAGAACATATTCTGTGTACTGTAGAAAAATAAGTTCCAAGCCAGTGTTTCTTTTGTGTGCAGGTTTTTGGTTTTTTCCAAAATCATTGGGAAACCGTTTTTTCACATTGGTCGATCTTCTAGGCATGTATTGGTGTCTATCTAAAATAACAGAACAATCAATTTAGTTAAATTGATTTCACTACAAAGTAGAAAAAAGTTGTATTTTGATACATTTGGCACACAAAAGATGTGATATTAATCAATCGATATCCATCTTACAAGCACACCTTTAGTACATGAGTTGAGTTTGCTATAATTTGCTCACAAAAAAATTGGATGCTAAATCTTTCGTAGACTGTACTCTGACCATACGAGGTGACATCCATTGATCCATATCATCAAAATTTTACAAAATATGATTGAGTATAATAATCCTGAATTCATTGTTAGGATAAGCTTTTTAATTTTCTTAGCTCGAAATTTCAAAATATAAATGAGACAACAACAATGAAATTTTGTACAGATCAGTTAAGCATACTGTAGGTTAACAAAGAGAAGAGCTATTGAGTGGCTCATTTTTATGTGACTTGACATCACTACTAGGTAGAAAAAAATCGTACAAAAATATTTATCTGTCATGCAAGCGAGGATAGTATATATAATAAGACCGATTTGCTGTAGTTACAGACAGGTTTGAAAAGCAAAAATTTGGAAACATCTGAAATGTCTATGTGTGACTCTCAACTGCAGTTTGTAATATTAATAACATATGTAATAATCTATCAAGTTAAAACCCTCTTATCGAAAACGGTATACTTAAAAGAATTTCTCTATAACATGACAATTCTTTTATTGATCATGCTTCACATCATTTTCCGAATATCAACTTTTTCACCAGATGATAGTGTAGCAGTTGAAGTTCCAAATGGCAATTTGGACATGATATGGGGTGAGGTAATGAAGGAAATGAAGCTGTTCATATCGGATTCACTGTATTTCAAGCCTTGTTAGTGTACCACTTCCATACTTCCTTGCCAAAAACCTGGATGTTGTGTAGTAGTGTATACTTACACCAGGTAAATACATTTGGATTTCACCAGGAGAAACATAAGGTGTCACCATTGCTAGGCATTCTGGTAGATGGTGACTGGCCATTGAGGAAGCATTCTGAAATTGTTTCCATTATTCTTGATAGCTTATAATTCTCTCCTTGCCGCCAAGTTGAAGTATATTCTTTACAGACATACTTTTGCAATTCCCCGGCTGCATCAGAGGCCATGGATGTAAATACTAGCTTCATAAATGGAGCTGCTGCTGCAGAGTATCTGAGTTTTGTAGCATCAGAAAGATGGCGAAAATTATTGATGAAGTGAATCTTTGATATTTTCGCCACTTCAGCAATTGCAGCAATATGCTTCTTTACAATCCCCACAGTAAATCCTTGTGAAAATGAAGGTGTTTCATCGGCATCACTGGTGAAATAAAAACTTTCATCACTTTTTGAGCATACAAGTGTCTTCTTCAAACTGGGTGACTCAGCCAATGTTTTCATCAGAGATCGACGAAGGTAATATCCTTTATCTCTCTAAAAATGAAAAAATATCACACAACTTGGGGTCTACTGAGAGAAGGAATTCTGCATGACAAAGGCGTGAATCTTGGTTGAAACAAGACTCAAGTTTTTATTCAAAAATTTTGTTTCAATTTTATTCTGGAGCTCATTTAACTGGATCAAGTCAAAACTGCTACTTCAGGTGGTGTGGTAAAACTATTAAAGCTTAGTAAAGTTAGATCACAACAATAAAGATCAATTTTTCATAGACAACTTATGCCATAACTGAGAAATGTTGACCCCTGATATTCTTGAACATTCACAATTATGCAAAATATCGTGAAGAGGGGTCACATAATGCTGCAAAATATATAGTTGACAAATTAAACTTACAAAAATGTGCTCAGCTATAAGTTCTCTAGCAACATTCTGATGGATTCAGCATAGTGCTAGGAAAATGATACAATGCTACTTTTCATATTTCACAACTGTGTCAAAATGATCTTACATGTTCCAACTGCTACTAATTTGTTCTTCATTTCAAAAATTGGCTTCAGACTGATAATGTGATAAGTAAGCTCAATCATTAGCCTTGGTTGCTGCAGAGTGGGACCTTATGCCTGGTAGCGTTGGAAAACCACAAGCTGTAGATGTTAGAGATGTATCAGGTCCAAAATTTTACGAAAATCGGGTCGGGGTCCAAAATTTTGAGAATATCGGGTCCGGGTCCAGCAAAATGGTTGGGTAATTTCGGGTCTTATTCCAGGTCCGGGTCCGTTATATTTTTACACATGCTGCGCTATTTTGTGGTTGCTATACATTTTAAATTTAAGTCAGTCTCATAGTGATCTAAACAATAAATTTCTATTTGTTACTTTTGATATTATAGTAAATATTTGATGTGTCATTACATTCTTCAATGTGAGTATTCGATTCATTGTTTTTTTAGCATTTTACAAGCTATGGCTTGTTGGACTGACAAAATGGCTTGTAGAATTTTAGTCCAACATGCCAAAATGGCTTGTCAGAATTTTTTGAGTCATGTGTCTGATCATATCTGATACAGAAAAGATGCATTTTGGTGCATTTTAGGAGGTCATAATCACAAAATTTTCCAGGGCTTTGCATTGGCTATAACTTAAATAAGCATTATAATTTATTTCCTAGCTCAGGTGCCGCTTCTAACATGTCTACTTTCAATTATCATTCAATCTTCAATAGTTTTAATCGTCTTAAATGTATTATCTCATGTTTTAATTGGTAATCTTTCATATTTCATCTTATTATTTAATAAAAATGCACATTTTCCCTTGAAACTTTTTTTGAGAAAGATCAATATGTCAAGTCTGTAAACTTTTTGAAGTGATTATTCCTTTCTTAATGTAAAATCAATCCAAAAGCTTCATGGAAGTAGTTTTCGGAAATTTCTACTCTTCTTACTCATATCTTTTTAGCCAAGTTCATTAGAGTGTGTGAATAAATTAATGGTTTTAAAATTTTTCAAACATAAAATTCCAGAAATCACGACCTTTGAACAGAAAATTTGAAACTAATTCTTCAAATAAGCAGTTAGAAAATTGATTTTCAGCATCGCAGAATGTCAATACCCAAAAAAAAAACTTTCTGGCGTTTCAGGCAGGAAAGATTAATAGCTTTTTTGGGCTCTCACTTGTCATCATAGAGGACTTGACCATCGATTTCTCATGTAATTCAACGTCATTATGTTCTTGGATAGTTTGCTGGAAAATTTTTTGCACAATGTTTGTAGATTAGACTTCGATCAAACTCAAAAATTTCAAATGTTTCCTGAATTTTAACGAATTAAGGGCTCTAAAATGTTATTGAATAAATGTTGAATGACATATCTTTTTTGATTGATCACCGTGATGCTCAATCATTTCTTTAAAAAATAACCTAGCATTGGAATTTATTCACCTATACTGATATTATAAAATTGGCTTGCAAAAATTTGAAATGGCTTGTAAAATTTAAGGTCAACAAGCCACTTGGCTTGTGGCTTGTAGGTCAAAAAAAACCCTGATTTGATTTCAGCTGAATTACTATAGTTTATTTTTAATAAACTACTTCTAAATTCAAAAATGACAAAAAACCAATACTGTCAAATTGTTCACAGGAAGGTTTTACTGTATGATTTTTCATTCAGAAAATTGTTGGAGGCTAGTTGTATAAATCCACAAATTTTTAGCTCTATGTGAGTTATGGTTTGGCAAAAGCCAAAAAGTTCCATTCTTCTAATTCAGAAGCATTTCCCGAAAAATAGACTATATATATTATACATCAGACCCAAATCAAAATTGTGATATTTTTTTTGGGTCCAGGTCTGGGTCTGGGTCCAAAATTTTGGAAATATCAGGTCCGAGTCCTGGTCCAAAATTTTGAGAATATTGGGTTTGGGTCTGGGTCCAGCAAAATGGTCGGGTAATTTCGGGTACTATTTCGGGTCCGGGTACCCGATGCATCTCTTGTAAATGTGGTCCCTCTTTGATGTCATCTCCTGCTTTTGAAAATTTCATTCTGTCCAAGTTCTTTCAAATGTTTGCCGCAAACAAGAGTTTGTCTCAAATTCACTTCACTCAAACCGCTAGTACCAATTCCCCTTCTGTTTCAACTCAGGGTGCATAAGGACATGAATCTGGTATGATGGTGTTTGCTAATTCCAACAGTAGATGGAGTAAAGCTCCATCATTGATAGTACCACATGGTCCTGATTATGTATACTATCTTCCATGAAACATTCTTGAACTGGTACAATGTTTGAAGTAGCTTCTGCCCCTTGATTTTCCCTGCTTTTAATTGTAAGTGTTCTTGCCACATTCTATGATGGTATTCTTGTAGTGCTTTCAAATGATCAGGTGTCCTCTCTTATGCAAAGCTTCTTCTGCATTGGCTGTTGAAAAGCTGGATCATTCACATTTTGTTCTGTTTCTGAGAAATTGAAAAAATTGACTATACTTGATTTTCTGTTTATTCATAATCTAAATCAAATAAAATGAATTCATCTATGCTTTGCTTGTACTCTCAATGACCATTTTCTAGATATTGGTAATTATCAGGATCTGTGCTTATTTCCACAACTGTAGTAGAAATATGTATTTGTCTTGGATACATCAAACATAATTTTTACCATACATATTTGGACTTACTCACCTAATATAGCATGATTCTGGATGTTCTGAATAGTTTGATCCCACTCTGCATCCATCACTTTCATGGGCAAATGCAGGAACTTCTTTTGATCAAAAGTTGTTGAACAACTGAAGGCTCTGTTTTGATTGTCCATGTGCAACCTTGTTGATGATAAGTTGAAATTACTCTCAATGTAGAACATTGTTCCTGAACAGTCATTTGGGCAGCCAGGTGTGGGTGTTCCAAGCTGCAGTGGATTGATGTTGAGGCATAAGTTAGCTGAGATATTGCATCGGTTCAATGAATAATCCATGAGCCCCCTAATGTCCAATTCCCGGAAAATTTGGGAACTTGGAATCAATGAATTACATGTTTTCATGAAAAGTTTGTCAAATGAATCACACCACAATCATGGTGTTCGATGACCAAAAACAACGACATCTACAACAATTGATAAAAGTACATCGATAAAAAATTGGTCTAACAAAGGAGTGGGACATCAAAGTCAAATTCCAAAAAACTGTTTCATCAATGCTGCATCTGATGTTTGAACCAGTGCAATGGTTAAGGGAAAGCTATTTCCACTTTGAATCATGTCAATTCAACGATCGTTGTATATGTTGCACTCTGTGTATACATGTAGAGTTTCAAGCAGCATGTCTGGTGATATAGTGTTATCACCAATTAGAAAGTATGAACTAGAAAAATTATAGCGGGATAAATTCGTCAATAAAATAATGTGTGGCCTTGAATCTGATCATTCAGCTGGCTTGATTATTAATAAACAGTAATTATCTAAGGATTTATGTGCTTTCTGGGAAGTGTCACAATACAATTCCATAAATTTGCCTAGTGCAACCATCCATATGTATTGATCCATCACTGTTGAAGAAAATATGATTCCTTTGGAAGGTGAGATCCTTAGGGAAAAAGAGTAAAAGCTGGTACAAGTTTTGACCAATCCAGCTAGAAAATTTTGAGACAAAATAATTTTTTGCTTAGGACAGGTTGTTTATAGTTTATAAACAAAAAAGTAAAAAACTGGTCCAGCAGAATATAACTTTTGGCATCACTTTCGGCAAATTTTCTCCCTATGCTCCTTATTTTCTGATTCTATTATCCAAATGGAGAACCAAAATTTTTAACAAATGCAAAATGCTAAATGCAAAAAAATGAAAAAAATTATTGGTATTTGAGCAACTTTCAGGGTTTTGCTTTCTGTGGATCTCTGTAGCTTCTCAAGGGGTATTCAAATCACGATCCTGCTTTCACAGCTACTGTAGGAATGTATGAGTAGAAGAATAAAAAGGTAAAATTCTGCAGCATGGTAGGTGAAGGTGCTCGGGAGTGCCTCTAAGTAGGATATTTCTTCACTTTTTCTTCTAATTTTTGACTGTTCAAACTTTCTTGCAGAGTGTAAAAACTTTGCTCGTGAAACAATTAATACATCAAACTATAGTCTGTCAGTTAATTGATATTTCTACACTATAGGTAATAAATATGTCACAAAGGGTAGACAAGGGCCACCTGGCGAATACAAAGATTTCTACGAAATTTTCATGAGTATGCCATCTTCAGAGCAGTCCAGCTACCAAAACCGTACACAAATTTTGATGAAGGTTTAACCAAAGCAGTAGAAATGCAATAAAATACAAGAAAATAAAATTCTGCAGCTTCCGATAGGTAGGTGCTGGGGTGTGCCCATAAACAAAATTTTTTCAATTTTGACAGCTCATTTTTGACACTTTAAACTTCATGAAAAAGTGTAATATGCAATTATTTACTGTAAATAATACATCAAAAGAGAGCTTATTCTCTCTTCTACAAAAGGAATATTCATCTGATCTTGAAATATCGCTTGCCCAGCAAGACCACTGGAAAATGCAAAAAAATAATCAATGTTCAAACTTTGGCATACTGTAGCGATGCAAATTTTTTTTTACAAGCAAAACGAATGGTACCATGAAACTCAGCGCAGGAAACTACCAAAAATATCTGATTTTAAGGTATGATTAATTTTCAACTTATTAAAGGCCTATGTAAAAAAGGTAGAATCTCTCAGAACTTGTGTCTTAATGTGTACAAAGACGCACTACACATTATCAAAATATTTTACCATGTTAAAATTTATATGAGTTTATTTCCCTCAGTATACTTTTGGCAATTCTCAGTGGACACTCTGTATCACAATCATTTCCTTCAGTAAACTTAGTTAATGTTCACTGGGCACTGTGTGCCACAGTCAAGTACTATGATGTAAATACTAGAAATTTCTCCTGCGATACCAATTGTCGTCATAAGATTGTGATCTTAGGTTGAACATTCAGTACACCCTGAAATATTAAGATTTCAGTTGCTAATATCTTCAGAGAAAACTGTACTTTCAATCACAAAATTCACTGGGTCAACTAGAACGCAGCACTCAAAACGAAAGAATGTATCACAACACCCAAAGATGTGAAAATCACACAAGAGGGGAAGAAGAGCGCTTGGCATAAACCACCTATATACAATAATGCTAGTCATAAGGAACTAGAAGAGAAAAGCTCTTCAAAACTTCTTCAAAAAGTAATAATGTAATATTGATGTATCTTTTAAATAGAATAAAAGTGATCACACCATTTATGACAATGTTCATACATTCTTTGAAAAAAAATGCAAAAAGCACAGAGAATTCAATAGTGAGCACAGTTAAAATAACGTGTCAAATAAATATGGGATAATACGCTCACAAGAGTGTTTTCAAGACGGAAAATTGATAAGAATAAAAACATCAAAAAATCTTTGTGGAGTCGGAGTAATATGCCAGCAATAATTACAAGGTACCCAAAGAGTAAATTGTGGAAAAACATATAAATGCCCTGGTTGGGCTGTACTAATAATGAGTGGAGAAATATTACATTACCATGAGATTATACAAAAATTTTAGAGGTCAGCTCCAAATGTCTCTTCATTCAAACTGGATAAAACCTGATAAGCAATACAAACAAATCAAGAATTTATTAGTTCTTTGAGGGATAGAAAATTTTCTAATTATGAATGATTTGAATAATAACTCGACAGGTGTTTTGGCCAGATCAGAAGATCAAATAAATTTGCATTGGAACTATTTTACATGATCAATAAAGATATGTGTTAAGTCATCTAAGAGATATCCTAGTATGAGGTTATGGTCAAAGGGTGCATGCGTTACAACATAACCAAACACAATTATACCTGAATCAGCTGATGAGGCTAATGAATATATGATTCAATATCTATAATTTTCATTTAATGCCAAAGATTTATTTGTTCCACATTCCTAACTCTCCTTTTGTCAATCAAACACTATATACTTTTTCTTTTGCTGGTTTATTTTACAGTTTGTATGTCAAGGTCTCTCATATCTTTGTGTAAATTGCAAAGTATTGGATGCTGGCATAACAACTCGGCCATTGGATCTGTATGATAAGATTAAAAAAGATGCAAACAAACTAGGAAGATGTTAAAAATATAGATCAGGAAAATAAGAAATAATCTTGTATGTTTTTTTGTTCTTCATGGTTATTGCTTCTACAACATACTAGGTGCATGGTAAGGAGCCAATGATACCCTTAGGTCAGATGGAAGCCAGCAGTCCACTGGCACCAAGCGCATAGTGAGAAAGCCAATTACAGCCTAGAGTTGGTCACTGTGAGTCAAGTTTTTAGATATAGGCAGTATTTCACTCAAAAGGGTGATACTTGAATAAAATATACATATGTACATGTGTTTGAAAAAGAATGAAAAATACAAAAAAAACAAAAAATCTTCACCATTTCATGGGAACTGGCCTGCATGCAGCTGACACTGGGGTATGTGCCTATGAGCCAGTGCCAATAAGTACATATTTTAGGTTTCATAACCATGTATTCAAAAAAGTTCTGGTATGATAGATGCTTCAGGCCCTATATTGTATGAGTTTTGTGTTTTGAAAGTTGTCATCGTGGCATCCTCCTCCTGCTGTTGCCTTCGTCGCATCATCCTCCTGTCATCACCCCATCATTGGCCTTGTTGTCACATCATCGTTGTCATCCTCGTCATCATTTCTATAAATAAATTTAACTGTTTGTTTATTGTTGTTGTAAAATGAATAAAAATTGAATAACATTTTCTATGATCCTAAAACAGGATATTCAGGAATGGAGAGATTAATGTTTTCGCCAAACATTAATGAGGAGAAACTGTAAAAATGCAGAAAAAGGAGGTAGATAATAGAATACAAGACAAAATACATCACAATACTTAAAATATAGAACTGTTCCTGGGGAACAATCCTATTCGCCAAATCCCTAAACATCTGTGTTTTTTACCAGGAGGAAAAATCAATTAAGCCAATACAGTAAACACAGGTTTTGTCAAATAAATTAAGCACAACTCACTACTGCTGCTTGTCCCAATAAAATCGCCATTGTACTAAATTTGAGGTAAACCCAAGCGCCCTCCTTCACCAATGGCCACCTATTAATTTGTGACCGCAGAAATTAAGTCGTTTGATATTTGTGAATATTATTTTGAAAATTGATGAGGTGAAAAAAAAGAAAGTTGAAACACAAAGAATACAAAAAAAACTTTTTAAAAATTTTAAACAGTGTACCTGGTGAACTATCCAATTCTATGAAAATACAGTATTCACACTTTTCATAAAAAAGTTCTTTTGATCAAGACCAAAACATTTAGTCTTATAGAATTGGGTACATGGTGTGAATCGTGTGGTCTCCTGTATGGGACTTGTTGAGCAGGATTCTCATTCTACATATCACTATTTTTATTGGAATTGTAGTAACAATGTTATTCACCCATGCAGTGCCAGCTTGCATGCATTCTCCTAGGGGAGATGGGGCAGTAATCTTGAGGGACACCTGGCCACCCTCTAGCTTTTCAGTACAAGGATGTGTCCCTTTCAGGACATTTTACATGAATGCCCATACATCAGCAGCATTATAAAAACATGAGCAAGGTGTGTGAAAAGGACTTTTCTTAGCAGCCCTCATGGCTTCTTTTGGACAAAAATGTTTTTTAAAAGTTTTTTAAGATAATGAGATGGTGCTAGCATTACCTGATGGAAATAATGAACTGAAACCATTCAAAATCATAAAACATTTAGCCATTTTTCTAGACTAACTGACCAAAAATTAAAAGGCAAGAGATTTCTACCAGTGTCTATGTTGCACATTCTTTAGTTTGCAGCAAAAAGGTTAGAGTATGTTTTGCTCATGAGATAAAAGCAAGACATCATGAGAAATTTAAGCATTTTTGTCGTTACATACTATTGCTGCATGCCTTGCAAAGTTTTTTGCACATATGAAAGAGAAACAGTCACAAAAATGATTTATTTTTATGGGAAAAATTATCTTTAAAATTTTTTAGACCTCCAGAATGAAAATTTGCAATATCATCCCCACTTGTACATGCAATTATAAATTGGAACTAAATACACCAGCAGAAAAATGTAAGGAACAGGTCAAATATAGACCAGGACGATTTCCAGGTCTTAGCATCAAGTTGGACAATCCAAAAGCAACACTGATCTTATTCACATTGGGGAAACTAGTATGCACTGTGCTAAAGCAGAAAAAGATGTCCAAGAAGCGTAATCAAAATGTCAGTTGATAATTATAGATCTATGGCCAGAAGCCAAGTTTGGTGAGACTAACATCCACAATTATGTCAGATCAAACAAGCTTGAACACACTGTGGATTTGAGAGCAGTCTACCAAATGTATTGATCAGTTTGTATTAATGAGCCAGACTTATTTCCAACAGTTACATGCAGAATGAACAGTGCAACAATTCTGCTGTTTGCAAGTGGAAAATTTATAATTACTGGATGTAAAAGTGAAAGGAGATTGGGGTCATTGGACACATGGATCAGAACATTTATAAATAGCAATTTAAGACCAAAAGGCAAATAAGAATGATTATGGCATGCTAAAAAACTTATCAAGTTTTTGTGGAGAAATTGCTAGAAAAGGCAACCAAACGATTTATTGGTGTTAATAAAGTCAAGAACATTGGATCATGCTTCTGGAGCCACAAGGGTGAACAGTACAAAGAAGCCACATGAGCAGAATACAAAGCGAAAAGCCTTTTGGAATTTTGCTTTATATTTAAAAATTGCATAACCAATGGAAATGCAGAGGAGCTGTATGGATTGTGGCAACACTTTGATACCTATGCCACAAACATGTGGGATCATTGGTTTGATTCTTGTATACAAAATTATACTAATGTGTTGTTCTATGTGTACTAATATGTAAAAAGATATGAAGAAAAAATAAAAAAAACAAAAAAATATGGTCTGCTGGTGCTTTGCCTCCTGGTGGTGCAGACTGGGCAGTCCTGTGGACTGGTGAAAAAGCACATAAATAAGAAAAAAATTAGAAAAGATAAAATATGAATTCTGACAATTTTGAATTAACCCTGTCTTCAGGGGATTCCAAGAACATTATGGATAAATCTGTCAGTGTTATTACTGTATCACTGAAGGAACCATTGTTTCTAGATGGTGACTGGCAAGTTGCTCTCAAGCAATTAATTTTTAAGCCAGTGGGCATTAATTTACCTAAATCACTCAAAGACATGACAATTTTCTACACTAATAGAAATTCACAGGAAATGATCAAATTATTTAGTTTTGATCTACCAGAAAATTTATCATCAGGTTTAAACAAGCAAAGAGCAATCAATAAAGCTATGCCCGAAGAGTTGGTCACTCCTGTTAAGCCTGGGGAGCCATTAGAAATTGATTTTGACAGAGTAGATCCGCAAGAACCTTATTTTAGAGCTGTTGCTTTTAATAATGAAAACTGTAAGATTTAGCTCAAAAAATATTCAATATTGGGTAGAATCTAATTTTTTAGCTGATTTTGTTGGACATGCTATTGGGAAAAAGTATCCTCCAAATTCTGAATATGCAGCAGCTGTTCCACCTTAACAAAAACCAGCTTTTAATCAAAACATTCCAGAAATTTTCAAAGTGATCTCAAATTTTTCTGCTCCACAAATAAGTGGTTCAACTACAGAAACATGTTTAGCTATTGACACTATTACTGAAGCAAAAGAGATTTTCAATTTCAAGTGTTATAATCTGATATATAGTATGGTTAAGAAACAGCCACTATCTGTTTTTACTGTAAGTCTTCTCAGTCTGGAAAATCAACCTTATATTGAAGGACCTTTAATAGCAAGATTTCATTTCAGAAAACACCTCCATTAGCCATTGCAAAAAAAGCAATGCCCAGCTCAGGGCCACGTGGAGGCTGAGGTGTATGCAGATTTACCAAGAATTTGAGCTGCTCAGCCAGAGAGAGAGGAAGAGAGAAATTTTCACCAAGAAGCTTAACAGCTCCTTTCGAAAAACAAAAAGTAAAAGAGAAAGGGTGCTCACCCATTTCAGGTGATTCTTCTCCCAGGGGAGACCTACACTCAACCACAAAACTTTACCAATTATATACATTATATACAATGCATGCATAGGCCAGCATCCTTCCTGAGGAAGTACCCAAGCATGCAAACTTTATACAATATTTTCATACCTACACCTCGTCAGCACTGGGTCCTCACCAGGTACTAGGTATAAACAAAACAAAGCAAACTATATACAGCTTATCCTAAGCCAGCTACCCTCCTCAGGCAGCACTCCAGATATGCAAATGTACAATACATACATACCAATACCAAGCCAGCACTGGTTCCTCACCAGGTACAAGGTACATGCAGCACAAACAAAAAACCCAACTTTTTTGGGTAATGAAAAATATAAATAAATAAATAAATTAATTTCAAGCAATTAGTAAACAGGAAAAATCACTGAAAAATAAATAACCAAAAGGGTTTGCGTAAAAATTGTCCAAAATATGCCTTTTTGTATAAACTGCTCTATAGTCTTTTTCATAATGCTGGTAAAAACATTTCTTTCCTTGTCTCTGTGTATTTTTTTCATAAATTGTTTCTATATCATTTTCATGTAATAATACAAATTTGATAACCATTCATTTCAAAGATTCAAAATTTACTGTTTTTTTGTTATTATAAATAACCTAAAACCTCTTACCTTATTTACCTCTACAATTATGTTACCTAGTTTATTACATATACTATAAGCATAATTTTTTGGGCCTCCAGCTCCAAACACTTCTATATAGCCACTATGGCCATACCCCTTGACTTGGTTTGTCATTTCTCATAAATAACAATCTATGGGTGGACTACATTTGTGAGATTGTCATTTCTCCTAGATAACAACCTATAGTTGGACTATATGTGTGAGACTTATCTTGTACATTTGTTAGGTATGAAACAGAGTCTGTGTCCATATAGAAAACACGTTCTTGCAATTTTTCAATGTAGGTGTATAATTTTAGGCCAGCATGGGAAGCTAGGAAGGATAGAATGCCATTACTGCTTTTGTGTTGGTGAGTGCTTCTAGAAATTTGTCATTTTATGTGTACCTTAGGCAGGCCATAGAGTCGCCATAGAACCTTATATCAAACACAGTTATTTTATCATTAAAAACCAGAGTGAAACATTTTTCTGTTTCTGTTAAATATTCTGTGTGACTTAAATTATTCCTTTGCCCAAATTTACCCCAAAAACTATTCAACATTAATTTAGCTAAAGTTCTCATTCCACTATATTTCTCAATTTGATTTTTTACCAACCTGATACCCTCATGTTGTTTGCAATTTTCGATATAAGTATCTTTTTCTTGTTCGATCATGTTGCTCCATGGCCACCTATCCGCCTGTTGCTCAAGTCATAAAAATGTGTTTATATAATCCGCGAAAAGTCCTCCAGTTTTTGTACAAGGGTCATATTTTGATGTCTCTTCACAATGCCAGACTTCTTGTATTTCCAAAACCTTAAAAAAAAGCACAAAAAACGTGAATTTTTTGCTCATTTTATAGCCCAACTCTATGGCTTTGTATAACTCCAATGTCACCCATGCTCCAGTGAGTGAATGCTCCTCATTTGTAGGTGTGCAATCGTCCTCAGAATTGTCTATGCAAGATCTGCAGAGTGGCAAAAGCAGCTTTCCTCCTGATCGATATGGAAGCACTGAATGAAAGAGCTTTCGTGGCTACACAACTGTGCATTTTATGATTCCAGTGTATGGTTGATTGTCTAATTTGGCAAAATTTTCTGTGATAATTTGTAGATGCTTGATGGGGAACAAACCTATCTTGCACACCCAAGGGTACAAACTACTGACGTCCACTTAGTTGATCCATTCACCACTTTGACATTTATGGTAAAGTTCAATTGCATTTGTTCACCCACCATAAAGTACTAAAAAAGAAAATTATCCTTGTATGTTATATTTCATAGAACATAGTTCTTTACCATCTCAGGCTCCTAAAGGTGTGTGAATTTGAATCGAGTCGAAAAAGTTTTCCATAGCGATGTAATTTCCAAGTTCGTCTTTTAATTGACATACCCATTTTTCCACTACTGTGAATTTTGACCTTCCAAATAAATACGTTGTTCAATAGTAGATTGATATGCCTCCTCTGCAGTATTTTGATAGTCCAAAGCTGGTTATTTCCCATTTTCCATACAGTTGGGACACCTGTGCCACGTAAATTGGAATTTGTAAGCACATATAAATTAATTTCTGAGAAATTTTACCAGCATCCATAAAATTTGTGAACTGTTTGGCCACACAATCCATCCACTTTATATGGCCCAATTTTGACCTTGCCCCCATTTAATTTGTGACAAATCTGAATGTTGTCTTTGTGGACGATCCATTTAAGTGCATTTATCGATTGATTTTCCTGATGTCGATAACCTCCATGTGGAATAATGCCAATATTGTTTTCTTTCAGAAAGTTAAACCTGTATACCTAATTACATGCTGATGCAATCATCAAACTGGTCAAAAAGGGGTTGAAGTTGGTTTCACCAAGAAATATTTTACAAAACTTCAAGGCACCATTCAGCAGAATATTGACATCATATTCACAGTAAGAAATAATTTCTTTCTGAAAATCAAACACTCTCCCACAAGCTAATTGTTTTGAGTGCCTAAAAAATTCTAGATTACATCCAGCAAACATTAAAAATTAAAATTTACCACTCTAGAAAATCTTTCCTGATGTCTTCTTTCGTTGCGTTCGGGTCGTAAAATTTGATGTCTGGTAAAGGTCCAACATATCCTCAATTTTCTTTCGTGTTGAACAGATGGGGAAAGAACCTTTATTTTTTTTCTTTCAAACCAAAAGTTTCTGGAAAAGCTGCCAAAGGCATGGGCAGAAAGTTCAGAGTGTCAATTATCCTTAAATTTTCTGCTTCTAACATCATCAGTTCTGACCCCTTTGATATTATATTGGGTGGCAAAGTTCACTGAGAATGTAGATATTCAAGTATAAATTATGAGTCAAAACTCCTAGCATTGTGGGCCGAAACTGTAAAGCCGCGATGCTCATCAGAAAAAAGCCAATGTCCAAATTCATTTAGGCAATTTTCTCCAATGAAAATATGAGGATTCCCCCTGCTGCGTGACTCACACGTTCCTATAACTTTGGGTATACACTTGTCACATACCCTATATGCCACAAGACAGTTTGGCACATGTTTTCTTACTGGTCCCCACTGATTGGAGGTCCACTTCCAGGCAAGTTTCCAAGTCGAAAAAAATAAACTTACCGAGTTGAGCTTGTAGCCCGGTAGAGCCAGTGTCCTCATCGCCTCTGTGAGAGCAGTGGAACTACTGTGTACGAGCAAGGCTCAGACAAGTGGGAAACTGCATATCTTGGTATGTCATTTTCCACTTGTAAGGTAGAATTGACTAGCATAGAAAGAGCTAGTATAGTGATGTGAGACATCAGATTGCTAATACCAAGGTGCTTGTTTGTTTAGATCTACGCTGAAGATTTATTTTTTTGATAATAATTGTTAATTATTATGGATCGTAAACAACAGCACAGCAGTATTAAAATGAGGACGGGTATGTTGTTTTATCCCATTTTGCCTAAGCAAACTGATGTAAGTATTGTTCCAGGGGCCAAATGGCCAGGCACTGAAGCAAGAGGAACTATGTCCCATAGATGATTGACGGAGATTTTCTCCATGAGCAGCGTAAATTGGTCCTTCGACCTGGGACTAATGGAGCAGGAGATTGCGCAAGTGTAAGCGCAAGAGATATTTTGGTGTCAAACCAGGGTTGTGAAAAGGTAGATGTTTCAGGTGCGAGGTTCAAGGGGCTCACAGGAGCCAGCAGAAGGCCGCTGACAACCCCAGACATGCCCACAAGAGAGAAATGGACGATGCCCTACAGGCATTGATCGATGCGAAGATCAAGGCAGTGTTGGCCGTAGGCATCGGCCAGGAGCCGTGCACAAGTACAGCAAGGGACAAGCTGGACACATCCAGGGCGTCATTCATGGTCGGAGACGGGGACCATGACGCGGTGCTGAGTGTCGAAGAAAGTGGGGCTGCCGAGTGGCCGAAGGTGCCTAAGTATAGGCTCGACTGAAGGAGCACGTGGGTGCTCCTTCACAGTGGTTTTTTTTGTTTTTTTTATTGGTAGTAAAAACAATAAAAGTTGTAGCTAGGTGTGTCTAGTTGTTGCTTGAAAAGAGAAAGAAAATGATGGAACACGGACCATCACTGTCTACCCTATCTGGGGTGACAGATGTTTTTTTTTTTAAACTGATTTGCATGATTAATATGCAAACAGGTCTGGACTCAACATGTTGGGTTTTTTCTAAGTCCAGACCAAAAGTGAAAGGCAGCAGACAGGGGCAGTACTGGTACCTTGAGCAGGGTAGCCCATAGGTGAGACCAGAAGTGAGCAAAGCCTGTCAGTCACAACACGAAAAGCTCACTAGGAAAGTACACAGAATGCACAAAGGTTGCTGTCTAGTGTAAGTAGCGGACAAGGCAGAAAAGTCCGGAAATCCACTTGAGCAAGGTGCAATGTTGCGGTCTAATAGTGTGGAAGGAACCCTAGAGCTCTTATCTATCAATAGGGTTAAGTATAGGGGCGACATGGTACTTTTTCAGTGTCATGCTAACAGTGTTAGTTATTGTGTCTTCAGATACCGGTATCAATTCATCGTAATAATAATAATACGCCGGGGCAATGGAAAGTACTCTAAAGATCAATGATGAAAAACTGCCAAAAAGAACACCAGGAAGGTGAGAGTTGCACTGGTGACCTTTTAGCATAAGTGTACACCGAAACTTCTCTTTTAGAATGGAAGGCAGAAGCCAGTCGAGCAGGCTGCCAAGTGGCAACGGTGCTAGAGAGAAGAAAAGCTCAATGGGAGAGCAGGGCGCTATGGCCCTAGGCAATAGAGCCACAGAACATAGCACACTGGTCACTGCACCAGCTGACAATGGAAGACGCCAGAAAAGCAGGGTGACACAAACTCCTCTAGACCTGAGGCTCATGCCACACTCTAGGGTTAAGGACACAGCTCTCTCAGATTCGGGGTTTTTACCACTCTCTGAGATCAGCACAGAGTGGCTGGATTATGGCGGTGGGAACACACCTTCAGTAAGGCCTCCCACACCATAACTCCACGCTACTCAAACTATGGAACTCAAAGAGGAAACTCCAGATCGCCTCTTCCAAAATGCAATGATCACTTATACCCTGAGGACTGCTCAGGAAGCCGCGTCCCAAGATGGGGTGAATGACAGTCAAGTTTGGCCTAACGACATTATAGGTTTAGGGCCCATCCCTCGAGGAGACTCTCTGGCTAGCCAGCAGAGTGGTCCAAAGATCATTAAGTGGACAGGAGGTGATTGTGATCAACTGATGCAACTAGTTCGGAATGTCAAGGACAAATGAGGCTGCATCAACCACAAGGCTCTAATGCAGAAATGGAACAGTCCCCAAGTAAGGGGGACTGTATCCAATGCTAGTAGAACAGTAGATGGACTACTAGCAAAGTACAGGAAACTAATGTTATCCCAGATAACAACAGTTAGCTCTAGTCAAACCATTGTGGCAGATTCCCAAGGTAGTAATACGATGGAATCAGTCAGAAACAATGGCTCTCAGTGTGACATCAGTCATAGTGATGAGGAGATAACGGAACAAAGCCCAGAGGCACTTTGCCCCCAGACCAGTCAAGTTCAAGGCGAACAAGTGATACAGCCCAACTTCTCCAAGAAATTCGCAGAGGTTATGAGCAAAGCCGGCATGGTCAGGAAAAGGGAAGTTTTGCTCACAATGCGAAACAGAAAAATCCCACCTGAACTGCTGGATCAAGCAGACAAAGCAATAGCGGAAGTGGCAAGGCAAAACCTGGACTGCTTGCCGTTGCTGAACATGGCAGTGTACAGTGCAGCTAAAACACTGCAAGAAATTCTAAGTGGTGAAAAGAGAGACACTAAAGCCCAGTGGAGACAGGAGAGGGCCAGTCCTAGAAAAATGTTCATTTCTGAGATAGCCTGGCTAATATTGACTATCAAGAAGTTGAGTGAGGGAACACCACTCAGGCCTAGTCAACAGAGAGGTTACAAGACCTTAAAGCTTAAATGTGGCAAGAAGTACAAGTTCAGGCTTAGAACCAGAGACTTAGGCCAAATGAGAGTTCTGCTCCATGATCTAAGGCAGCACTTGGGTAAAAGCCAATGGATTGAACAAACCCAAAAAGCTGAAATGAAAAGGCAGCACGTAAGGGGGAAACCTCTGGAAACAGTGCTAAGAGAGGCCATGAATAACCCAGACACGCCTGTCCAAGCAGTGGGTGACTGTTGGGAGAAGATCATTGGAGGAACTCAGGAATTTAAGCTAAACCCCATGCTGAAAGCCTGGGTGAACCAGGTCTGTGGTGAAGTCAGAAATAGGGGAAAGTGGGTATGCTCAGAAGACAGGAAGATATGGGATGAAGTATGCTGCAAGGTGAAGCCATACAAAGCGACTGGCCCAGACCGCATATATGTGCACTGGTGGAAAGTTTTCCCAAGTGCCAGAGAAGCCCTCTTCCAGATAGTGAGCAAATTAAAAGCTGGAGCCCCCTTGCAGTTCCCTGACTGGATAGCGCATGGCAGAGCTATCTCCTTATATAAAGGGAAGGGAGATAGTAATGATCCAGGAAATTACCGAACCATAGCTTGCCTGAACTCATGCTACAAATTGATAATGGCCATGATAGCAAGATGGTTTCGGATTCACTTCAGTGGACTGCCATCGGTGTTGCCCCACAATCAGGTGGCAGTCAAGCCCGAGCTGTGGGCTACAACCCATGCTCATATTTTGGACAGAACAGTGGTGAAAGATGCCACTTCTGGACGTGGAAGATCACTAAGTGTGGCTTGGATAGACTTTGCAAAAGCATTTGACTCCATCCCACACAGTTATGTGCAGTGGGTACTTGAGGAAATAGAAATACCTCAAGTACAGCGGTCACTGCTAGCAAGGCTTATGAAAGTATGGGTGCTTACATACGAAGGGGTGAGAACAGAGTGTACAAGGAGAGTACACCACTGTGAATCAAGAATGGTGTGTTGCAAGGGGACTCATTGTCTCCCTTACTGTTCTGCATGTGTATAGCTCCTAATTGGCACTTCCTTAAGAGCAAAGTTCCTATGCCTGGAACACACATGGGGGCAACTACTCGACAAAGCCTCCAGCTGAACCACATATACTATGTGGATGATTTGGTAATCTATGCTTCATCTGATGAAGAACTGAAATGGGCAGTTGAGCAGATACAGCAGTTTGCTGGAGATTTCGGATGCAAACTGAATGCCAAAAGGTCAGCTATGTTCCACATCAATCAGACAGATGTAGGGGCAAGTCGGGTCAGTGAGAACATTCCAACGATCACTTCCCAGCAATAGTATAAGTACCTAGGCATCGAGAAGAGTCTTGAAGTTAATCTCTCACACATGTGAGAAGAGCTCAAGCAAGTGATACTCGTCAAGGTGGCAAAGATCTTCAACTCGGACTTAACTTTCCGACAGGCAATGAGGGCATATAATGCTGTTATCATACCCAAGGCAAAATTTTTATTTGCCAATGAGATCTTTGGAAAAGGCAAGTCTGTGTCAAATATAGCTCAGGCAGCAAAGCTGGATAAAAGGATCAGAAGAGTGCTGATCCAATGGCGCTTTAGGCATAGGGGAAGCAGCATAAGTAGGCTGTACCTGAGCATAGAGAAAGGGGGCATTGGACTTCAGTCCATGGCATCGCAGTGCATGAATTGGTGATCTACACCTTTTGCTACTCAGCACTCAGGCCAGAAATTGACACCAGTTGGAAACTAATAGAAAGCCTTTCACAGAAAAGGGGGAAGTGCTCCATAATGAAAGACTTTCAGTATGCGACAAGAGACCTTGATTTGGAAGTCGGATGGGAAACTGACCCAAGGCAGCTAATGGTCAGTGGGATAACTTTTACATCCCCTACCAAAGCTGCGAGACATGTGGTGAAACTGTTCCAAGAAAGTGAACAGAATAAAAACCTAACAAAGTTCAGCTCTCTAAGAGGGGTGAGCAAAATCTTCCAGAACAAACTGGACTTGAACCATAGCTTTTATTGGCTACAGCAAGGAGGTGTAAGCACCAAAGTTGCTAATAACATAATAGCAGCACAGGAAGGGCAACTACTGCTGAAGAATGGACCTGCCAATAGAAGCAACCTGGATCAGGTTTGCAGATGGTGTCAATCGGACAAAGAAAATGCACAGCATGTTTTGTCAGTCTGCCCATACTGGAGAACAAACCTGATGGTAGCGCCACAACCAAGTGGCTAGAAACCTGTGTGTGAGGTATGGGTTTGGAACCCGTCATTACAAACAGGAGATAGAAGGACATAGAGCAACCGGTGACATAGAATTATACTGGAATCACCAGATAGTCACCACACGCAAAGTGAGACACAACAGACCTGACATGTTAGTGATCAATCATGTCAAGCGAACTGTACAGATAATCGAAATTGCAGTGTCATGGCATGCCAATATTGAGATACAGGAACTCGGCTAAGTTGCAGAGTATGCGGTAATCTCGATGCTCGACAAGGAGCACCTATTGGAGGAAAGACTTTTCCCCCTGGAGATAACTTAGCTGGAGAAATGGGTGCAGATCTCAACTACCATGTTCACACCACAAGCATAGTGGTAGGGAGTTGTGGAGAAATTAGCCTGAACATGATGACAGCCCTCAGGTCCCTTGGCTTCAGTGTCAAAGAACCTGAGGCAGTCATGGAGAGAATGGCACGCAGTGCAGCCATAGGATTGGTGCACATCATCAAAGCTCACTTTTCCAAAAAGATGGCTGAGGCTGGAAAGATTAGGGACAGTGGATCACAAAATCTCGAGCATAGCGGTCCGTGATGATTAGATTATTGTCTCATGTTGTAGACCTGTCCCGGCTGCTTGCAGTTCGGCTTAGACACCACCTGTAATAGGGTGACGGGAGGTGGGATCTTTTCGGTGTAGTCCTATGTGTTATCCCCAGAATAAGTTAATTTTAAAACAGGATTTCACAGCATGAAAGGAGGCTTACTTTGATATAACAATCATGACTTTCTCTGTCAACCATGGCATGACTTGTATGACAGAAAAATTGGAAACACTCATGGCTTTTTGGCTTGTTCAGTTTCATCAATTGGCCACAATTTTTGCATCCTTTAAACTTTTCACAAAGTGACTGAACACATTTGGACTTGTTCCCCAGGTTATTTGTCCTATTTTGTGGTTTGTCAGACACGTTTTACTAGAGAACCATCTGATAAATCAGATTCTTTAAAAAATATCAGGCATGCTCACCTATTGCATTCAGCACACTTGTGCCAATCTTCTTTCGTGCAATGCTTTGTTGCATATTTCACAAAAACTTGTTTTTCCCATGAAAGCATATGGCATACATGTGATGAGGTCAAAATGATATAAGTGAAGGACTCTTGACACCTAAAGCCCCTCATAAATTAATTGTCCAAAATTTTCTTTTGAAAACGCCTTCATCTGATAGTCTGGTGTCAAATGACCCTGAATCTTTTTAAGCACTTCCAAACCACCATTTCCAGAGTGATTTCCGAGGCCTGCATCATTCATCAGCTTTTTGGCCAGTCTACATTGAATTTGACGACCCTGGCCTATGGAATTCCATTTTGATGAGCTGTTCATTATTGCTCTAGCAACTACCACAGTACAGGCCAGGCAAAGCTGATCATCATTTTTTATCTGAAAAGCCAAAAATGAAAGATATAAAAACTATTTTTCAAACATATTCCACATGTTATACTTATATGAAACAGCCTTTGTGGCCACTATGTCTCTCAAACCACTGATCCCAATTGATGATCCTGGAACATGCATTTTTCCATGCAATGTTGGTTCCAGCACCTTGAGGAGAATCTATAATAACGATTTTTAATTGCATTTGTTCACTAATCTCAAATTCCTGTTTAGACTGCTGTACTGCTTTTTTTGTTCAGAATCTGCACTCCATCCATATGCTCTCGCGACAGAAAAGGTAGCAAAATTCTATGAGATAGTTTAGAATGACTGATTTCTGCACCAACTCTATACCTTGAACCATTGTCTGTTGACAACACATTTCTCAAAATGTCATCAAGATTTGCTGTAGAATGAAAGCTGCATTTGTCGAATTTTGGAAATTTTTAAAGTGAACTTTGTAGGTATTTGCTTAACATTTCAACTTCTTTACATTTGATGGCGATGACAAAGAAATTTCATAATACTCCTCAATATTTCCTGCTCCAAATTGGTTTTTGTCTGTACTTTTGAAAACACTAGTCCAAAATTCTCTATTACCGAAATTTCCCAAATTGACTCTGGAAATTCTGACAATATTGTCATAAATAAACCAAACCAGTTTTGCATTTTTTTTCCAGAAACCACTGTCGAGGAATAATTGAAACATCTGTCGATTGATAACAGGGTCTACAAGTTGTTCGTTGGTTCCATCTTCGAAGGTCCTTGCCAGAAATTTTGCCGCAAAGTTGTTATTCTGCCCACATTTTATCAATTTGTCTAGAAGAATGCCAATCAGATACTGATTGCTGACCCATATTTTGGATTCAATCACAAATCATAAGTAGACAATTTCAAAATGCGCCATTCCAAGTAAGTATTAAGAATTTCACAGGAAGAATCAATTCCACCAGACTAAGGAAAAATGTTAATTGTCTCTATTTTAGAGGGTCCTAATCGTTGTTTGTTTGAGCTTGTTTGATCTGATATAATTGTGGATGTGAATCTTACCAAACTTGGCTTCTGGCCATAAATTTATAAATATCAACTGACATTTTGAGAAAGCTTCTTGGACATCTTTTTCTGCTTTGGCACCTGTGTGTACTAGTTTCCCCGATGTGAATAAGATCAGTGTTGCTTTTGGATTGTCCAACTTGATCCTAAGACCTGGAAATCGTCTTGGTCTCTATTCGACCTGTTCTTTACATTTTTCTGCTAGTGTATTTAGCTCCAATTTATAATTGCATGTACAAGTGGCGATGATATTGAAAATTTTCATTCCGGAGGTCTAGAAAATTTTTGAAAGATAATTTTTCCAATAAAAATAAACCAATTTTGTGACTGTTTCTCTTCCATATGTGCAAAAAACTTTGCAAGGCATGCAGCAATAGTATGTAACCACAAAAATGCTTAAATTTCTCATCATGTGTTGCTTCTTTCTCATGAGCAAAACATACCCGAACCTGTTTTCCTGCAAACTAAAGAATGTGCAACATAGACACTGGTAGAATCAAACCAAAAGATCTCTTGCCTTTTAATTTTTTGTTCAGTTTGTCTAGAAAAATGGCTAAATGTTTTATCATTTGGAATGGTTTTAGTTCATTATTTCCATCAGGTAATGCTAGCACCACATCATTATCTGAAAAACATTTTAAAGAACATTTTTATCCAAAAGAAGCCATGAGAGCTGCTACGAAAAGTTTTTTTCACATACCTTGCTCATGTTTTTATAACCCTGCAGGTGTCCTTCAAGATTACTGCCGCATCTCCCCTAGGAGAATGTGTGCAAGCTCGCACTGCATGGGTGAAAAACATTGTCACTACAATTCCAATAAAAATAATGACATGTAGAATGAGAATCATGCTCAACAAGTCCCGTATAGTAGACCACATGATTCACACCATGTACCCAATTCTATAAGACTAAATGTTTTGGTCTTGATCAAAAGAACTATTTTATGAAAAGTGTGAATGATTTTACTTACGAATCAGATTTCTGTCAATACCGTATTTTCAAAGAATTGGATAGTACTCCAGGTACACTGTTTAAAATTTTGTTGAAAGTTTTTTTGTATTCTGTGTGTTTCAACTTTCTTTTTTTGGGACTTTCAATGCCAGAAAAAATCGTTTGGCATCATAAATCTGTAAATGCCATTTTCATAATTTTGATTTCGAAATTTTCTTTTCTCATTTACTGGTCCTCCATTTCAGCCTATCGAAAAATCCAATTTTAATGAGCATATTGCCTCACCATCACTGTATGTGCAGTTGCACATCTCACAAAATTCAAGGGAGCTGCAAGAATTAAAAATAGAGCACAAGATAAGTAATGCAAGCATTTCAAGTATTGGAAATTGAATCACTCAAAAATAAGAGAGAAATCACAGATATATAATTCTCACTTTATAAACTCCAAGATGTAAAAATTTGCATAAACATCCATATATTCTACTTTTTATTTTTTATAAATTTAAGAATTAACTGCAGAAAGATGGGAATGACAAGACATCAACAATTAGAGTAAACAAATTATTTTAATTTTGACCAGGTGAGTTTAAAATTTCAAAATATTTATGTAAAATTTTTCCACTTTTTTTGTTTCAGAATCATTTTACTTTTGGTTGTGAAAAAATTAATGAATGAGAATAAAAATACATTTCGGTACTCCTCAAAATTTCCCAGTGCTTCAGGCAAGTCATGAATATGATAATCGTTTTTTATTAGACATGGCTGTTAACATATTTACTCCCTCAACAGTCTTTATCAGTTATTTTAAAATTGTATACAATCAGTGTTTTACCTAAACTAGTGGTTCTTCATAAATTCTCTCAATTTTTTCTCAGGGTGTGGAATTCTTCAAACTTTTGCATTTATAGACAATGACAATTGAACATTTATTTTCCAGCACTTTAATTTGAAAAATTTTCGTGCTCTGGCCTAAAATTAGGAACAAATTAGATTTTATTAGTTTGGTTCCTCAATGTTGTGAAATTTCATTTAACAGCATTTTAAGATGTGAAAATGATGAATCTATCGCTAATAGACTTTCTCCTTTTGACCTTTTTGGGGAGTCTCTCAATTCCTGAATATCCTGTTTTAGGACCATAGAAAATGTTATTCAATTTTTTATTCATTTCACAACAACAATAAACAAATTAAATTTTAAATTTTAAAAAATTAAATTTATTAATAGAAATGATGAGGAGGACAACGACGACAATCCAACAACAAGGACAACAATGGGATGATGACAGGACGATGACTCAACGAAGGCAACAGTGGGATGAGGATGCATTGAGGACAAAAGGAGGGCAATGGCTGTACGACTAGGGATCGGCGGAGGGTGAAATAAAAAGCCTCGGCCTCGGCCGAGGATTTTTTAAATGATATTATATTAATACACTGGTCACTGGTAATACTAATAAGAGACTTCTTTACTCTTGCCTTTATGATCTTCATCAAGTAATTCAAAACATAAAAAAATTTATTGTAAAAGTGTAACACTAAATAGGTAAATTAACCCAAAGATGTCTTCTATGCAAATTTTGTAGAATTTATGGAGTCGACCCGTCACTTTGATGCACTGTTTTTTTTTCCACGAACTTTTTTCCACAAATGTGAAAAGGGGTCAAATTTTTTTTCCACATGTGGATAAATTTTTTTTCGTCTTAAAATCCGTTTTTTGGCTTAAAAATGCTCACAGACGCTTTATCGCACTGTTTTTGAGCTTTTTCAAGCCTTTCGGTGTATTTAGAGAAGTTAATTCATTAAAATTGGTGAAAAAATTGAAATGTTCGACCTAAAAGCCTAATCTACAAGCGTTGTTGAACAATTTTTCTAGCAAACTATCCAAGAGCATAATTGACTTGAATTACAAAAGAAATCAATGGTCAAGTCCTCTATGATGACAAGTGAAAGCCCAAAAAAGATGGTACTTTCCGGCGCAAAGCGCCGGAAATTATTTTGGGTATATTGACATTCTGGGATGCTGGAAAATCATTTTTCCGAACATTATTTCAAGAATTAGATTCCAATTTAGTGTTCAAGAGTCGTAATTTCTAGAATTTTACTTGAAAAATTTTAAAATCTGTAATTTATTTGTAAACTCTCATGAACTTGGTCGAAAATATATGAGTAAGAAAAGTATAACTTTCCGAAAGATATTTCCAAGAAGCTTTTGAATTGATTTTACGTTAGCAAAGAAATAATCGCATCATAAATCCTAGAGACTTGACGTGTATTCATCTTTCTCAAAAAGAAAAAATGCGAATCTTCATTAAATATTAGGATAAAATGTTGAAGATAACCAATTAAAACATGAGATACTACGTTTAAGATGATGAAAACTATTATAGATTAAGTGATAAATGAAAGTAGACATGATAAAAGCCGCGCCTGAGCTACTTAATGAATAATGATGATTATTAAAGTTATAACCGGCGCGAAGCGCCGGAAAATTTAGGGATTTGGACCTCCTAAAATGCACCAAAATGCATCTTTTCAATATGAAAACCCCAAATTTTTCTTCCACATTTGTGGAAAGACCTCAAAAATTTTTTCCTCATTCCAGATTTTTTTTCCACATTATAGTGCAAATGTGGAAAAAAACAGTGCTTTGATGCAGTAAACATTTTACATCAAAAATATCCTACTTGCTTTAGAGTTGCAAATAATCCTCGGCCTCAGCCATTTTTGATCGACACCCTCGGCCGAGGCCGAGGGTGGCCGAGGGTACCAATCCTCAGCCGAGGCCGAGGCCGAGCCCTCGGCCGACCCCAGGACGACTATGCGATGACCATGGGACAATGACAGGACGACAATGTGATGATGGCTATGGCGGGACGACAATGCCACAATGATGACAATGGGAGGAGGACGCGAGAACAACGACTCAATGATGACACTACAATGGTGAGGGCAGCCACAATGGTGGGACGATGATGCAGTGGCAACAGGATGACATACCATGATGATGGGATAGGGACAGCAACAGCAGGACGACTGGACAGCAATGGCAGGAGGATTACGTTTCTATTTTTTGTTGGCAATTTTTTCTAAAAAATGTTTATATACATTGTTTGATTCATTCATTTCTAGGAGGGCTTGGTCTAGTGACAGGATCTCACTATCTCAACCAATTGGCCCAGGTTGGAATCCCTCTCCCATAAATTTTTGAAAATTTGAGGCTAAAATCTATTTTTAGAAAGTGGTCTAGTCTTAGGCCCTTAACTACTCATGATATAATTATAGAACTACTTGAGAGCAATCAGAAACTAATTTTATCAATATTTAACATGCTAATTTGGAGGAGAAATTTGAATGAAATTCTGTAGGAAAAAAGTGTTTTTTAGTAGTAAGAGCCAGAAATGTGATAGATTACACTAGCGCTGAGGAGACATAGACTTGTTTATACTTTAGCTACAAAAAAAATGATCATCAATCAAACCGAGCATGGTTTTATGTTGAATTTTTGAAATTGAATTATTTACCCATCAGATAATTTGCATTCAGATTGGAGTTTACTGTAAATTTCATTATGGCTGATTATTTATCAGATTTTTGGAAACTAGTGGAGGAAGTTAGTGGTTTTGAAACATTAATTGGTTGTTTGAATATATCGTGATCAAAAAATCAAACAGTTCAGTTTCCATTACTTCTGAAGGTCTGCTCATCCATCCTTCATTCAAAACTATTATTTATTGATTCCACTTTTCCTCTATTGTGATTTGTGACCTGATTTAGGTTGTGGTACCTTGAGTAATTTCCCGTCATCTATGACTTGTCGAGTCAAATCAGTACCATAATTTTACATTCCCTGCAGTGAAGATTTATAGAGAATTTTGGGTCGAAAAATTTTGGGTTCCCCACAGATCCATCAATCACATCAGCTTTATATTTTCGAAATGAATTTTATGATTCTGTGAGTGGAGAAAATGATAAAAAGAGACTGAATGTGAATTATCCTTTGCCCAACAAAAATTTTCGATTTTGGATAATTGGGAATACTGGAAAATGAATCTCTTAAACATTTATTTCATGTTTATTTAACATTTATTTCATTTTTTTCAAACATTTTTTTCATGCTTACATCAAATGCATGCATACTTGTAAAAGGTTTGAAAATGGATGAGCTCAATGACTTGCTTCTGTTTTGGACATTATACATTATAGTTTATTTCTAATTTTCTGAATTAAAAGTAATGAAATTTGCGATTTGAGCTTGAATAGAGCTGAAAAGTAATAGGTTTTTTGATGTCAAAATTTTTAGTTCAGCAGGCCCAAATTTGATGGGAACTCTGTTTTGGTGTGAAAGTTGGCTTTTCTACTCTAAATTCTAATTGAATTACACATTTTTGGGTTGAAAATTTGTAATTCTTAAAACAGTAAAAATAATGTGGAAATTGCGGAAATTTGGTTACAAATCTGTTGATATCCATGAAGAAACAATGAATAGTATGCATTTTGTGTCTGATTTCTTCAAAAAAATTTCCATCAAATGCTCAAAATATGAAATTTCTTCCTTGTCCATTATGCATTGGAGCCATGTATATTAGTATGCACTTGCCTGGTGTGCATATTAAAATGCAATTTTTATCATCGCAAACCAGCACAAAATGATATGGGATTGGACTGCATATTAATATGCATTCTCAACCACCTTCTGACCACCTGATGTGATAGGCAAATCAGGTGCATACTATTATGCATCATGGATGACTCCTTCACCAGAGGCTGAAATAACCACATTAAATGCATACTAATTGTTCCATGGACTGTAGTTAAATTTACCATGTGATTGAATGACAAGTAGTCTTAAACATGATGACCAAATTAAGATTCCTTTATCAATTTGACTTTTGTGCATGATTTACTTGAAGGAAATGGCAAAATTATTGTGACACTGTTGTCAAATGTTTTTCACCTGAATCCATGACTCCAAGTCTCTTGAATCAGTGTCTTTCGTATATGTTTCATTTCAGGGCGTCTTTGAATAGGTCTAATCAAATCAAAAATGAACATTAAAATCTTGTATTTCAGTTTTTATAATAGTTACATTAGTTGACAGTTCTGTAAAAATTAGGTTGTTTTTTTACTAGTATCATCACACTCTCTGTCTTCTGCTCAGTAATTATAAAGAATGTACATTTAAGAATCATTCCAACTATAACATTAACAATCAGTGGTTTCTATGTTTGAAAAAAGAAGTCATTAATCAGATAGAAAATGGTGTAGAATCAGAAAAATTAGTTTTCTTCATTTTATTATTCCTTCTTAATTAACACTATGCTTTTGCTATTGTTTGGACCACTTATGCCAGAATCTGTATGAATGACACTATATGAAATTTGTCTGATGGTACCTTTCCTGGTATCCATTTCTCTCCTAATTATTGTTTGTTCACTTCAATGATTATTCATTGGGAATAGAACAATATACTGAAAACAATCCTGTTTATTCTTCATTTGTGTTCCTGTAAAACTGGAAGTAAAGATATAAAACAAATTACATGAATTTTCACAGAAGCAATAGTGTCTCCAGCTACTTTTTTCCTATTAAAAATTTTTGCATCAACTAATGAGGGTGTTTAAGGGAGGATGAAAAACATTACATCTATCACAAAAAATTTTTTTAAATATGGAAACTTCAATGTTCTAGGCATTATGTGCTTTTTCTTGTCAATATTAAATGTTTTTCACCCACAGATAACATTGGTTGACTGGTTTGGAATGCATTAGTTTGTGACTACTGATTATTTTTTTTTCTCGGTCATAGAAGTTCAGTGTTGTTTTTTGTGGAGTTTGTGGATCAAGTTCACAATACAAAAATCAATGGCATTTCATCATTACTGTTACAGTCTCAATAGTGATCAATGATTTAATTAATATGTTTACAATGCCTAAATTTAAAAGCCTATTTAATATACAACAAACTTCCTGATTGATACTACTGCAACTGTGATACAAAATAACAGTGCTCCTATGGGGTATGCAGAATATCCTGTGCAGCCCACAGCTGATTCTTTCCAAATGGTCAACATTGTGATGCAATACCATATACCTCATAGCATAAGGCCATAATTTTTCTAATTTGGCAAATGTTGAGTTTCCTTGTAAAATTATATAGAGTAAAGAAAATATTTTATTGAGTATAGTAAATATGGATGAATTTTCCATCATAAACGGGAACTGGGCACATTTCAATCTGCAGCCCTCGAGTGATGGTGAAAACTGTGGATACTTTTTTTGTCTTTTCACCAAAATGAGTATTTTGAAAAACTTCACAAGTTACATCAAAGTGAAAAATTTTGACATATTAGTTTATCGGCAGCTGATAAAGGAACGACTTGGCCAAATATTGAATGGCACATATCCAAATGGCTTTTTGGTGGAAACTTTTTTAGACCAACAACAAGATCAGGACTTGGTCACTGTCAAAATTATGGAAATGGAAGATATAGTCGAGATTGGAAAAATAACTGAAACAACTGATCCAGAGTGGAGCGGCATATGCCAATTGGTGGAGCTGCATCCGGTGACAAAATTTTTGGAAACAGGCAACAGCTGTAGGCAAAAGAACTATCTAGACGACTTTTGTGGGAGTCTGAGCATGAATCTTAAGATGGGTTACTTCCACAGTGGAGGATTCGATTTGAAGTGCAAATTTTGTGGAGCCAAATTACTGAAAAGCGAAGTAGGAGGAAGGGGCTCAAAATGTTGCCATAATGGCAGCGTAGACTTGAGAGAAACTTTCGAAATTCTGCAAAAGCCACCAGGCTTATTGAGAGATCTTTGTAATCCAGAATTTTCATATTCTCAGCAGTTTTTGAAAAAAGCCCGTCAATACAATAATGAGTTTGCTTTCGGATCTGTAAACGTTAAAACTGAGCCCCCTCCTCGGGGTGGAATCCCAGTCTGTAAGATTAATGGCGAGACGAGCTACAAATTGTCAGATCTGATACCTAGGCAAAACCAAAGACCCGTTTTTGGCCAAATGTATGCTTTAGAACTTGGAGTAGGCAAGCAAGAACGTGTGAGCCACGAAAATGAAAATCTTAAGAAACCAATTTTAGAAGGAATAGAAGATTGTCTGCGTGAGCACAATGTTTTGGCAAAAATATGCAGATGGGCTAAGCAAGTTTATGAGCAGACAGTCGAGGAAGCCCAGAGGTGGGACGAGCCTGTTCTATCCTTTAAGCTCACCCTTTTTGACCAACCGGGAGGCGCGCGATGTTCATGTAGCTGATGGTACAATTCACCCCCATCGAACTGAATTGCCGACAGTTTAGCAGGTGGCTGTGATCTGGACGTGTCCCAGCAGGCAAGGTATACTGCCCGACGTATCTGGAATACACCTGTACAGACATCACTTTGCCACTGAGCTCAAGTATTTCAACTCGAATGTAGACCCGGCTTGCTTCCCTCTGCTGTTCCCATACGGCACGCAGGGTTATCATTTTAGAGTCGAGAAAGTAGAGCAGTCAGAAGCAGCTATAGCCATTGAAGCAGGAAAAGGGGGGAAGGCCATGTTAGAAGAAGAGGCTCGATATGACGCAGATTTAGATCTCGCCAAAGATGAAGGATTAGAAGAAGTAATAAAAAAGTGGCTAAGCGTAAGTTCGTCTCGGCCCATGAATGGTATAGGTATCTGATTCAAATGAGAGAAGTTGACAGCACCGGGATATCAGGAAATGTGAACGATTTCCATTGGCTGTGATCCAAGAGGAGTTTAGCTGAGCTTTTCCTAATTACAACATGCAATAAAATCGAGAGGCATGAAATGGACTACATTAAAAAAATTCAGATTGAGACAAATTTGAGATCAAAATTGCCTGCCAAATTTTTTGAAGCTCTAGCCAAGAAGCCTCTCGAAAGGGGAAATACTCTCGGGAAGGTGCACTTATGTCCGCCCTTGTGGATGGGTTCGCGAGCATACATGGCCCAACAGTACGCAGAATCCAGAGCCGTGGAAAGGGAACTAGATGGTCCGACTTGGTTCTTGAATCTCACGGGCAACCCTAAACGGCCGGAGATTACTGAATTCCTAGAGACAGGCCAGCCATGGACCAGCAGACCAGACGTGGTATGTCGAGTCTTTCACGACAAGGTCCGAGAATTGATTAAAGACATCATGGAGAGGCAAGCTCTAGGTCCAGCCATAGGTTATATTTTTACCACTGAATTCCAAAAGCAGGGTATGCCCCACATTCACATGCTGATATTTTGGGAACAAAAAGACGATTATAAAACGACCAGTTTTTGGGACAAGTTTGTTTCCCCTGAGATTCCCGACCTGCCGGACCAGGAGGATCAGAGTCCGCAAGCTATTCAGAGGAGGGAACTTCACAAGTGGGTGACCACCCTCATGTTAGACGATCACGATGAGAAGGTGCCCTGCATGGACCATGGAAAGTGAACCAAGAATTTCCTGAAAGAGTTTTCCCCTGTAACTATAGTTTCAGAATTTGACATTCCAAAATATCAACAAAAGGCACCTCCTAAAAAAGACGAAATTAGGGATTTAAGTCATGGCAACACCTTTTTGAAAAAGAAAAAAACAATCAAGAAATTCTTTTGAACAATTCTCATGTTGTACCATACAACCAGTTTTTGACTCTAAAGTATCAGACACACTGCAATCTAGAGTATGTAGAGACCGAACAGTCAATCAAATATACCTTCAAGTATATGATGAAGGGGCACAACATAGCCTACGTAAAATTAACTGAAAACACTAAGCAAGAAGACTATGACAAAATCGCGCTTCACTTTAAAGTTAGGTACATGGCCATAATGGAAGCATTTTGGCGCATGTACAGCTTCCCTATCTGCCATCGATCGCAGACTGTCATTAGGCAATGGGTTTACGGTCCCCAAGGCATGCCCATCATCTTTCATGAAGGCTACGAGCGCAAGGCTCAAGGTGAAGCGTCGAGTGGTGGTAGGACTACCTTAGTGCAGGCATTTTTCGACCTTTGCCAAAATGATACTTTTGCTAGAACATTGATGTAGGATCAGTTAGGTAAATATTATCATTTTCAATCAGCTACCCGTCAATGGATCAAAAGGAAGAAGGACAGATCAGATAAGATCATTGTCAGAGTCGGTAGTGTGTCACCCATCAATGAAGAACTTTTTTGTATCAGAATTTTGTTATTCAACAAAACAGGGCCGACCAGTTTTGAAGATTTGAGAACAGTAAAGGGAGTAGTCTACCACACCTTCGCCGAGGCCTGCGAAGCTTTGGGCCTGCTTGAAAGTGATGAAATGTGGCTCTAGACTCTGATTGATGCCCCCAACGAAAGGATGGGTTATAGAAAGTTTAGGCGTTTTTTCGCAATAGTATTATTCCCTGCTTTACCATCCCATCCAAAAGCTGTTTTTGTCGATATTTTGGGACTCTTGATAGGAGGAGGCGGCGACCCATCGAAAAAATTGGAAAACGAACAAAAAGTCCTTCGATAATTGGAATATTATTTTCGAAAATGGGGTACCAACTGGGAACCAATGGGCCTCAGTATTCCTGAGAATTTTGACATGGAAGAAATGGAACGGGATATGGCCATTCCCATGGATGACTTGGGCAATCCCATTCCACGTAAGGACTATGGTGTGATTGTGGCAGAGAACGTAGCCAAGTTTAATCAAGAACAGGGAGACACCTAGCAGAGGGTAGTTAATGCCATAGAACAGACTGCAAACCCCAACTACAACGGGGAGCATTTGTTCTTTTTGCAGGGCAGTGGTGGCTCGGGTAAGACCTTCATGTACAACACCCAGATAGCTTGAAAAATAGGGTGCAGCCAGGAGTCGAACCTGGGTTACCAGCATTCCGGGCTGATGTCCTCACCACTAGACCACCACACCATGAGGTGAACCCAGATTAAGGTGCTCCCCTAGGCTACAATTTTTTAGCACTCAACTCCAATGCTTGGTGGTCATGAACCAACGACCTTTGGCAAGTAGCAGTGTACCTGCTGCTTTTTGAACTGCCCACCAATGAAGTTGCTAACTTTTAGAAATGAAAATTATATGGAATTTTTTGGAGTGAAAATAAGTTTGAAAAATAGGGTGCAGCCAGGAGTCGAACCTGGGTTACCAGCATTCCGGGCTGATGCCCTCACCACTAGACCACCACACCACGAGGTGAACCCAGATTAAGGTGCTCCCCTAGGCTACAATTTTTTAGCACTCAACTCCAATGCTTGGTGGTTGTGAACCTATGACCTTTGGCAAGTAGGGGAGCAAGTAGGGGAGCACCTTAATTGGCAAGTAGGGGAATTGGCAAGTTGGCAAGTTTGGGAGCACCTTAATCTGGGTTCACCTCGTGGTGTGGTGGTCTAGTGGTGAGGACATCAGCCCGGAATGCTGGTAACCCAGGTTCAACTCCTGGCTGCACCCTATTTTTCAAACTTATTTTCACTCCGAAAAATTACATATAATTTCCATTTCTAAAAGTTAGCAACTTCATTGGTGGGCAGTTCAAAAAGCAGCAGGTACGCTGCTACTTGCCAAAGGTCGTAGGTTCACGACCACCAAGCATTGGAGTTGAGTGCTAAAAAATTGTAGCCTAGGGGAGCACCTTAATCTGGGTTCACCTTGTGGTGTGGTGGTCTAGTGGTGAGGACATCGGCCCGGAATGCTGGTAACCCAGGTTCAACTCCTGGCTGCACCCTATTTTTCAAACTTATTTTCACTCCAAAAAATTCCATATAATTTTCACCCAGATAGCTTATTGTAAGGCAAATGATCGCCATGTGATTGTGTGCGCTTCCACAGGCATCACTGCCCTTATTATTGGAAGATGGTTGCACTGCTCACAGTGCATTTAGCATCATGAATGATGTTGGCTATGACACTCCGCAGACACTGCCTTTGGACAGTCCGAAGGCAGATCTTTTGAGAAAAGCTTCCCTGATAATCATAGATGAGGTCAGTATGCTGCATAAGCATGTGCTCGAGTACATCAATTGAGTAATGCAGTCAGTAGATAATAGCCTGAACATTATCTGTTCCTTCATGGGTAAAGTGTTCCCCATAGGCGGCGACTTTAAGCAGCTCTTACCAGTAGTTAAGAATGGTTCACCACAAGATCAGATAGATGCCAGTGTTAGGTCTTCCACACTATTCAACAGCTTTGTGAGGATTAACTTGATAACTAATATGCACGTTAGGCCTAATGAAATAGAGTTCGCAGCGTTTCTTCAATCAGTCGGTAACAGGGCCAACTATGAACTCTGTACGCGAGTTGTCACAATAGAACAGGACATGTTGGCCGAAGATTTGTCAGATCTGATAAGTTTCTGTTTTCCGGGCTATGTAACATCTGATCTATTGAAATTTACTCAAGACTTGATCAATGCAGCCTTGTTAGCACCTACAAATCTCACCGTGAGTAATCTAAACAAATTAGTTTTGAAGGCCTTGCCCAGAAAAGAACGTATTTTGCTCTCCCAGGATACTTTGGTAGTCAAGGGCTAGACTGATGAAATTGAGCATAATTTAGCCGGGTTGCAGGTCAAAGTATCTTAACAAATGATGGAGAACATTCACCGTAAAACACCTACAGGAATGCCTCCCCATAAATTAATCTTGAAAGTAGGGGCTGTTGTCATGCTGATTAAGAACCTGTCAGTCATGGACGGCCTCTGCAACGGAACTAGAATGCAGGTTTTAGACATCAAGGAGAACCTGTTGGCATGCAGGATTTTAGGCTCCCATGCCTCTGATCTGCCCGTCTACATCTCCAGGATAAAGTTTCAGCACGTGACTTCCTCCGAGTCTAAGGACACACCATTCACATGAGTGCAGTTTCCAGTGAGGCTAGCATTCGCGATGACCATCAATAAGTCGCAGGGACAAACTTTGCAGAAGGTAGGCCTCACCCTCAACACCCAAGAGGTTTTCTTGCAGGGTCAACTTTATGTAGCATTATCCTGTGTTCGAACCCGCGACGGGATTAAGATTTTAAGTGATCCTAAGAATAAAGGTCTAATTAGCAACATTGTTTATAATCAGATTTCAAAGTAATTTTGAGTTAAGCTAAGGGAGGAAGCTGATGTTCAGCTGTGACAGCACGGCCTGATTCCAGTAGGGGCACATTCAGCTTCAGTGAACTCCTGTCTGAGTGGATTAACTTTTAATTCCAGTATTTAAGACACAGGAAGGAAGCTGACGCGTCCCTGTTGCAGCATCTCCCCATTGTGTAGGGGCACAGGTGGCTTCAGTGGACTTCCTGTTGAGCTCAAAGTGTTATAAAAGCCATGTTGTGCCTGTCTCCTGCACACATTTATGTTCTTTCAGTTTTAGTTAAAAATATTATAAAATTTTAAAAACAAACAAATATAATTAAAAACAAACAAATAAAATATAATAATTGGAATGGTCTGCCGAAAGGATGAGTAGGGGACCATATTGGAATCAATACAAAACCAAAATTTTTTTTATTTAAAACTCAAAAAAACAAAAAAAGTAGTTTAATCCTGAGTTTTTAAGGCCACATTCGAGCCCAAATCTTTAAGTTGTACAATTCAAGAATAATAAATACATGGGTGGACTGCGGTAGTCTGACTTGCACAGTGCTTTCTAAAATTTCGAAAAATTGCAGGATCTAGGCTGTTTTTCGATTGTGACAGCATCTGCCTGATTCCAGTAGGGGTGCAGTTAGATGCAGCTGAATTCCTGCTCAAATCAATTTTTATACATTCAGGAGTCAATGGACACCACCCATCATGCAAAATTTGAGTCGCGTGGGTGTTGGGATGACTTTTTGAATAGACAGAATTACAGATATTTTTTCATAACATTTTCCAAAAGCACTGTGCATTTGAGAACTTGGTGGCAAAGTCTGTTTAAGTTCTTTAGGTACAGGGTTGGTTAGCTTTGACACCAAGGAGCAACCAGCCCCCGGAGTTGCTGAGGGGCGCAGCAACATTCCAATCCGGGGACACATAAAATGGTTGCATGATGGGCAATATACAGCCTCTCTCCAACTAGGCAACTCTAGGTTTCGCATACCATGCATTGTCCTTGCTGATAGAGCAACGCCACCTTCCCCATTATGTGAGAATCTGTTCTGTTAATATAAAGTGTGCTTAATTGGTGAAGTAATTCACTCATTAGTAGTATAGAAAGGGTTCCTTCGAGCTCTGTGCATTTGCATTGCTTATTGAGTTCATTTTGGATTGCAGTGAGGTTCTTCTCCAGCAGCAGGAATCTCCATTTGTTCATCTTCTGTGGTCTTGTAATGATGTGTTAATGAGTTTGTCAGCCTGACAATATTTGTTTCAGTCACAAAGCATAATCCAGTGCAGTTGTTCAAATCACCAGGTGTTGTTTTGCCAAGTTTAAATTTTCTGTTAGCATTAGACTGGTTTCAGCTGTGCAATGGTTTAAAGAAAAATCGCATGCAGTATCTGTTGGTGCATTCTAGGTAGTTTCTTCCTGCATACAAGAAAATCACATAAGCACTTAAATGCATGTTGTTGCTGATTAAATACAATAAAATTATAATATGCTCAAGCATTTGCTTAATAAAATGAGCAAACGCATATGTTTGAGCATGTTCATCAGAAAAAGACAAAGGATGAATGATATTGCCAATTAATTGATCTTTATATACCTGCAAAATCATATTACAAGTCTTCAAATATACCACATTGCTCAGCTGAAGCTCTTCTTCCATAAACCACAATGTCAACAAGTGATTGTTTGATTAATGATTTTAATTCTGGGGTAATTTTCAAATATCGGGCCTGTTCTGAAAGCTTTAGTACTGGGAGACCATTGGTACCATGAACCACTAATATGCTGTGTAGATGAACATGAGCATTTCTTATATATCCAAACAATTTTGGTGTTTCTTGGGTAAATTTTTTCCTATGTGTCACCAAAGGGTTGTCGTTTAGGGTTGCAACTTTTTGGGTTATGGTAAAATATAGGTTACAGTAGCTGGATAACTTGCAAATTGGACAAAATGAGTTTTATATAATTTGGAAATTATTATTATTCCAGAAACAACAAATGTGAAGATGTTGAAGGGATAAATATCAAAACAAAAGCAGTCCATCCAAGTGAGCAATAATGAAATTTGTCACTATGAGTTGGAAAGAGAAAAAACTTCAAGTTTCCAGGTTCCAACAATTCATATTCCAGACAAGAAGCAATGAATTTGCAAATCAACCCCACAACTAATAAAAGAGAAAGTAAGAGATAAGTCAACTTGACTGTTTATTAGCTTGAGAATAAGAATGAAAAACACATATAAAACATACACTTATATACAAATAGAAAAAAATGGCAAAAAATGTATAAATGACCCAAATGGAATCACATGACCCGGATCTTTCTCTTTTCCAGCGAGGGTGTTGGTGGTAAGGAAGAAAAGATGGTGAACACGTGGATTGCTCATTGAAGACAAACTTTATGTTTTATTTGTTCAATTTTTTCTTCAATAAAATGTGAAACCTCTGAGGTTAGCTGAAGAAGTTGCTAATGTTCATGTCTACCATAGGATTAGATGACTAAGGTTCATTGCATATAAATGTTGTCAGACAGAACTGGAGTTTACTGTAGTATGCAAAAATTATATTGTTTGAATTTTGAGGACTTTTATAGTCGACCAGCAGGTTTGTATCGTCAATTCCCATGCCACAAAAAACGAAATAAGAATTTCTAATTCTTAAGTTCCATAGATTAGCAAGATGTTCGATTGTTGGTGCTTTTGCACCTTTTTGGTAGACAGATATCACCATGATTTTGTAACCATGCAGACTAAAATCCTCAAGTTGTGTGCTATCCTGGTCAGCAGCTCCTTTGTGACCAAATAGGACGAGCTCAACAAATTTTATTTTTTCCTGGCTTTGATGGGTCATCTGCATTAATTTTGTTAATGACCACAACAGCGCAGGGAAGTGAAATACAAGCTGTTTCTGATAAAATCCAAATTAACAAGAAACAAGCCATTACAAAAACTGTAACTGAATACAAAAAGTTAGGCCATGATCGTCAAGATTAATTAATTATATAACTTTAAGTTCTTAGTTTATTCAAGATCAAATAATTTTATCAGAATTTACAGGAAAACGAAAATTAAACGATGCTTAGGTAGCAAATACCTATATCCAATGCAGTTGAGACTAGTCAAAGATTGTTGAAGCAGTTTGTATTTTGATTAACAATAGAAATCCATTTCAATTATGCTCTGATAAATGAGCGATCCAGCATACTATTTAGAAAAAACTGGGAATTGATTACTGTGTTTGTTTGATTATTGAGGTCATATGTTTCTATTACTTATTTGGATATAACTTCCTAGTACACTGGTTTAATAGACCACAAGACTAGCAAACATAAAGAACCAGTAACAGCATGACAAACAAGAAAATTAATGACTTCAAGATATTTGATCATGTTTTGATAACACTAGAGACGTATAAATAAAGTGGTATGAGATTTTTACTCAGAAAACAAGTTTTTCAAAAACTTTTCCACAGATTTCATTAAATGGGATGATGATACATAGGAAAAACTCACTATTCCCTTGTTCCAATCCCATGATATTCTTAAAATGGGGCTGTTTGAAGATTTAAAATGACAAAGGGAAAGGAATGTAGTATTCATTAGATCAGAAAGGTGAATCTTTTGATAATACTGATTGTAGAATCTGACCTATACAAAAAAATATGTTTAAATGTTGGCCCTTGAAAGGGCTGTTGGGTTTAGGTCGATACAATAAAAAAAATTGAACTGTCAATCTTCAATATACAGGGTGCATAGAAATTACCTGATACAAATCTCATTGCTCTACCAGGATGGTGCAAATATCATGACAATTGTAGTCCCAATAATCACATCCAATAATATTACCACAATGGTAGGTGATGATAAGAAGCCTATCCTTTGTTCTTTGATCTTCTTCCAATTCTTGATCACTGACATCAAAGGTGTAGGCTATCAATCCCTTCAAATCCCAAGGTGAAACCATAAAAATGATGGCAACATTTGTCAACATGTTTTGCCAAATGACCATAATACATATCAGGAAAAATAAAGACATATTTTATGAGTGATGAAATTAGATATTGGCCAGTCATAATAGAGGTCATTTTCAAAATGATGGTAGTAGCAGATGTGGTCTACAAAGTCTCTACACAAAACATATCATTTATCAGCCTGTCCTTAAGTACAGGGCCGACGTTGACTTTCAGACCTTTCACACAAGTGACATCATACTAATGATCAACCAATTATTGCCAAAAGTTCTCTATTGATAAAACAACAAACTGATCATGTGATACCAGGTTAACTAGCATCAATTATCCAGAATATAACTCCTGTTCTTCTCCTGGAAGGTAACCCATCATGATGGTACAACAGAGGTTCCACTGTTGTCTAACTGACCTTCAACAAAGAGATATATGAATAAGGTTAGAGCCTCAGGAGAATAATCAGAAGCATATATCTGACCTGAAAAATTGGACTTCGTTACTGAAACTTTCATGAAAAGGATAGAATTGTCTGTTGACTCATTGATAGTCTAGAACAAAGAGTGACTGGAACTTCAGAAAAATGTTTCCCCAGATTAATTACAGTTGGAATCACTATTTATGAGAAATGAAGTGATCAGACGGAAAATTCCCATTATAATATCTGTCAAGGGACTTAGACCATATGAAATCTATAATCAAAAGTTGATGAAAATAAAAATCAGCTCATCATCAAATCCACAATCATGAAAAATTGTTTTCTAAAACTACAAAAAATTCAATTTCTACTTCATCAATCATAAAGCCCATGGAATCTCAGCTTAGTATCCATTTACCCAAAACAACTTCCATTCCACTATATGGATAATTTTAACAGGGTCGAGTTTTGGGATTCATTTGAATCAGCTGTTTATAGTCAAAGTATCTTTACAGTTAAATAATCTAATTATTTTATCAGTATCTTAAGAGGCACAGTTTAGAAATTCATTGAAGGGATTTAAGTAACTAATTCTAATTATCCACTGGGGATTCAAGTGTTTTCAAAAGACACTTGTATGCTGAGCTTCATAAGATTCCATCATCATCAAAAAGAACAGTCAATCTTAGGCAAACTTTTGAATACATTGAACACCTTAGGAGACAGATATCATTGCTGAAAGAATATCTTCATCAACCAATTCTCATTATGTTGATCGTAGAAAAATGTCAAACAGCATCTGGTTCGAATTACACAACCAGGCAAAACTAATTTTCTCTGCCAGTTGCATCTGGAATGTGTCAGGGATGCACCCAGTAGGGGATCAGCACACTATACCCACAGTAAAATGGACAGGCCTTGTGCATCGGTCACACAAAGCCAGAGCATTTTGCAAATGCTTCTTTCTTACCTGCCTACAGAGAGCAAAATTATCCACCAGACATAAACAAAAGGTCAACTGTTGTCACACTGTAGGTCAAAGCAAAGTGCACATCCACTACAGATTATGAAAAACCATGATCCACAGGTATTGCATGAATGTCAATTATCAAGAAAGATGAAGGTTTTCTTTGTGGTGCTGAGAAAGATGCATTCTGCAAGGAACCCAAACCCCTCCAGGGCACATCTCAGATGCAAATTCTTGACTGTTAGTTTTGCCTAGTAGTGTAGGAAAAACAAAATTGATGAAAAAGTGAGAGAAATGAGAAATTTACTCTAGAATCTTCAGAAATCATATTGCTACAAGAAGAAACCTATCAAATTGTTTTGTTAGCAAGTGTGAAAAAAATTCAAGTGGTAATTTCCAGGCAATATCTTCATCTCAAAAAAATTTTCGCCTGATAAGAAAGATAACAAGGTTGTGTCTGCCTTTTGTCAGAAAATCATTACAGTAATTAGAGAGACTTTCACTATGAGGCAATCACATAAACAAAAGGTTCAACAGGTCATCAATCAAGTCAATGTTTAGCCAACAGAGCTTATGTTTATTGTAGTGTAAATCATAAGCATGCACTATGTACAAAAAACTTCAGGGACATAATCTTGAATAGTATCAAATCATGAAACAGGAACTTATTTAATTATACAAAATCATGATAGAGTTTCTATAACAAATATGAATGCAGAAATCAGTAGTCCATTCCAATCCAATGAAAAATGTGTATCTCCAATGATAACTAGAGTGAGAGTTGTGAATCTGGATGGTAAATCAAAATATGTAGATGTTTATGCATTTTTTGATACTGGTATCCATTCAACTTTTTTATTGGATTCATCATATAAAAAGCTGGATATAGATACTTTAATGAGTGAAATTGCACATCCCAAAACTTTGGGCACAAAATCACAATATATTTAAGCATTCTCTGTATCATTCGGCATAACTTCAAATGATCACAAGTGTAAATCATGAACAGCTGCATCAAAAGAAAATCTAACTAGTCATTTTATAACGCCAGTTTTAAAACAGGAGGACATATGGGATTTAACAAAAAATTATATACTCAATTTTCAGCCTGGCAACTCTGAGAACTGGTGGAACATTTTGGCATTCAAGGCTGCTCCAGAATTAACATCAAGGTTTACAGTTACCAGCCTGAATCAATTCTCTTGGAGAAATTCTCATACAAAGCTTGAGACTGTAAGGGAAACTCAAGAATTAATAACTTTTTCTCTAATTTCTGATTTTTAGAAGCCAGGCTGTAAAATTCACTCAAAAAGATAAATTTCAATGTGTTTTGGGGTGATGATAAGCTTTTCAATGTTTTCGAATGTCATTCCCAAAAGCAAACAATTTCACTCAACCCTCATGGTTTTTTGCTTCAAAACTTGTCAAAAACCATAATGAAGTCAGTCATCAAATCAACCATCATTTCAGTGAGAATAAATGATCAGCACAATAGTAAAAAATGTAAGTGTAAAATTTTAGGAATTGCTGGGCCCCAAACATCTGGGTTTGCCCATCCAGTTCCCAAAGACGAGTCTAGGGGTCCAGTTTGGCATGGGATTTCCAATCCAATATTTGATACATTATGGCTCAAATTTTCACTCCTAAAACAGCTTTGAATTATATTGTAGAAATATACAGAGAAAATCATCAGTGTAAATTGTTAGGGTATTTTATGTTCATGACACTCTGATTTTTATGTGAAAAATGAATCGGATTCACTTTGGATTTTATATTTATTGAAATACTAAATGCACAATAGGTTCCAGAATAACCCAATTTTTTTTTGTATTCTCCAAGATTTGAGAAATAATCTCAAAAGTTTTTGACTAAGTGTAGTGGGGTCTTCCCCACACTACTACATCTGTGGACCAGGGTCCATTCTTCAACCTCCTATGCCTTTTAATGCACTGAAAACCCAATATACAATATTCTTTCTCTAACGCTTAAAAGCAAATGACTTCTCCCAAATGCTGTTCCCCTTGTGAATACCATTTTCTTGGATCTTTCGGATGAAAACTACTATTTACATTAACCCTTACCATTAGACAAGGATATGGTCAGCATCAATGGCAGAACTTTTCTAGGAGATTGGGCATGCAAGCATAAAATGCATTCACATATTTGCACAATCTTTGCACATATTGCACAATGTGCAATTGGGTGTAGCACTTATAGGAGAATTTGTTACTTTTACTGGACATATGGCGCGGCCCAGTTTACTGGATATATGGCCCATATGAATATGATTCATTTATGTAGCTCCAAGCAAAATTTAGAACTGCTACACTACTTTAGAACTGCTACAATACTTGAAGCACTGCATGACTTTGCTATGATGAAATCATGATTTGGCTATGATGAAACATTATTTCACTATGATGAAATCTATGATGAAATTGTAATCAATGAATATGCACAAAATGTGACACCTTTCCTTTCCTTTTCCCAGTAATTAAGATTCTCCCTGCTTGTAAACTTGGGTTATCATAGACACAGATTTGATATATAAAGTCCTGTTGGATAGGGGTGTTGAGTTCATTAAAGATAGTGATATATACATAGTCCTTGACACAGGTATATACAATCAAGTGTCTTTCATTGTCTATGAGTGTTTGTGGAGAAAATTTGTTGAAGTCTGCCAGGTCTTCCAAATTAAAATAATTTTGAACCTCTTCAATAAGGCTATGCAGAAAATCAACCCATAGCTGTGACAACCTTTAGGGTGCTTGTTCAGAAAAATTCCATCAACTTCAACTAATGGACTTGGTTCATATGCTTGCCATGTTTTGGACAGTACTCCCACTTTTTCCGGATCAGCTCTACATCCAGCATTAATGTACATTCCGAATTTTGACTGCAGCATGTTGATTGAAAGGAATATTTTCACAAAATGCATTGAACATTTGTTCTTTTCCAGTCAACATTCCAAGGGATCCTTGGAGCTTTGTTGGGACTAAGTGCATTAGATCTAGCATGTCAATCAAAAAATGAAGCAAAGCATAGAAGTGCCAATCAGTTATCATATCATATATGTTATCATATATGTTGAAGGACTCCATGATTATTTTCAAATCATGAACCAACACTTTGTAAATGGATTTGACTTGTTTACAGCAAGAAGATCAAACAATATACATTGTAGGTGATCAACCTGTGAATATTCATACCAGATTTCATTCAATTCTGCAGTTGCTTCCACAATGTGACCCTTTCTTCTATACAAGAGGACAACATTATTGATTGCATCTTCAAAGAACTTATATTTTTGGATATTCTTGGAAGCTCTGTTTGGTGCCAAGTGGAATTTGTGGTTCATGCAAACAACAGAATATATGTTCCAATTGTATACTTCTCACAGCTTAATAATTATACCTGCCTTGAACCAATCATCACAATGGCCTTGTCTGAGTCAAATCCAACAAGCATGGCATTGTCCTGCTAATGCCACCAGCCTATTCACTTCTCTCCTGGCATCCTTGTTCTTTTTGCATGAGGCCCAATCCATCAACAATTATTGTAAGGAATACATGAGGTATCCCTACATCTTTTCCATAGTATGGTTGATCTGCAGCTTGTATATATGGGTTGTCATTATGTACCTGCACATGAATTCCCACATCTGCACCATGATTCCTTCCTCATTATATGTCAATGGCCTTTGTATGTTAGGTGAATGCACAGTATTGGTTTGACCATCATATACTTAATCAATTTAGAACATGCAGCTGTGAGCAACATAGGTTTTTGATTTCCTGCATGAGTATTAAGATCAGGTCACATGCTCATGTTGCTTACAGAGTAGGGTCATCAACAGCTCAAAGTTAATTTTTTGCTTGAAAATGATTTTTTCGACTTGAACTGAACATCTTAGGGTTACTTTAGTTACACAAGGGCTTATTGGGTAGACAGTTTACATGTTATGCTTCTTAAATTTGAGTGCCAAATAACCATTGAAATTTTCCTTTATTTTGCAATTGGCTGTCTATTTTTGTTATCTCCTGTAATCATTGTTGCTATAAAATATTTCTTCTAGTGTTCCTGTCCTCGCGTTTGTTTTTATTTGTCAGCCTATGAAGGTCATTTTCAAGCTAATTGGGCTCATAATGGAGCCCTATGATTAATTTTTTCATTGTGGTGAATGTTATTTCCCCAAATGCAATGTTTTGAAACCAGGACTTCTGCCTAATGACAAACACCAACACTAGGAAAATTATTTGTAGTAGATATGCAAAAGAAAATGCTGAATTGCCGTGAAATTCTACTACCAGCAACTTGTCGTTCTGCCAAAGCTAAGAATTATCAAATGCATTTGAATCATGACCCCTTAGAGGGCCTGAAAAATTCCAAGATCTCCAAGGGCCTGAAACACTTTACAACTTAATACTCTGGGTTGCTGAAAAATATTTCCATTGTGTTTTAGGTATGCTTTCATCTTTTTTGATCTACAGTTGCATAATAGCTATCTGCCTAAGATGTTTAAAAAAACATCAAGGTAAGCTTCTGGGAAACTCTGCCTACAAACAGACTCTGCATGATTTTCAAGGCTGAACTGCTTAGGCCTTCCTGGGCTTAGCCTAGCTAGGATATTAAGGGCTTTCCTAGCCTAGCATAGCACACACTAGCATACCATGAGGGAGCACAGTGTGGCTCAGGGAGCATAACATATTATACTGGATAAGAAGTGACAGATTTTACTGCAATAGTCCCAATGTGCATGTTGGTCTACTGTAGAAATTAAATTTTTTCTTCAATCTTCACAAGTTATTGGACAGATTTTCAGTTGTTTTAGTGTCCAGATGAGTTCTGTGAGCACTAAATAGGCAGCTTACAAGCGAAATTATCTCATTTGATGTTTTTTCAACTAATTATCCTGGAAATTTTCCTCCATTTGCGAATCATAACCGTTAGGACTTCAGTTTTTGCCAACACAGGAAGAAGATGTAGAAATAAACATCAGAACAATGCATGTAAATGAAACCTCCTCAGCAGGGTGAATCCAGGCTGAATTTACTCAACTGGTTCAACCATTATGTCAAAATGACTTTTTATTTTATTTTTTTTTTTTTAAATTATTTTTTTGAATATTTTCATATTACACCGACCCAGTTTGATCTACTTATCTCCAAGGTTTGGCCGTTTCTCACACTTCAACAAATTTGGCATTGGGCCAGCCAAAAAAATGGTGCCAATGGGCATAAGTGCTCAAAACTTGTTGTGCAATTCCATATTCTTATTGATAAAAAAAACCAAAACACCGCTTACATTTTGTGACAGGATAATCAAACATCATTAAAAATTATTCTTCCTCCATGGCTAATGCTGGTGTGTTTCACTCATTAATAAGCAAATCATATACTAGGTTCTGATTTTTGCTATCAGTGCACTCAGTGGTGGACTGATCAATGGAGCTTGAGCACTGTGTTCCCCTGAATGTATTGACCCTGAAATATAGCCTACTACAAACCTGAAGAGAAATTACTCAAGATAATTGAAAATAACATCGTCTGGCTCTGTTAGCAGCTAATGTTCTAGCTAACTGACTTCGTTTTTTCTTCCAATTTGTTGGTTTTAGCAATTCATTGTTGGCTGATTGGGTTGGTGAACCTATGGGATAACAGAACCTGAGCCAACAGAAGCCAAAAGAAAACGTAGAGGATAGATGCTGTGACTCAAAGAGAAATTTCAAAAAAAGATGATTTTCATACCCTGTAACTCAAATCTCAAGCAGAACCTACTTTTTCTGACCTAAACAAAAGGACAGTTATAAAATCAGAATTTTAAGGCTTGGAAATCGAAAAAAACTAAAGCAAGCAATTTGGAATTTTTTCTACAGTAACCACAATATTTTCTCCCACATCACTGCTAAATAGTCGACTTTGCTTACTGCCAATTGAAAGAAACACTTTTTAATTTCATTAAGAGCTTTCATGATATGATTAAAGAGCAATAAGAGAGCTTCAGAAAGCTATAATTTTATAAATGTCTAACCTGCCTTTGATGAGAAAATTCTAATAAAATACAGCTATATGTTTTCCATTTGATTAGGTCAAACACCTGAATGGCTGGGTAAGGTACACTGTGGCAATGTGTTGAGGTGCCCAGCATCTTTTGGTAGTGTTTTGAACACTGAACCTGTATCAGAAAGATTTATGCAGCCTGTCATTATGCTGGACAGATACCGCCTTGGGGCCTATGAGTAACCAATACCTCAGGAGAAAAACTTCAATTTGAAAAATAAAAGATACAACTGGTTCTGACACTTTTCAAATATATATTTGGCAGATAATCTATAATGATACAAAATTGACTGAAACAGCTGTTGATATATTTTTTCACCATTTCACAAATTTTAGGACAGTTATTGGATTGGGTACAAAAATGATGATATGTTTCGAATGATATACCATACTTTTGAAGCTTCTGAAGGTGAAATGGTAGAAGCTGCTGATTTGACTATACATATACATATATTTGACTAATGAAGAGAAATAAACAGTTACTAATCAAGAAGTCTTTTATTATGGTGATCAAATTATCATATTATATTTTATCTTTCCTCACATATTTAATTATGTTAATCTAGTTTTTTTAGATGGAAAAAGCAAAGACCACCCTTGTAAAATTTATATTTTGATGCAGGGTTATGATTAATGTTCTATGGTCTATAAATACACCTAATACTCCAGCTACAAAATCACAAATTGGAAAGTTTTTTAAGCCAAACATAACGCTAGAACAATATACATGGTTAAATAATTCTACATCTGTATTCAAGGAAGTGCCCAGCATCCTGTCTACATTTTTGGGATATGCTTGACAGCAACACTAGTGTTGAACATTTTGTGGACATGATTTGCTCATGTATATATGATATCCACCAAATTAAACGGGAAAACCAAGGAGATAGTAAGATTGATGAAATGGTTGGATCTTTGTTTTTTAATAAGAGAACAAGTAGTTGAAGTTGAAATATGAATGAATAAAAATTAATATTATCCTTTGTTAATGATGACAAATATAAAAATTAAATATTGATTTAAAAAATAAAAATATGTCACATATAAAATTGATAGTCATTAGTTGTTTCAGTAAATGAGGCCACATTGGAAAGGGAAATGTAATATATGTGGAGAAAAAAACCATAAACAATTAGCATGTTGGTGTCTAAAGCAATCATTCCAACTGTGGAAATGGATATGTCATTTTTGCAGAAACAGAAGCCATTCCACAAATCAATATTGGTTTCAGGTGATAGAAAGCAATCAATGCAAAGGAAAGTATCAGAAAATTGTATCTAAAATTTCATTTCCTAAATGCAAGAGTCAACTATTAAACCTTTGGCACAATGGTATGAAACAATGTAGAAGATGTTGCACAACTCGAAAAAATGGACTCATTCAATCAGTAAGGAATCAGACCAAACAGAAGATGTCACAGAAAATGTAAACTCATATGAAGATGAAAGAATATGTATAGTGACATAACTGATGAGTATGGATTTTGAATACAATACATTTATTTGAAGAATATAATATTTTATTAACATGCTTCATTTATTAACTCAATGTGTGATGCCAATATGGTGTCTGATGGTTAGATCAATATGAATATATTTCATTCACAGATTGTGATGCCAACAGTCAATGCGAAGTTCAAGAATATGAAGATATGTTATATTTGCTAAGCAGAATACTCAAGGCAGGATTGTAAATACTCCTGTGGGAAAAGGAAAGCCATTTATCCTTTGTAACATAAGGTTATGATGAACAGAGCTTTAAGAATGCAACATCTATATGATAAATAGTTTTTCAAGGAGTCAATTGATTAAGAGATATTATTAATAAGAATCCTCAATTGAATGTTTGTTTAATGGGAGTGTGGTGAAATATCATAATTTTGCATGTGATGAAGGAGGAAAAATGGTGTGTAAACAGAAAATATGATAAAATCCACACCTTGGAAGCAATGAGTAGCAATGCGCCTACATTAACTATTTATTTCTACGGTAAAAAGAATGCTGAAGGCCAAGGTCAGAGATGCCTATCCAGAGAAAAAGAATTAATGAGTTCTGTTTGCTCAAAGAAAATGGAAAGAGTTACGCAACTTTAATTTTATCTGATGATTGATTATTTATCACACTTTTTTATCTTAATGTGCTACAATGAGCTGGATTGTAATTATAGATAACGAATTTTTATAAATACTCACATTTTTTCTTACATATATTGTAGCATTATTTGATGTAATTTTTTTTCTTGAAAAATTTCATTCTTTTGTCTTCCATCGAGTGGAGACCTTGTCTTCATTCATCAAACACAGTGCCCAGACCCCAATGGACAGACAAAAGTCACTATATTTGAGAACATCATATAAACATGGAAGCAAACTCCTCATGAGGATGGATTTAATTATTAGCTCCCTGGCTGCTTCACTCTGTGTGGGGTGAGCTGAAAATCTAATGTTTTCAATTCATCTAAATGTTCTGCAACATCTTCTGTGAGCCTTTGCCTGATGTCATAAATCATTTGCTGATGCACATCACTGTCACATCCTCCTAGATAACCTTCCTTAAATGCTTGTTTAGTTCATAGAATGAGGCCAGTGCTGCACCCACTAACCTGAAAGGCAAAACAGGGATTTTAGATGCTCATTATTTTCACTAATGCCGTGCAATGTCACATACTTCTCCAAGGACTCTATTTAGTCATACAGATACTCCCTGAACATATCGGAAAATGTGGATTCAAAGCTACAATAGTTAAACGTCAGCATAAATTTCAATTATATTCCATCAAATTTTCTGCTTAAAAACTTCCACCTCTCCTTCAGGAGCTGGGCTAATGTCAAATGCCTTTTAAATTGTGGGCTCTGAAATTTTGCCTTCCTCTGTCACTTTTCTCACCTGATATGGTGTCCCTGAATACAACTTTGCATTTTTAATAATTTAATAAAGTTCTTGCTCCTTGATAATTTTATTTCTTTCACCTCTTGTACTTTAAACAAAATAGAACCCTGCTCAGAAAATATTGCCTTCCAGAAGACTCAACTTTTCCTTTTTTTTTGTTTCCCCTTGGTATGGTCACCAAATTCGTCACTGCCAAATGACTGTGAATTTTATGTGTTCAGATCAAGTAAGGTCAACACAATAACCATATAATTTTGATAGGGGGAAACAAAAGAAAGGCAATCTACAGAAAGGTCTGCTCACTATTTAACATCCAGAATATTGTACACTATATCTGAGCAAATAGTTATGCGAGACACTATTCAATAGTACAAAAACAACCCTCTTCTACTAATCCTTATTACAATCTTGATGTGCATACTTTAAGCTTGAAAGCTTGACAGCTCTGATGATCTATAAATGACTGAGTGAGCTTACAAAAATGGGTTATTCCTTACAAACTATCCATGGTGTATGTACATTTAATATTCATCCCATGTTATGCCTTGACACAACTCAAGTAGTGAACCAAGAATTTACTAGATCAAATCTACAACTTCGCTCTTTTCAATCCTCACTATTCTAGATTGATGTTTCCTTTTCTATTTTTTATATATTTTTGTGAAGACACAATCCGTTCATTAAAGGAATTCTTGGCCCAAGTATATTTCAGATGAGGGTCATATGCAGTGCTCCATTATAGACGTAATATGACTGCTAAATCAATGGCTTTTGCCTGAACAAATCAGCAATCCCTCAAAACAAGCTGATAATTTTTCTCGATTGTTGTTTTTCAATGTTTAGACCTTTAACCTTGTATGCCCCAACGTTCCATTTTTGGAACAAAAGTTTGAAGCTGAGTATTTTTTCAGACAATATAGCTAGAAGGCTGAATTTTTTTTAAAGAAACTCTGTTAGGTGCTCTACCAGATAACATAATCAGAAAATTGGACAAACCCATACAGCGCCTCTCAAAGTGATTGAAACATGCTTGTGTAAGCATGCATCATGTTACCTTTTTTGTTTTGCATGTGGTTGATGATATACATCATCCATATGTGATTTTTTATGTTTTTCTACTCCCTTGCATGTTGACTTATAATATCTAACTAGTTTAGATTTGTACATGTTTCAGTATCGTGTTTTACATAAGATTTTGTGACCATGTTCCATTATTGGAACGTTGGTCAACAAAGGGGTAAAAATTATATTTTTTTTATTTCAGTCCAATTTTTATACTTTATTGATAATTATGCCTAATCCTCAGCGTTTATTAACGGTACAACAAGCCGTTGAGCTTATTGAAAATGATTCAGATATTGAAGATGCTGATATTGCTATTCTACCGCCTAATGACAACCTAGAAGCTTCGGATATCGAAGATATCGATGATAACGTTTTAGACGAGGCTATTCCCAGCGATGTTTGTGGAGAGGTTGATATCGTAGCTCATAGAAAAGTGGACGATGAATCAACTGCAAGTGATGACGAAATATTGGCAAGCTTAGTGCCACCACCAGCTACAAAAAGCCATTCAAAAAAGCCAACAGTGGCGCAGCCAAAATGGACCAAGATTTTGAGATTCAATGAAGAACTTGAAAAAAGTCGGCCAGAAAAATTGTTGGATATGAGAGGGGATTTGCTCACAAAGTCACCATTCGAGTTGTTCCTTGAAATTTTCGATGAAGGCTACATTGAGCATTGCGTCGGTATGTCAAACCTTTATGCGCAACAGAAACTTGGTAGCTTGAATACTAGCACGGAAGAAATGATACGTTTTTTCGGGGTTCTGTTGTTCAGTGGCTACCACATTGTGCCACAAGAACGTTACTATTGGTCCACTGCTGAAGATCTGAGCAATAATATTGTTCCTAAAGTAATGAGTCGGAAGCGGTTCGAAGAAATGAAGCAGTATTTCCATTTGGTTGACAACTTACATTTAGAAGAAAGAAAGGCCGCCAAAATTGCACCATTTTACGATCATTTGTCCAATCAGTTTGTCAGCGTTGGTGGGGTTTTCACAGAGCAGTTGAGCATTGACGAGTCGATGGTTCCATACTACGGACATCATAGTTGCAAGATGTTCATTAGAGGGAAGCCAATTCGCTTTGGTTATAAGGTTTGGATGTTGTGTAGTCCGGATGGTTATCCGTATTGTATGCAAATTTACACCGGTGCCAAGACCCCTGATCAAGCTGGCGTTGATTCGACTATACCCCTTGGTACTCGTGTTGTTACCGATTTAGTTTCAGTACTCGAAACGCCGCAAAACCATTGCCTTTATTTCGACAACTATTTCACATCCTATGGTCTCATGATGAAATTGAGGCAGGAAGGTAATTCATAGAAACATTTTTATGTAGTCTGCTCTCAATTTGAACCATGCTTTAGGAATACGAGCAACTGGAACCGTTCGCGAAAATCGAACGCAAAAATGTCCGGTGCAGCCGGTGAAAGAATTGGGCAAATCTGAACGGGGTGCATTCGATTATCGTTGTGATGGAAATGTGATTTGCGTGAGGTGGAACGACAACAGCGTCGTAACTTTGTTGTCCAATTGGGAAGGTTTTCATCCTGTCCAGCAGGCTACACGGTATTCAATCAAAGAAAAGAAAAAAGTGTCTATTCAGCAGCCGAAAATGATACAATCGTACAACAACGGTACAGAATAGCATGCTAATAAAATATAAACATGTCACACTTATGCATGAGCCATTTATGAAACATGTATAATGATTACTGCACATTACACAGGTATGGGTGGAGTGGATTTGATGGATCGCTTGCTCGGCAGTTATCGACCTCAGTTACGTTCCAAAAAATGGTGGTGGAATTTGTTTGCAAATGGGCTCAATATGGCTGTGGTTGCTGCATGGCATTTACATTGTCACCTGCACGAAAAAGATGCAATGAGCCAATTGGAATTCCGGCGTGAAATAGCTATTGCCGCCATGAAAAATGGGTTGACTGAAGTTCGGCAAAGGCGGGGTGGGCTGTCTGCAAAACCGATTCCGGGTACAATATCGTCAAATGGTCATTTCTTAACGGTTACCAGCCAAGGTCGATGTATTGTGTGCAAGTCCAATACAACGAAATGGTGTGAAAAATGTGCTAAACGTCTTCACGAACGTTGTTTTTCTCAGTTTCACAGCTAAATTGAATTTTCGGTGCATTAGAAATAAAATGTTGAACTTTTGAATTTTTGACCCCTTAGTTGACCAATGTTCCAATAATGGAACATACAGTATCTCAATATGTAAAGTAGCCACACTAATGAAATTTTTCATGGAAGTATTCTTAGGTACTCAGAACAACATACTAAAATTTCAGAACTTTTGTGTCATTCCTTCATATAGCGGGGCATCAAAGGTTAAAAACTGCAATATGCAATTGATGACCTATGTGCAGTTCAAGGTCTGTCAATGCTGTTCCATATCCTTCTGTGCAACTGCAACACCACACAGATCAGCATCACTTGAAATTTATAACTATTAGTCCAGATGAGCATGAGGAAAATCAACACCCAACAATATTTATTTTATAAAAGTATAAATAAATATGTCATAACCAGAGTTAACCATCAATTCAACTTTCTGAAGTTTTAAAATTCATCAGATCAATATGATTAAAAGTTGGCAAAACTTCATCGCAATGTTGTTATTAAAGATATTGCTGTCCTTGTTAATAACTATTTAATGTATATTATCAAACTCTATTGATTCCAATAAAATGTTAGTAACCATAAATAATTTCCAATTGATTACCTCACTCTGAGTCACAAGGCCTTCCAAGTTCTAACACATGCTGTGATCCCTAGTTGACAAACTAAATATGGTCTGGACAGAATCTGTTATCTAGTCATCAATTAGTAATCCCAAACAGCCATTTGAACTTTGCTATGGGACTTCTGAAAAGTTACTCATTGTGAGATTGAGGCACTAAATATTTTCCTCAGTTCAAGAACCTCACTTTGGAGAGATTCCCTGGAATTTTCATAAAAGAGATTGGGAGTAGAATAGGCAAAAAAACATAGAAGGAATTCCACGACATATTTTTCCAACAATATGTGCATAAAAACCATCAAAAAAAGAGGTGTTCAACGATTTTTTCAAACCAGAGAGGTGTGCATGGTCTCACCAAGGATTATTTCCTCCCTATTTTTCTCAAGAAATGGTTATTTTTGTATTAAAATGGTCTAAATGTTAATTTTTGGTATTACTGTGCCTGGTTCACACCTATCCTACAGTATTAGCAATGATGAGTGCACCTATAGTAAACATGATAGCATATGTTGATGACATACCTTTAACACAAATACTTCTGCATCACATTGTTTACATGTGATATTCAAATCAGCTATTCAGTTACTCATCACAGTTTTGGACTTCCAGAGTTTGACCCCAGTGACTTACATGCTAACTTCCAGAGTATTGTTTGTATTACATTCTGGAGAATAATGAGCAAAGTATATACAATATTGTGTTGTGCTCAATCAAGATTAATACCATTGGTCCTCTAAGTGACCACTTAAAAAACCAATGGCCAGTTCAACAACCAGTTGTCACTCAAGTAAACAAAAACATTTTTTGATGGTGAATTAGCCAATACACTGACATTTTGAGTGTTATTTAATATTCACTCAAGATTGTTGGCCAGAGGTCATCCATGTGCCAGACCAGCTGTGTGACCAGTGGTCTACCAAACTGAAAGACACATTTTCTGATGGACAGTACTACAAATACACAGTGTAATTTTGTATAAAAGCAGACTCTGATTTATTTCTAATTCTCTACATGACTCCACTTATGTGTATTATTATTTTTGTTCATCGATAGAGTTTTTTCACTTTTTACCACTCAATTTGTTTCTTCTTATTTTACTTTTGCTTGCTTATTTCCTTCATGATATGCTAATTTGCCTAATAGCATATTTCTTAGATTCAAAATCAAATAACCCAATAGGAATTCCAGGCTGGTGCCATGATAAGCACCCGAAATTCTATTTTTTGGCCGCATCCCAGCAGCTTTCCATTCTTTGCATTTAAGTCACTGGATAATAAAATGATTCACATGACTTATGGTTTGATGGATGTTGCCAAGATTGTGCAAATTTGAATGAGCTCACAATTCATCAATGCAAAAATTGGAATCTGGAAGAACTTGACCTTGAGTGGTGGACTTAAGGGTTGCTGCATCACATCTTGGAACTATGAATAAGTGACTATCATTCAAATTATTGTTATGTATGTGGACCTTTCCAAATACTCATGGGTCCTCATTCAATTACCATTATTATGACAGGGTGATCACCAGGCAATAGACACCCTCTTTGACATGCAGCTGGTTTTGTCTGGCTGCAAAATAGCTTTCATCCATTCACATGTTTTGATCTGGACCATCCATGGGTATTGCATTATCCAATTTATTGACCAATAATTACAGAACATATTGGCGCCAGTCAGCTGAAGCATGATCTGTTACCTCTCCAATCAAATCGTCTGGCATTGTTCTAGGCCAACTTTTTTGGCCCAGAGCAAAGTTACCAAAATATCATAATCAGTGGATGATTTCATGTTTGGACAGTTCAAAACAACAATCCCTGTGAACTATGTTCTGTTACCCTGACAACAAAATCTGTTGCTTCTCCATTTAAGGGACACGATTCATTTGCATCTTGTGCATCTGGCATAATGTGAGCATCCTTAAAATATCAGATAAACTCTTGTTTAGTTTATTAATTGTTCTGCTGGTGCTCAGAGTCAATGGAAGGGGGCTCCATTTTCATTAGATTTATGAACAGGAAAATGTATGGACGTCAATTTTTTCACTGAAAATGTTTCTGATATCAATATTTCTGAAAGATATATATAATATATATATATATATATATATATATATATATATATATATATTCGACGGTTGCAAACAGGATAATGCAGGTTAAATATAGGCTATAAAAAATAAACATCAATACATCAGAAAAGCAGAACAAGAAATGGAAAGATAAGTAAAAGTAAATAAAATGAAGGAACAGAAAAAATATATAAACAAATCAAAAATTATGAGTAATATTTTTTCGTCCTATAAAATCTTATTAAGACTTTTTATTCCATCATAGTATATGCTAAAACTTAGTCAAATCTGATTAATTGCTTATAAGATATTCCTGCTTCATGTAAGTTTTTTCTCTAGATTATTGCAGATTCTGTAAGATCCTGCAAGAAAAAATGCTGAGAGTTCAGAATTGTACATTGAAAAAACCAAGTTGAATGACTGCAATTTTCTTGCATTAGAACTGCTACCAAAACTTTATTATATAATTTTGATGCAACAATTGTTTCATTATGCCTGTTGAATATTTGTTTTTGCAACACTTGCACTAAGCCTATGCTTGCAAAATATTAGTTGAGCCTATTCAGCATTTTCCAACAAAAGTTGTGATTAGGCTACTGAATATTTTCTTTCAGCAAAAGTTATATTATATTTTTCAAAAATTATATTTTCTTTTCAGCAAAAGTTAGGTTAATTCCACCAGACTTTTGTCTCTAGTACTTGCATCGAACGAAAACTGCATTTAGCATTCATGGTGGAGATGTTGTGTTCATCGAACTTAATAAAGTTAGTTTGAGAAGTTAAAAGATCATATAATTTTAACCTATATTTTTAAAATTTTAGTGACTCAACTGTCGGATTAAATTTTACCCAGAATACAAAATCAACAATTTATAGAACTCAACAAAAATAAACGAAATAAAGTACATTTCTTACCACTTATTTACAATGCTCAATAATATATTTTAAGTTGTTGAGCCACTTCAGAGCATGCACTGTCAGATCAGTACAAACATTTAAATGTAAAATTTGTTCAGTGCCTGAAAATATATTCGGTATGATTTTGGGATATCTCATTAGATTGAATTTTCCAAACACTTAACAAAGATGTCCAAGAATACTGTAAATCATGTTACCTTTGCAAGATCAAAAAACCGAGTTGGCATAAACTGAAGGCAACTTTAAAACCCATAAGTGGTCCCTTTGAAAGATTTGGAGTAGACTGCATGCGTCTTTTAATCATGACCCAGAAAGGTAATGGTTTAATTGTAATCATTATTGACTATTCTACTAAATACATTGAAGCGTTTGCAAGCCCTGACCTAACCACATCAATCATTGCAAAACTTTTTGTTCCTAACATTGTTTGTAGACCTGGGGCATACTGTGTGTTACAATCAGGCCAAGGAAGTCATTCACCTCTAACCTTATGGTTGACATCACAAAACTATTTGCTTTACAAAAAACAAGGGCATACCACTTGATGGTTGATTGGTTACGAGAAGGTCGATTGGGAAAAATCAATTGGGAAAAAGTTCATTCACAGTTGCATCCCAGACACTTGTGTTGTTTTGCAATCATGTCTTTTCTGAAATTTCTGTATCATTGAGGCCAGTGTGAAGAACGAGAATTTTTTTTGCATATTCATGAATCATGACACTGGAAATTGAATCTAACTTTGATTCCCTGGATAAAACATCAAAGTTTCATGTCATTCCGGTCATTTCCCATTGAGCAAAGTCATATTAAATGGATGCAACTAAAATTTAATAATCGGAAAAGCAACTAAAAATTTAGATTCTAAAAGCAGCAGGAACTTCAAAATATTCCTTTAAAATGCACCAAGATGCATCCTTCCCACCTCAACTGCCCAGAAAACTTTGCACTAACTGCTGGTGAAATAAGAGATTCCACATTTCCAATTTTTTTAGCTAGAAACACGAACCGGCGATAAAAAGGAACAACCTTTCATTTATATGTAACAATTTTCATGTAATGGATGAATGATTAAAAAACAGTGATATTACTATAACAATCAACTTGCATTCCGGAATTTTTTTTGAGCAATTATCCAATTACCGGATTTCACATGCAGGTACCCAGGTAATTGGGGTACACAGTGTGAAGCTCTAATCACAGTACAGTATGAATGGTTCTTTAGATAAGCAAGTCAATCTTTTGTCTATAAGAAGGAACAACATAGAATGCTCACGTTTTTATTCTAAATGCCTGAGCAAAAGCATTTGTGATGTGCTTTTGCCCATGCGTTTCTCTTTATTTCATTCTCATACATGCCCACGCACGTTGAATTTTCAAGAAGCATGTACTGATAAGTATCAAAATTGTTCAAAAGAAGCCCAATTGTGGTGATGTTTATCCCTAGTGAGGGCTTGTTACCAAGAAGAGGGCTGTGCAGGATTTTGACTTCTCTATGATTTTGTGTGGGGTCGCATTGTAAGAAAATATTACAAGGTCTTATATCTTAGGCCATTTTTTGTTGTTATTATATGCTATATGCATGAGTGATCTATTAAAGTGTGATTAAAAACAATATACTCCATAAATTAATATTTTCGATTGGTCCTTCATGCTTCAAATGTGATGATGATGATCATCACAGCCTGAAGATCATCAGCCATTGGGTGTAACATACTATTTGAAACAGTAGCCTATCATAATTCCAACTTAAATCCTATTCTTGTGTCACATTTTTGATCTTTCTTCTTTCTGCCCCTTGTTCATACTGAATAATTATTTATATTAAAACAAATGCAATTCAAAAAGAGCACCTCTATTTCATCAATATTCCATGTAAATTTTTGACCTTAATCACCTCGATTCCTGGTCCCTTAGTAGACCAAGGCCAGCCATGACACATAAATATTATAACACTATTTTGAATTCTGCCTGGCTAAATTTTTGAAGTGGGCTCCTGGCTCTATTTTTTCCTCAAATGCTTGTAAACCTAAGTGCCAGGTAGCAAGTACAGTTCTCTAGCTTGAACATTTGTCAGATGGGACTGGAAATTTGTCCTTCTTTTATAACTTACTCTTGCTGTTTTTTGAGTAAAAACTATGCAATAAAAAAATTGTATAAATGATCTGTTTCTTATCATTTTAGAATTTGCAACCATTGTATAGAAAACAGGCTTAAGTACTTAACCTTGTTATGTTTATATCTCTGCTTATGTCAAAAGACGTCAGCAATATAACTCAAGTCCTGTTGACTTGTACTCAATCGACTACTGTAGGTCACACAAAGGAGCTTCCTATTAGTAATCAACTAAACTCAGTGCAACAGTTCTTAAGCAGAAATAAACACAACCTTCAGTCACTAATAAGTAACTGGAAACTCTAACTCTTGCAATCGAAGGGCACTCAGGGTCTCCCCAGATGCCTCCTAAAGGTTTACACAAATAAACAGAACTCAATACATCAATGTCCAAAGGAGCTGGGGCTTTACCTTGGCTTTGGCTCCCGTGTAATGCGGCTCCCACTTCCGCTTAATGCACGAGTAATAAAATAATAATTAATAAATAATAATAATAATATTATTATGTAAATTTGTGTGTTGGGCTGTCGACGCTCCCCTTTACTGGGCGTAAAAGAACAATATAACAGAAAACAGACGCGACTCCCAGGACACACCAAAAGTATGAGAATGATAGAGTGACCAACATTGCTCTTTTTGGTGCAATCCTAACTTTGTCGATTCACCAATTTTGCATAGACGTGGGATTGCTACTGGCCCAAGCACATCCCCAACAACCTAAGGAAGTGAAAAATTAGTAGAAAAACATTAGTAAACCAGAAAATAGTTCTGCAGCATTCTTTAACCTGTATGATATTGAGATACTATTCCAGAGAAATTTGAGCCTTGCTCATCTATATTCTGTTTTCTCCAAATGAGTCTTCGTATGCAGAGAAATGTTGATGCTAATGAAAAACAGCATGCAAATGCGCACAGCTTTTTTATTGTGTTGAATGTAACAGTTAGGCGATGAAACTGAGGCTCATTTGAAAATGAGTAGACTATAGTTCATTTCATAAAACTACCCAAAGGATGGGGATGGCCAATATAGTTCAAAAAATTTACCAACACAGGTGACACTATGGTATGCTTATCAATCATAGTTCAGCTTATCTAAGCTAGATTCCAATGCAAATACTGTCTGGCCCTGTACAAAGTTTGGCAAATTTTCTTTCTCTTCAAACTGGAGTCTTGTGTGATCGTATTGATCCTGTTCATTATCAACAGACAGTTAAACTACGTTCACTATTTTGCCTAATTTTGAAACAATGATGTAAAAATTCATCACTTGATTTTTTCACAGTAGAAGCAGGAACACATATAAAACTTGTTTAAAGTTTTTCATGTTAGTGCAAATTCAATTTTATTGTTTTCTGAGAGTTGTTAAATGCTGGTTCGATTGCCATATTTGTTGAAAATTTGTTCAAAAACAGGCCCTAAATTAGAAAATAGGCAAGAGTCATTTCTGCAGACAGAATCTCTTATGTATCTACCATTTCAGCGAAATCTTTTATAGTGCTTATAAATAATATTCTTTCTATATTTGGGATCTAATATATGATCCAATGTTATGTTTGTCAGTCTAACAAAGTGTGAATAGGAAATTTTTTACAGTTTTCTGTGGGAAAAATTATTTGAACCAGTTGAATAAAATTTAATTGAGGTGTTGTAATGAATGTAGATTTATGCTATAATGAATGTGAACGTTGAAAACTTATAAAATTTCGATTTCTCAGTTTCATTTCACTAACTTATTCTCTGGGGGTTTTCAAAGGGAAATTGTACAATATCGCACATACCTGATGCAGGTTTCTAGTAGTGAATTTTGTAACCTTTAAAAACTTTTCAGTGTGCTGCAAAGTCACACGCAATATCAATTGAAACAAAACATATTGTTTCCATCATTCATCACAATTTTGATGCACAGTTTCCATTGTGTTGACTTTTGAAAAGCCTCATATTTTTAAACTTTAATAGAAATTAATTTTTATGATTGCTGATGAACAGTGTTTTTTTTGTATGAGCCTTGTATGTGTACAAAGATTGAAAAAAAATTTTTGTACTCAAGATTTTTTGTTTGTACAGTGTAATAATAGCATCACCATCAACATGGTTAAACTGTGAAAATTTATGGCATTTCAAGTCAGACAATTCAAAAATTCAGAAGCTTGCTTGTCATCCAAATCAGATTCTTCCGAATCATTTTGCAAATTCTGGGATGTTTTTTTGCGACGGATTTTTTTGCTGGCAACCCTATATTATAGAGACCATGACCAGCTTCACATGCATTAAAGAATCAAGTACTTTGACGTGCGGTCTGGCGCAAGCTTTGGTTTTGATACGATGAGCCAAACTGAAAATCTAGAATGAATTGAATTACATTAATAACGCAGCTACATAAGATATCATGAGCTTTTGAGTAATAAATTCATTGAATATGCATAACCTACCTAAATCCACATTCCACAACAGCATTTTGCACATTCATGGAAAGCAAAACACAGCACAATTTGCTCAAATTCGAATATGTATCAGTATGGTGTGCACATATAGAGCAGACATTCCACCATTCTTCTTCAGTTTGGCTTGCCGGCCAGTGGAAATAGAGAAAAGCACTAAAATTAAAAAGAATATATACTTATGAATAAATATGAATAGACTAGACTAGACTTACTTTCAAGTCTTCCCATTCCTTATAAATTTCACTATCCTCCAATTCCAAAACAGCGCCGTATGCTTCTTGCAAAACTATGTTTTTACCTTATCATCAGTAAAAAATTCTTGAAAAAATCTTTGTACCTTGTACAAAGATCATCAAAAAATCTTTGTATGAGACCAAAAATCTTTGTACATTGTACAAAGATCATCAAAAAATCTTGGTATGAGACCAAAAATCTTTGTCCTGCACAAAAAAAAACACTGCTGATGAATAAAATTTCACTGCACAACAACGTTATTGTGAGAATTATGTGCCTCTTGATAAAATTTTTTCACAATATCGCAATTGAGTTTAGGGAAAAAAATCCAGAAATGAACCATATCCAAGTTTTTTCACATTTTCAAAGCTTTTCACAAGTGCTTGATGATGAAAATTTCACAAACATTGCGATTTGGATATCAGAACTTTCTAAGAAAACAACTATTAAATCAACTAAGATTTTAATTCTAAGAATGAAGGAATGAAACCTCAAATGAGACTAAAGTTTTTAGAGAATTTTCAATTCAATCTTTTTCTTTTTATCAATTCAAATATTATTTACAACGACAGATTGTATTTCAACAAAGAATACACATGAGTGGAAAAAAAATATAAACACACTATTCTAATAGACATATGCATGCAGTCTGATATGTACACTTTTTGTATCTGTGCATACTTTTTAATGTGTTAGGCTGCTGTGGGGTCGAGATGATGTAACTGACCTTTAGATTTATACAACAGATGTTGCAGCAGTTCTGACCACATGCTAACAAAACACAAACACACCAAAATATTCTCACACAGACTCTCTGATACCTTCACCAGTACTTCACTAAATCAAAGACAGAACACCTTGACACTCAGGAGATCCTACTCAAGTCTCCAATCCAACTCCTAGAAATCCTTCCTCTACACTCACAAAACAACACAAGTTACCATCTGAGAATTGTATTGGGAATGCAGGACGATGTTGTCAATATTATAACAAAATAAATATAAACAATAATGATAGAGGCGACACCAATTCATACCAAGACTAATAAGAATGAAAAATAAACCAAAAACATATGAGACAGTGACATTGTTATAAATGTGGCTGATGTATACCCTTGGCTACCTGGATGTGGCTCTTGGGAGATCCAATCTGGTACAGCCCCTGATGCTAACCTGGCAAGAATACTCAGAGAACCTAACTGCCTACGGTATCTAGCTAAAGATGCATTACAAAAGGAGATCATTATTAGAGAAAAAACAAGAAACAGTAACAAAATGTGAGTAATAAGCACCAAATACAAAAATGCGGCAACCTGGCTAACACCTCCTCCTGGACCTGTACACAGAGTAACAGGTAGCTAGGGTCTCTCACCCAAGTCCCACTCCAACTCATTCTTGCACGAACTTCTTTAGTAAACCCCAACCAAGAACTTAGGGACAGATCAAGTTGTCTCTGGAAACACACACTCACTGTATCCACAAAAGAAAATGAGGCCAAACTTTCCTTCCACGGGAGTATGGCGCCTGTGCACAATTAGGCAAACCACAGGTAATAAAAGGAACAGGATAAATCCAAAAAATTAGCAGCACAACCAGTCTTCTTCTTCAAGCAAATTATCAATAATAATAAAAAATCCCATTGCACAGTGCCCAACATTGACAAAAAATGTCTATGCAAAACATTCTTATCCAGTTTTTAGTATGACACAAACCGTTTTGAAAGGTTTGTTTACCTAATAAAAAGTGAACCTACTTTATCAACAAAGGACTCTAGAGAATGAAAATAATAATAAATAGAGCACCAAAGGTAGAGGAATTGATTCTCTGACAGCATCACAAATCTATGTAAATGTGTTCTTTCTTTTCCACCAATTTTTGCTCTGTCCAGTCCACTGCCTGCTCAGGGACACCAGAAATTGAAAATGTGCACCAACAGTAACTCTGACATACCTCGGGCCTTAAAACCAACCGATGGGATATGACAACCTTTCTGCAGCCTGAGTCCCTCCAAATTGCAATCCTGCCCCTTAGCAAATCCTTTAGGTGACAGGGACTTTGACCAAACCAATCATCAGGGCACTCCTTGTCAGGCTACCAGAATGGTCTCCAACATAGTTGAGCCTCAACTTTGCGATTCCTTTTCTCCCTACATCTAACGCGCTGCCGCTCCTCTTCTCCCATGTACTTGGTTTTTCCAGTGTAGGGGTTGGGTTATGGGTTCTAGGACAATTCCCCCCAGCAATTCATCCCCTACAATTCGCCCCTGGTAATTTGCCCCCACTGCAGTTCGCCCTCGGACAATTCGGCCCCAACACAATTCCTCCCTGAGCAATTCCTCCCCAGTAATTGGCCCCTGGTACTATACTTACCTGGTTTTAGATTTAAAAGCAACTCCATGATATGTTATGTAATATATCTCCTAATTTTCTTTTTCCAGCTTTATTTCTTGTAACTTTTTATCGTGATCTATGGGGAGCAATTGAGATTATGAAAAAGTATCACAATTATTCTACGAGTGACTCTATCATATTCTTCACTATCTTTTTCTTGAAAACTTTTCGGTGTACCAAAAACAAAAAAGAATAAAAATATAAAAAACAGAAGAAAATTATAAAGGAAAAAGTCAGGAAAGGAGAATGAGTAAAAGGTTATCAAAAAAATATAGAAGAAACTGAACAAGAAAGATGAGAGACAAAAAAAGGAATACAATAAAAAAATTAAACGAAAAAAGAATAAAAAAAAAATAAAAAAACAAATGCAGATCAAAGAACATAAATGACTCGCAATTCTGCCCATGATATCTGTGTTACAAATTACAGTTCTGCATTAATTCTCCCAGGTATTCAGGCCATTAGACTAAAATTTGGCATGGTTTCTGGGGATTGGGACATCATCATTACAAACTTGAAAAAATATAAATTTGCAAATTGCCATAGTGTTGACATTTTTCACTAATTTTTGGTCGAAATTGATTATTTTCAGTCAGATAAACTTTTAGTTGCAAGCTTCCATTTTGAACTCGGCCACACATTTTGTTCCAAGTGGAAAAGCAACCAGCCACTTCAATTCTAGGGAACTACTGCTCAAACCCTGTATTGCTGACTGTACGAGTAAAAAATGCTTATACTGACTTAGTACTAACCGCATCAGTAAAAAATCTTACATTCAGAGAAAATGTAAAAAAGTTATTCGTGGACATTTATTTGGAACATTACTGTAGATCAGACTACCCCATAGGGAGGCTAACATGTAATGGAGCTCCAAGCTCTGGGGGAGGGTTGGGCAACTTTTTTGGGGATGGGGGCCAGTAGTTCGCAAAATTTTGGGAGAGGAGGCGGGGACTCTCAAGGAAAAAAAAATCGATTTTTTCACGAAAAAAGTCCGATCAAGAAATAGTAATTTTTCACTAAAAAGACCAAAAAAATGTATCCATGGCGCGAAGCACCAAGGAAATTCACATTGTTTACCATTTTGCCCTCAAAAATTGACATTTTTTGTCAAAAATTGACATTTTTCAGTATTTTTTCAAACAAAAGTATGGGGGTCCCTAGCGCTACCATATGGCTAGCCATTGGATTGGAAAATCCGTGGGGGGCGGTCGCCTAATGGCTAGCCATATGGTTGACGATTTCTGGAGGGTCCCCATAGCACTTCCCCCCCCTCAATTACATGTGTGGTATGAGGAGGGTATTACCCCTGCCTAATGTACTAAAAATTGATCACCAGTTGCCTAATTCCATGACAAAATGAGGTGTTTAGTGGACATTTAGCTACACTATCCCACAAATTTTCAACTTTACCCCTACCTAAAAAATCTGACCTTGGAGACCTCTACTGTAGATCTTTTTCTTCTTGTACATAATACTTGCACTCTGCATGCAGAATTCATAAATAAACATGCTATTTCGGCTGGAGAAAATCTAAAGGTAGTGTATAGATGTGTAGAAATGCTATTACATAACTGCTAACAACCTAGTGGAATTATTTAAGTATTAATTTTTTTGAATTAAAAAGCAGTGATTTAAGGGCCAATTACTGTGGGAGAATTGTGGGGAGCCAATTGCTCAGGGGCAAATCCTGTTGGGGGTGAACTGCAATGGGGGCGAATTGCTGGGGGCGAATTACTGGTGGCGAATTGTCTGTATCCCTGGGTTACCACAGGAGCTTTTCCTCTAATGTCCGCAGCTTGTCACCTTGCCTCGTCAAATATGGGACTAAACATCAAAATTTTTTTTGCATATTTATACTTTCAATTTACTTGATTACACAATAAATTTACAATGACTAGTTTAAAATTTCACATCTTCATTTTTCCAGCCCCTTAAATCAAAAAGAAATACGACAAAAAACAAAAATTTTAGCCAACCAAGTTTTGAGCACGGGAAATGGGAAAAAATTGAAAATTTTAAATCAACAATATGTTGATATGTAATAAATTTTTTTGTATTTTGTATTTTATTTGTGCTTTTGTATTTTATTTTTTTGGAAATGAAATTTGTGGGAAATCACGATTTTTCAGCCAAAGATTATGCAGCTATGCATTAATATTGTTGTCCCCCATCTCCATATCTACCCTACTGAAAGCTGCCATGGCAAGGATTTCCTGAGGAATCCCCCATAAACCCCTCGAGGTACGTTTCTGTGAGGGTGTTCAGCCATTGCCTGACCTCTAAATGCCTGAGGATTAACCATCCTCAAAGCCTATGCTTGCTGTCCCTGCCCCCAACCTTGGCCATATCACCCTCGAGTTCCTCTCAGGTACTGGCCATGAGGGAAACTTACTGAAGATGCCCCAGAGATGGATGCAAGTAGTATATAGGGGGGGGCTTAGTTGTAAAAATCGTCCCGCCACACACAAAACATAGGCATCGTCCCCATGTACAAAGTATAGGCCAAGTTTGTTTTTTAGCCTTCCAGCCAGCTCCAAATCATACACATTCTTTATCTCAAACACTTTAGCTGCAGCTTAGGTAGCTGCAAGCTAAAATATTCATGTACCCGTTAGTACTGGCCATTAAAGCCAGTTCCGGCGTCAGCCACGGGGAGGCCGGTACATATGTGACACCAAGTATACCCCTTTTACAGGATATACCCGCCATACATTGTATGACTCGCAGTGCCCAACTCTAGGCCGTCATTGGCTCCTCACCATGCACCTAGCGCCATTGCACTGCTGGCTTCTACCTGACCCTAGGCCGTCATTGGCTCGTCACCATGCACCTAGTACCCTGTAGAAGCACTACTTCTGCTTAGCAGAAGCAAGACAAATACAAACATATAAAAACACAGACAAATGCAAACACATAAAAATAATGAATAAATATAAAAACAAATAAAAAATAAGGGCTTCTACATTGTAGAAGCAAGAAAATATGATACGACGAGTATTGCAAAATATATGAGAATAAAAAACAAAAATAAAAATATTCATAAATCTAATGGCACTGTTGTTATGCCATCGTCCAAGACTTTCCTTTTTACATATAGGAATGGAAGGCCTTGTTTCTGTTGGACATAAGTTCATATCTTATTATCCCCCTGCATCCTAAATCCAATATTTTCGCCATTCCAGGGGTCTTTTGTTTCCAAAACTGATGCATATTTTTCAAAATTAAGATCATTTACTTTTTTCATAAGTCCTTTACAACTTACCTTTTTTTCTCCTTCACCTATTCCAATATAGGTCTTGGCCCATAGACAGCACATGGCTGTACCGCTCCATTCTACTTTCAACAAGCCAGGTGTTCTTTTTTGCTGTGGACTGGTCACAAACCATTTGGGGTATACATTATTTAAAAATTCTGCTTTTAGGTGGGGTTTAACAATGTCCAATAAATTAGGGGCGGATATGGCGAGGTAGATGCTATCAGTGTCCGTTTCCATACACTGATAATCGGCAGGGTCAAAATATTTTTGTAACACATCATAGAAAAATTCCAACATTCGGACTTTTGCCCAGTTGTAAACTGAGAGTCCAACTACTATGGGCAAGTCCAAGAAAATTTCTGGCTTTTTCATGTGGACTTAATAACAATTTTCGGTTATACTTTTGATTTTTTTAATATTGGGACTCAGACCCATTTCGGCCGCTTTTCTGTAGTCTGTATAGAAAACGTCCACATGGTTCTCCTTATTGGTTAACGTTTTTCCATACACAGTGTTGCCTAGCAATTTGAATGTGTCCGCAATCATCACCAAATCTGGGTTGGTATCACCTTCCTGTCTATGCTGGGTCACCTTATCCCTAAAAGCCTCAAATGGGGTAGTTCTATCAAACTGAATAATTTCATGAATTTTTTCAACTATTAGACCATGCTTCACTAAAAACTGGAACATTGGGGTGGGAATCATGATCTCTTGGCCAAAATAGCTGCTTATGAGATTTTTCCTTGGCTGTCTTAGCTGATTCGTTTTTTCAGCATATTCCTTCATTAAATCACCTGCATCATCTCTCCCCACTTCTGCATGTTTTATAATTGGGGGAAAATCGGCGTACTTTTCTTTCAGATGGTCTGGAGTCCAAATATCAACTTTTACGATTACAAAAACGGAACCATCCAAAATTGATTTTTCCATGTTATTTTTATCAACATATTTTTGGAACTGAAATTTTCTAAAGAAATTAGGGGAACTTTTGGATCTTTGCTTAATATAAGCCTGGCGTTGACCTTCCCATTCACACTCCCAAATTGTTATCAAATTATAGCCTAATGATCTTATATAGGCCTCTTTTTCCTGTCGTTTGCTGTGTTCTTCATCATAATCTTTTTGTTTGTTCATTCTGCTGAAAGAACAATTATGGCAATGCCAGTAGCATCCATAAAACTCGAATGCCGTATTGGTTTCCTGACAATATCCATCAACCGGCAAGTGCCTGGGGCCGATGCATTTCTCCTTACCATTTCCAAGATGCTGATGGCTGATCTTCCAGCTTTCATATTCCTACCATTCAATAGAAATTGTTTTGGCGCAAGTTATCTTTTGAAATTTTTCCCTGCAGGGAACCCAATGATCGAAAAACCCTGTGGGTGTGGGCATGGACTGAGCCCAGAGGTAGAGTGCATTAAAATCTAACCCAATAATTGAATTTACCATTTTTTGGGGATTATTTCCGATAAAGGTTTTATCCTTGATAGCTAAGCGTGTCATGACCATTGCGAGGCCACCCCTCATACTAGATTTTAAAGAATAGTAAAGATCTTTTGATTTTTCAGAGAAGAGGGCAAATTGGCTGTTTGGAATACTTTTGAACAAGTATCTTTCTGTGACACCTGGCAAAGACATGGCCTCTCTGAAAATATCGATTCCAAACTGGTCCCAATTGAGTGTCATCATCCTTGTAACAGCTTCTAGAAAAGGCACAACATCACGAAGATTGTAAAAAACCAAAAAATCTTTTAAAGTGGTCATTTTATTTTCGATCCAATACTTTTTACAGAGTTCATAATCTACGCTAGAAATTGATTCTTTTCTCAGGTTACTATAAAAAGCCTCAGATGGAGGCAGTGATGTTTCATATAATTTACCAAAAGAGTCCATATATTCATAAGGAAACTTGGCTTTACAAAGTGATGCCCCATATGCCTTCATAAAGGTATCTAAACTAAAACCTGGGGCTAGATATAGGGATATGTCCAAAAATTTCAACTTTTTAGTGGAAAGACATAGGAAAGATCCATTTCTTAAAATGGCTTTGGGCCATGGGCTATCGCCATTTTCCCTCACATGTTCAACAAGTTTTGGAAAAATATTCCTTTTAATGAGGTTAATATCATATTTACCTGAATTAAAACCCAGGCAGGTCAGTTGGGAGCAGTACCTTTCCAAACGACACTTGAGGGCAATAGTTGAGTTGAGATGACCCTTTTCTCGTCTGGAATCTCTCCCCTTTGCATAAAGTTCTTGAATATAGGCCTTGTCAGTTTCAATTAAGGCATCTAGTTGATCAAATACTGACTTATACTGCTCACTCAAAATTTGGTTTTGCTTAAAGCTGATTAATTCTAGATGGTTTACCATTTTTTGTACCAAAAGATTAGGATCCTCTTCAACAAAACAAATGGGGTCAAAATTGGGAATATTGGTGGCAATGGCACATGAAACAGGTTGATGTTGAGCAACAAACAATAATTGATTAGAAGTTTGCTGGGACTTTTTAATGAGAAGTGCTTCAAAGTCAAAAACTGCATAAAAAGGACAAAAACGGTTTGCTTTGTCCACCATAATTTCTAATTCATCTAATTGTTCAAAAATGGATTTTTTCACCATATAAACACCACCCGGGAATTTATGGACTGTTTTCCCTGCATGACAATGATTTTTTGCATGTTCATTAAGCTTTTCCTGTTTTTTAAACAAACGGCTACAAGAGAGGCAAGTATATCTCTTTGCATACTGGTCCAAGTTCACAATATAGCTGTAGTGTGCCTGACCATTTTCATTAAAAGAAACGTCTAAATTTAAAAGCTGTTCATATTTTTGGATTACATTTTTCCAACATAGGGCTACTTTTTCAACAGGATCAATGTGAAATACTTGAATATCAACTTTGAACAAAGTTTCCAGTATTTCCAAGTCCATAAATGGAACACCATCAAAAGTATCTATAACTGCTGGAATTTTTTTCTTCTGACAATATTTTACAAAAAGTTCATACATAAGATTTTTATCTTCAAAATTTTTTGAAATGGCCTGTGCTAAACAGCGAAACAGGCATAAATTATCTTTAAAACTATTTTTCTGGCTATCATAGGTCATACCTAAAAGGTTATGCCTTTGATGGGCGATGGTCTCAGGTAAATGGAAATTCTTACATCCTGCTACAAAGCCCTTTTGTGGCATTACATAAAATTCAATATTAGTGATAAGGGCAAGTGTCCATTTTGTATCTAGACGTGTAAATTTTGATTCAAAATCAATATTTTCCAAAGTTTCTACCAAATTTTTTAAATCAAGCCCATTTTTGATCAACATAGGTTGATTCAACAGGGTAAAATTATTCTGGCATGCATACCAATATTTTATCTCACCTGATTCTCGATTTTTGAGTAAACATCCAATCGCCCCATCAATTCTGAAGCTCTCCTTTTCATTGTGATAAATATCTTCTGCCATTGTTTTCAGTGATCCATTGGCTGAACTCCAAGGGTAATTGTACATATGGTCTAATAAATTGGTTGTTGACTTGTTGGTTCGGATAAGGCGCCAGTAACTTGTTATTTATCCTTGAAAGTCTTCTGGGTATTCTGATAAATCATTAGGCAAGTCTGTGTCCTCGGAAATTGTTTCATACCTTGTACTAGGTTCATCCTGTTCCATTGCTTCTGGGGGCGTATCATTTGGTTTAATGAGCAAACATTTTTCAGTGTCATTTTGAGCAAATAATTCTTTCTGATTGGCGAAAAATTTTTCACAATAAAGGCAAGTAAATTCTTGATGTTGCTTCAAAAAATGATTTTTCAATCCCTTAACTTGGGTAAAAATTGAGGCACATTGTGGACATTTGTATCTCCATCCTTTGTGGGCTGATGTAACATGGGCTCGCAAATATCTTTGTTCACTGAATCCTTTACCACATTCACTGCAAGTGAATCCCTCCATATCCAATAAGTAATAAATATTCAATGAAGAATAAAAAGCAAGTCCAATAAAAATGGATATATATGTAATTCAGCAAATAAATATAATGAGATAATAGTCCAACTATTGATATAATAAAAATCAGTGAGAGCTTTCAAATAGAATCAACCTTTCACTAGCTTCATAAAATTGAAGAATAACTTTTATCAATTTTTCTCTCCTTCTATACTTTTCTGTCTCTTATACCTCATGTGCATAAAAAACTACAGTATACTGGGTAGGCAGCTAACTTCTTGATCATCAAATCACATTCAAATCCAGTTTTTTGATGATTCATTTCTTATCTCTTTTTTTGATCTTTTTAAAATTTTAATTTGTATACCATATATGCATAAAAACTATTATTTTTATTTTATTTTTTTTTGTTTGGCATTTCAGGAATTTGATGACATCAATCTCTCCTAGCCTTTGGCTATAAAGCTAATTTTTTTTATCTTGATGACATCACTCAGCCATGCTCCAACAACTCTTTATCCTTTTTTAGCTTAGCTGCTCAAAACTTTGATTTATATATTGTGACAAAACTATTGCATAACATCAATAAACAAATACCCAGTAAGATAGGGGAAGTGGTCAAGCCTAATTATCAAGCTTTTCCTGATTATTTACAAGTTATTGGTTACATAAATGAGTTCTTTTTCTTTATTGACCTGCTGGGTCAATGTATATTCATAAACTTATGAGGTAGGCATAAACCAGTGTTTTTCTTTTTAGCTATCACAGTGTACATTATATTTGCTAGTGTGTGTAAGCTGGCTGTATGTTTTTATGAACATTGCTTTGTGTTTGGAAGTGGCTGTGTGTGCTTGTATTTTTTATGCATTATCTCTTGGGAATGAACATTGATTGATGCTTGGAAGCTAGCTATGCATGTTTTTTATGCTTTTAGCATAAGATAGTGAACATTGACTGGTGTATGGAATCTAGTAGTGAATGTTTGTGTGTTTTATGCACTGGCTCTGATTGAATGAATATTGATTCTCTATAAAAGTTGTGCATTAGTATAAATGTATGGAAAAATGGAGTCTCATAATAATAGCATTGCAAATTTTTTAGCTTGCTTGGAGAGAAATAATGGAAAGACAGTGTACCATGAGATTTGGTACTGCATCATTTTGTTAGCAGTGTTAACAGTCTTGACACTGCTAAAATTGTTAAGAAGGCATTTAGAACAGCTTTTTGGTAAAAATTCAAACAGCAATAGAAATAGTACTAGGTATAATATGGCAAATGTGTAAATAAAAGTTCAGGGTCACTCTTCTCCATAAAAAATGGATGAACTATTGGAAAAAATATACTATGATCCTGACACTGGATATTGCAGTGCCCAGAACCTGTTTGAAAGGGCCAAAAAAGAGGATCCAAATGTGAAATTATCATTTGTGAAAAAAATGGCTGCAAAAGCAGTCAACCTATACTGTACACAGATATGCAAGGCGCCACGACAATAGAAATCCTATTCTGGTTAGTGATATTGATGAACAGTGGCAAATGGACCTTGCAGACCTCAGTTCCTTATCTAAGCACAATGATGGGTTCAAATTTTTACTGACTTGTGTTGATGTTTTATCAAAATATGCATGGACTGTCCCCCTAAAAAATAAGACTGGGCCTTCTATTCTAGATGCTTTCAACCTTATTCTTGATTCAGGAAGAAAACCCCAAAAAGTCCAAACAGATGCAGGTACTGAGTTTACAAACAAATTCTTTCAGGCATTCTTGAAAAAGCAAAATATCACCTACTTTATAACCAATAGTGAAACCAAGGCTAGCATTGTGGAGCGTTTTAACAGGACATTGAAAGAGAGAATGTGGAATAAGTCTGTTAAAATTGTTTATCAAAAAAACTTTGTGCTCCTTTGATCAGAGGATTCCTGGCAATATAGAGTCTAGTGCAGGTCCTACATAAAGCTTCTGAAGCAAATGCCCTATGTTAGACAAATTCTTTCAGGGTTCCCACCGAAATGCCAAAACGAAATTCCCGGTTATTTCCCGGTTTTCCCGGTTAGTTTTATGAAAATTCCCGGTTGGAAATACGACAAAAATGACTATAAATGTTAACTAATTAAACAAATTTATTGACGCTAAAGCAAGCAACACAACTACTAGTGAAATAGTAATAAAATCATAACATTTGACGCTTCAAAGATTCAATACGATTCTCCAGAACACTTGAGTCGGCCGTCATCTGCTTCTTTAAAATCGACTTTTGTTGTTCCAACTCTTTAATTTCAACAGCCAATTTCCGTTTCCGACTTGCTTCTGCTTCTTGCATGCTGTGCTCTTTCTTTTTCCGCTCTAATTCGTCTTTGTATCGCGACGATGCCGATTTTACGTATTTGAGTATTTCCTCAAGAATTTAAATTTTCTGAACAGTAGGAACCGGAACATTCAAATCTGACATTTAGCATGACACTCTATACTGAAATTAAGCCTACATCTAAATTTCTACCTATCTTTGAATACTTTAGTAATTTCGATATTTGAATAGCCACCATTGCACTTCACACTATCGTAAACGACCCGTTGGTTGACTAACGACGATTCATGAAGGTTTTCGACCAACAAGTCGGCGTTTACACTGAATCCGCTTTCTACGATTGCATTTCCATGCGACAACGTTAAAACCATTTTTATCACTTTATTCAACGGTGATTCGGTGTCACACTTTGACCAAAACTCGTCTAAACGACCACTGTTGTCATCGAAATCGGCCAACACAAACCACTGGGACTTGATCACACGCTCAAAATCGTTCAAAGCCCGATAACATTCAGAAGAAGTAAGCCAATTTTTCTCCAACAGAATCTTAATAAGTGTCAGTTAGCAAAAACTACTAGGTTTCAGACAAATATCTATTATAACATACTTCCAACAACACTTTCAAACGACAAGTTGCAGTTCCAGGACATTTTTTAATCAAATTTGGCAAACAAAAAGAAATTGCTTTGGTCAACTGGTGCTTCAAAGGTGAACGCTCCAAGAGTTTATCGATGCACTTGTTGACAAAATTGAAACAATCATTATAAAATACTGTTTTCTGTAATTCAGATGCGTTTTTGGGGAGAGATTTTTTTGCTCCGAAGCCTATAAAATAAAATCATCTCAATAGGTAGTTTATTTGTTCACAATTACAAAAAATTATTACCAATGTCAATTTTAGCTTTATCCTTAAAATTTCCCTGATCGACCAATGCGGCTATCAGTTGTGTAGAACTGTGACAGGTGTCTAATACTGACGATTTTACAATTCGGCTGGCCAAACTTTTTACCACCGTTGATAACTCTTTGTACAAATAGGGCGCCAATGGTTGGTCAGATTGAAATTTTTTTAAAAATGGCTCCAATTGCATAGCCACAGCCTGGTAGAATTTAAAGAGGATATAAATTTACTATATTATGATTAGCAAGCGATGTATCTTAGTTTAGGCTAAAGGTAACACCGTAAGATTAATTTATTTCAAAAAGAGCGAACATATAACTTAACGCGTAGAGCTGCAAAATTAATTTATGTTTTAAAATGCGACGAAAATAAACCTTAAAAAATTCCAACCGAGCTTCTAAAAACGTGCAGCGCAACTCGGCCTCTAACTGTTCGAATGATCCAACGTCGGGTTTTTTGACTACACATTGTACATATCGTTTCAAACTAGGAAGTATCAAAAGCGCCCGCTCAGTAACTGAAACGTTTTCGATCCAACGATGAGTACAAAATTTTTCTGCAAATGTGTTACACCCTTGAAATGAAATTTTTGTGTCGAATAAAAAAAAGTAAAATGAAGTCCTCTATTTTGCGAAATAAACCTGAGATTTTTGTAAAATCGGCACGTCGAGCTGGCAAATCTTTAAACAAATAATATATTGATTGTAAAAACTTTGACAAATCCCATGTTGTTGCTTTGGCGCCAGTTCGAAAAGCATTGTGAACGACATGCAGACTACATGTGCCGAACTCCATCAACTTTTTATCGGACGATTCGTCAGCCATGTAATTCTAAAAGCGAATTACACATATAGATTATAATGTAAAGTTAATAAATGTAATGAAAACATTACTTCAAACAATGATGAGAATTTTATATTCACATTGGGGCCATCCATTGAAATCTGTAGAATTTTTTTCTTGTCCGAAGTGCCCAATGCTTCGACAAAACTCTTCAACAGGTTGTCGGCGGTAGTATGGCCGAGGAACATTGAAGTGAGGTATCTAAATCGTGAATAAACGATCAACCAACACAAATATATACACAATGTCTAACAGTAGAATATAACCTAACCTAGTGCAAACCAAATTATTAGGACCAATGTATCGTACCAGAACATCCATCTGACATCATTGGGCAACCTTGTTTAAAGCTTCGTCAAAACAAACCGTAAAAAATTCGACATTTTTCAAATGCGTATTGATCTGTTGTACAAAATACGGGGCCAGACCGAACGATACCATATAAGTTAGTTTCGTTCTGCTCATTGAGAACTGTTTGGCGATGTCACTGTCCGGAAACATATCTTTGAACAGGTCGCCCATTCCAACAACACTATTATGGCTGAAACGACAGGATACCGACTTCAATGCCCACTTGATCTCGGCCGTTAAAACTTGATCTTTGATGATGAATGGGTTGGGCTTTGTCTGACTAGAGGTAGGCTTTTCCACCGCAGCTTAAGTTGAAGAAAGACTCAACTCAAATAACTATAATGATAACCAATCATCGTCACCCATTCAAAATGTATCTTAATTAGTTAGAAAAATTTGTTCCTTACGTATCATGGGCATCACGTCATTTGACGACGAGGCTTGATTATTGAGCACTATCACATCGGCTTGTGGTGTTGTTAAATGATGCTTAATCGATGGGGTTTGTTTTGAAGCTGCATATCAAAAAAATTCACGAATTATAAAATCAATGAATTTCGTTCAACATTTTTATACCAGTCGCAAGTTTTATGTGTTTTTGGCTTTTTAAATGGCTTGTTAAAGCTTGTTTCCCCATCGACGAAATGTCAATAATTTTATTGCAAATGGGGCAACACGCCGAGTTCCGATCGCGCCCCGCACGAACCCACAATGCTAAATCTGGATTTATATCTGGATTCAACCAATCATTTTGGAAAGTTGACTTCCCAACCATCGTTGAATGAAAGTCACTGGAAAATTTTTATAAAGTAGCACATGATGGCAGCTGATGAAAACGACTTTGCATTTAGGAAATAATAAAGTGAGATATCAACAATCAAAAAGCAAAAGTCAAGAATATAAAATTTATTAGCAAAAACAAATTTATAGTAAAAATAGCAATTGCAAACAATGATGAAAACATTTTTACTTTTCAAAATTCCCGGTTATTTCCCGGATTTCCCGGTTTTCCCGGTTCTAAAAAAAATTCCCGGTTGTTTCCCGGTTTTCCCGGTTCGGTGGCAACCCTGTTCTTTTCTACATGATTGAGAACAGTGTTCTGAAAAGTAATTTTGATACTGTTTTCTATTTGATAATAACAATTGCTGACTACTGATCTTGTTCCAAGAAAAAAAAAGAATTCTGAATAACCGTTGATAACTGCAAATGGTGCAAAAGATTACTGAAATTTAAAATATGCATATTTGGTGGTGCTGAAGTAATACAATAAATCATCGATGTTATTGATGCCTGAATAGAATAATTGCACTACACAAGTGCAATAGATAATTACCAAGAAAAAACTAATTATTTTAGAATATCAAGTGGAAAAACATACTACAATTAACTCTATGTCAATTATCTTTCAACTATCACAAAAATGCTCCATAGTAGTACAGGTGTGAAAATACATAATAGGAAAATTATAGACTCCTAAAGTAAATGTTGATAATTAGTGGAGGATATAGTTGGAGTAAGAATGAAATTGACCCGCTTGGTGGTAATGATGGGAGAAGGAAAAAGTGTTTTTAGGGTATTAATAGAAAAATAGTCAGTGTAGGTGACTTTTTTATAACTGTCATAAAAATGCTTCATAACACCATTGCAAAAAATACATACCAAGAAGAGTTAGAAAAAACAACAGAAAATCTGGAAAATTGAAATTCATTTCTCCAACAAAAGAAAAAACCAAAACTCTTGGATGATTTTTCTCCTCCACAACCTCTATAATGACTGGGCAACCAATCAATTTTCTAGAGCATTTAGTACAAAATGAACCAACCCTTAATGTCCAGCTTTAATTGCACCATGTGCAATATGAATATATCCCAGCCTCCTGCTAGACTGTGGTAAGACACTAATTATATTCAAAGGAATCTAATAACTGCACATACTTTTTTAAATAGCTGCTTTATGAGTCTAGAAATGCTCCAAGTGACAATTTCCCCAAAAAAATAATTATGAGTGTGACCCTACAAGTAAAGAGTGTTATGAGTGACAGTTTTTCGTAATGTACTGCTTTTATGTTTCACCAAATGAGTTACCCATCATCATGATAATGAACAGACTGATGAATTTGAGTAGATTTTCACAGACCAAAAGTGGGTTCATAGGTCTCATTGCTTAGTGTCATTTGAGCATTGTTGTCATTCGTTTTTTTGTCTGAGTGACAGAGATGATAATTTGGATCGTTTTTGAAAATTACTACATTTTGGGCCAAAACAAGGATCTTTGACATTTTCCTGAAAATACCCAAAAAAAGAAAATTTTTTATGAAAAACTAATATGTCGATCAGGTTGCTCATGCAAAATAATCCTCACCCAATCCATTTTGGAGGGTTCCCAGCATACATGTAATTGGAGTAAAGAGCAATGGGAACCTCCCTGAAATTGTCTACAATATGGCTCCATTGAGCAATCCCCTCTCCAAATTTTCGGATCCAACGGATGGCTGTATGGTAGGCATAGGATCCCCATACTCATAGTTGGGTAAATACCAAAAAATGTCAATTTTATGATGAAAAATGTCAGTTTTTGAAAAAAAATGGTCAAAAACATCAATTTTGTGGGTGCTTTGCACCATGAGTATAGCATTTTCATTGAAAAATTAGTTTTTCAACTATTTCCAGGACTTAGGCACATAAACATTTTGGCGAATGGAGCAAACATCTAGAGCATTTTATGATACTACGAGGCATGAAAGATACTGATGGGAAACTAAAATTAGCATATTTTGAAATTCATTTGGGTATGGTGGCTTTAGCAAAATTTAAGAGTTTAGAAAATCCTGGAAACCCAACCCAAACATGTGAACTATATAAAACCACATTACAAGCATGTTTCCCAGACTATAGAGACACTGAATTACACAAAGATTTTTGCGGGGAACAGAAGTAAAAAAGAGCAGAAACTGACCAAATTTTTGTTTGACCTTGAACATCTATCAACCCTTGCTTACTCCAATTTCAATTCAGATGCAGGTGAAATGATAATCTAACCCCTTTTCATGGAAGGCATGCAAAATGACATTAGGGATGCACTGAAGTACATACATTTTACAAATGTAGAGGAAATGCATGAGGAGGCAGGTTATGTCAAACAACAATTTTTCAGAAATGGATTGAAATCTAACCACAAACCTTTCATGTCCCTCAAACCCGAACCCATTATTTCATATTGCAATAACACTGAACAGCAGGGAATCCTACATAAGTTGAAACAACAAGTCACGGAGTTGCAATTGTAAATAATGTGAAATTCTCAAACTCAACCCCAAAATGATAATAGTAATTTGAGACAAATCACATGTTTTCAATGCAGGCAAGTCAGCCATTTTGCCAGAAATTGTGATTCACCAGCTACTTGGAAATCATGTGAAATTTGCTTTTGGAGTAATCACGTCACTGGTGACTGTAAAAGCAGAAGCATTCACTGTTATCAGATAGGTCACCGATCCAACCATTGCATATCCAAAAGCTGCCCTAACCTAGAATGTTATCTTTGTAAGCAACAAGGTCACACAAGTTGATATTGCCTTAACTAAATGACCCATACTGTCCAAAATTGCATTGAAGAGGGACTACCCACTGACCACAAATGATCATAGATGACCCAGCCCTGTACCCTACATTGCCCAATGTCCAGCCTGGACCTCAACATACTCTACGTACAATTTTGCCCAACAGTCATAAGCATTTTGACGGCTTGTATGTCTTTGACCTACCTGTTCCTGATAGGAGCAGCCTGTTCCTTATAGGGGCAGCAGTTCTAAAATTGTATCACCAAAAAGCAGTGACATGTCGAAATCAATACCCTACCTACCAGAAGACAATAAAATTCCACAAAAACGAAACATCCTGCAACCAGTGAGACTTCTAAATCTGAACCAGCATAAAAAAAAGAATGTGTAATCTTTTCACTATTGCATGAAGACCCCTACATATTCTGCCTGCGAAAAACTTTTCTTTTCTCAAGGCAAGAAAAAATCATAAAGTTCATTCTGCAGCTAGCATTTCCCAAAGTGAAAATAGTGGTATCCCCAGTTCTGTTTCAAACGTCATCAGCAAGCCCAAAATCCTCTATCCTGACACATGCATCAGCCCTGCTTCTTGTCACCTTCCAGAGAAAAATTCATCCGCCCAATTTTACTTCCCCACTCAAGTCAAACAGAAACGGCACAATACATTCACATGGGTAAAAGGCAAAGTAGATTTGACCAAGAGTGACCTGAATGAAATAGACAGAGCTGAGCTAATAAATTTATTGGCCAAATACCCCACCCTTTACACTGAATCAAAAAAGGACACTTGTCTCTCTTATGAATAATTGTAAAGCCAGCTGCAGACCCCTTTTTCGGAAACCCCAAAGGCAAAGCAAATCATCAAACAAAAAGTTGAGCAACTTGAGAAAGCTGATGTTATCAGTTAGAGCAATTCCCTTCATGTACAACCCCTGGGTGACTCATCCAGACCAAATGCTCATCTCCACTATTCCTCCAAGTCTTCAACCCAGCACAACCTGATCAACTTGTGGCTGCCAGCTCAAGTAAGACTAATCTTCTCTGCCACCATGCAACATCAGACCCGGCAACCCTCCCTCCATTGAAACCCCATTAAACAAGAACCTTCTATTTTGGAAGGAGGGGAATGTAAGACAGGTGATAACATATTAGAATAAATCGGATTACTGTATATAATTTTATTGGTGATGTATTTTCTAGAGCATGTCTTGTTTCTCATCTCGTTGATGGCCTGTACATTTTTCCCAAGTATTGCATAAGTACTTTGTTTTTAATGTTCCCTGTACCCAAAATCCATTATTGACCTTGCATAATAATTTCACACATCCCCACCTGGTCCTATAACCCACTCGAGTCACATGAAGATACACATTTTTAAATAATACAGTATCCCCCCAGAGTTGTGAAAACACCTGCCATGGGAGAAAATCCCACTCAGATGCAAGACCCAAGTAGAACACAGGGAAAACAGTAAAACACATGAAAAACTGAAAACTTATAGGCGTGCCTAAGCATACAGTAAACTGCAGCATGTAGGCCTGAAAGTTAAGCATAAATTAAAGCATGAAGGCATGGTAATAAAAGCATACAGTAAAGGAAAGCATATAACACAAAGCAAAAATTGGTTAGGAAAGCAAGACCGAAGTGATCTGCCTGTAAAGCTTGATTGGAATAAATTGGAATGGGTTATTGTCCATGCCCAATTATAAGCAGTTGGCGACATTGTATGATCATTCAGTTATCTTGTATTATTGTGTCATAATTCCATATCATATTATCATGTTGTTGCCTCCAGGGCCTTGGGAATCGAGAGAATTGAAACAAGTAAAAGTATAGTAGAAATCGGGCGTTACATATTGTGCATCAAATGAGAGGGAATGAAAGTCAAATCTGAAACTGAAATAATAAGATTGTGGTGGTAGGGTTTAAGAGATTTGAGAGAAACAAAGTCTGGTGCTTAAAATAATAAACAAAAGAGATTGTGTTACAGGAATGATAAGGAAAAGAGAGAAGAAAAATTAAAGTGCCTATATTGCATATTCACCATACTCTACCTTCTCCAGTGAGTGCTGTGCACTGAAGGACAAAAAAACTTAATCAAAACAAGGGTGTGAAGTCTTAGTACTCTCTAAAGCTAGTTTACTGAGTACACACATGAAAGATAATGTCAAAACTAGATAAAACAAAATCGAGAAAATAGCAAACATAAACGATTTGATCATAGCTAAAACAGACAATGGAATGTGAAAAATAAATGAGAAAGATCATGGTACGAAATGCAAGAAAAATGTCAAAATATATGAACAAAATTGCATTTTACATTTCTAGACACTTATTATTGAACTTGGGAAATGATGAATTATAATGTGATTGATTGTTCCAAAAATTTCTTGGGAATCTCCATTGATTTTATGATCAGTATTGTGATTTTAATTTGGATACAAATTTTTGGCAGGGAAATCGATGGGATTCATTAATGTAATTTTGATCACTATCATACAAATATTGAGGTCAGGGATGTGGACGATTGGTATTTTGATAGCCTGGTTGACGATTTGTATGATTTCTGAAAAATTCTTGATTTTGATTAGTGGGGGGGGTGTCTTCTGAAAATCTGGATCATTTCAATGATATATTGGTTGTTGGGGATGTGAACAATAAAGGCGACTCAGTGAAGATGGTTCGCCCAGTGCACCAGTAACATCTGAGGGTTTGGTTTTCCCACTTATTACCACATTTAACCAAATTTTCTAACCACTCCAACTGCATTTATTATGACGTGAAAATTTTCTGTTTGTTTGAACATTTTGTACCCAAAATATTTTTCTAGCAGCAATTACTGTAGGTTTTTGGCAGCTAATTCTGTCAATGCTTTACAAGCTTCTGCATCTTTGGTTCATGGACAAAAACGTCTACACCATTCATTGATTGGGGCCCCTGATTCATCAAAAATTGTCAACTCAGATTTATTTTTCAGCTTATCAAATCTTAAACCTCTTGATTCACATTAGATCCAGTTTTTGTTAAAACTGGTGTAAAAACTAACCTGTTCAGAAGCTATACATCAGTTGGAAGACATTTCAGTTCAGATTGAGGGAGAGAACTGGAATTAGGCATAAAAACTAACTTGAAGAAAACAGTGCTGTTTTTGGAAGTTTCTTCTTGTAAAGTATGATGTCTGAAACATAAGATTTGACAAATTCATTAAGATCAGCTGATAAATACTCATAAATACCTGGCTCATCTAAACTGCAATTTTTTTCAATGGATGAGTGACAAGTTTCAGTAAAGGAAATGTAAAAGTGATAGAAATAATGAAACAATTATGCTTTCCAATGAATGCCTTAATAATTTTTGAATTTGAAAAATAGAGACATATTGTTGGCTCATGTTGATTTTGATGGGAGATATTTAATTTTTGTAAATAGGAAATTGTTCTTAGATTTAGAGCAAAAGTTGTTTGGTTGGTTTCTGAAAAGGTGAATGATGGCAAGGTGCTATGGACTTCTATTTGACCTGGCTTCCATGGTTCCAGAAGATAGTTCTAATTCAATGTGTTCTGAATCCTCGTCTTTGCCACTTGTCTTGAAATTGGCCAGTTCTTTGAGGATTCTGTTCCACTCTCCAGCTTCTATGGGGATTGATCAGCCACTATGTGGATCCATGGGTGTAGCTTCCATTTCACATACTTCTATGATTGTGATATGAAATAAAGATGATTCAGTGGGCGATCATGCTTTCCACATGCCCACACCTAATCAGAAATCTCAGTTAGTCCGAACTAGTCAGAACTGGAGTCCAAGTAATCTCAGTTCCGAGTGAAAATTGGAGGCTTTTTTCTTCATGAAATATTTGCACTTAGACTGGATGGTGAAAGGCCAAACACCTCCTTTTACCAAGGTCTCTGCCAATTCCTGCTAAATTACTGCAACATGTCCAGTCAAAGCCAATTTTCACCAACCAAAAAAATATAGTATTAGATTTGAAGTTAAGGTGACCAGAATAATGGCCTGAGTCTCATAATCTTCATCATACACATCAGGATCTAAAGCTCAATACTCATCAAAAATGTTTTTTTCAGAAAACAATTACAAAAGATTTCATATAAGCTTTTATAACTAGGTAAGTTCATTGCATTCTTGAACCCAACATGCAAACTGAGACATCCTGAAGCTAGTTCAGGTTGTCCAAGGTAAAACTTTGCAATGTCAAAAACTCATCCCATTTTTTGAAAAATGTACCTTTCACCCAAATATGATCACTTAAACCACGTAAAACTCATGTTACTTTACCTACAGATTTTTCAGGAAAAATTTACTAAATGATGTTGATAAAAATTTTTTTTTGTCAGAGATAGAAGAGCAAAAATAAACACCTTTTGGCTTGATTTGATCGAAAAAATGAATGAATTAAAAAACTAGAAATGTGATAAATTATGTGGAGACTGTTTGTGATTTCCAAAAATTGAATGTCTGAATAACTGATGGGCAGAACTGAAGCAACTTTATTTCCCTCAACATCTCTTGCTATTGTTTAGTGACAATTTCTACTTCTCATCATCCTGTGTCAGTGGCTGAGTGACAGAAAATATGACTTTTATCGAGTTTTATTTGTCCTTGAAATAAATATGCAAATTTAACTACTGAGCTTCTTTTTTGGGATCCTGTAGGGTGGCATTCTGGGATTATTGTGATCGAATTGTACTACACTATTTATTATAAGTTAAAAAGCAAAATTAAATATCCAATGATCGAAGATCAACTATTTTATAAAATAGAAAAGCCAGGTCTTCCAAGTCTTTCAGATCAGACTCCTTTGCTGAAAAGTTGGTGAATGAACTAACTTCTTGATGAAGGTTTTTAGTAACCAATTTGCTGGCTTAATATTTTGAATGAGTTTTCAGGCTAGGAGAGTGGATATTTATACTGTAACTAATGTTTGAGTATGCATTAAGTATTGCTTGGGGAATTAAGCTAAATCTGTTTTATTGATAGGATAGGATTTTATGCTGACAAGCAAAAGTACATCTTTTGACAAATTTACTTGTGGTTAGCCATGTAAGTTGTGCCTACAATTAGTGTGTAGTTTCTAAAATATATATGATTATGTGGAATCCACAATTTAAGGTGCTTGGCCTTGGGTCTAAAAAATTAATGATCACACTGGAGAACTAAAAGCTCTGAATCAAAGTGGAAACTTTTAAAAATATAAATTCAATGCACATAAATCAAAGTGCAGTATGCAAACTAAATAAAGTAAAACTATGAAAAATTCGACTACCAAAACATTCCCATCCTCTTCGCACCTGTGTTGCCTATAGCATTGCCAATAATGTCACTTGGCTCATGATTCAAGTTTTGTTTCCAGGTCATCTTTTTCCATAGACTGTCTCCAGAAGGTAGTTTTACGCCAGCGGGATTGTCAGGATGCTAAAATAGGAATGGAATAAATTCAGAACTTTTTTGAATTTTTCAAACATTTGTAGCTAGCAAAATCCTCAGGAGTTATTCAGCATAGATTTATCCCATTAAAGGACGGTGACTTGATCAAGAACTAATCATCATTTATGGCCAAATCACTTGTAGAAGAAGTGGAAAAGGTGGTGAGAAAAATGGTAAAGTCAAGGGAGAAAAATTACCAGAATCCAGGAACCCTGCTGTGGGCACAGCTTCAGACTAAAGACAGGGGACCACTGGTCAGCAATAGGACAACACGTTGTGTAAACAACCCAGAATAAAGCACCAAAAAATTTGCTATGCTAGGATAGAAGCAATCACTAGTCGAAATATCTTTTCAGCAAGACCAATGTGTTGGTCCTTTATGCAAATTAGTTACAAACAGGATTTATTATGAGAAGAGAAAAACGACTGAACCCATGGACAAACGTCCAGCACACAAGAATTCTCATGGAAAAAACGACCAACTACCCAAACATGTGACAACATCATATTATAAACAACAATACTATGCAAAATTTGCAACAGGTGAACATAAAAAAATAACATAATTAGACTAGCAGTGCTACTTTTACTACACATTCACATAGTTTTCTATTTCTGCTGTGGCATGCTTTTCTTGTGTTGTAACTGAATGAAGTTCAGCCTTTTCAACCATGTAAAGAAAAATTCGTGGGAATTTGAATAGACAAATTTTGTCTCCTTAGACAGCCTATATTACTCTTGACCATACACCTTTGTTTTTTGGCTTGAAAATTTCTAAATAAATAAACACATATTTAGCATCCCCCACTTTAAATAAGCTTGATTCAGTTTTTGTGAGCAAGTGTACATTAAAATTTTTATGGGTACAGAGTGAATCATATTTTCAATATACACTATAATGATCATTACAACATCAGACAATTTTTCATGTGCTGTTTGTATTGTCCACATTGTGATCTAGCCCAGGATAAGAAGTTGGTAGGCAGATGCAGAAACTTTTGCCCTTTGTGTTACAATATGCCTCTATTCGGTCGACTTAATGCTTGAAAATGAGAAGAATGTCGTTAATATCAACACATGTTTGTTTTTATTCCTTAAAAGCAATCAAAGCATCAGAAAACAAGTACTTCCATATGTGACCCCATCAAGATATGGAAATAATGTAATACATTAGTCTGGTGAACTCACTCAGAGAACCATCAGTGCATTTATTTTGCATGCAAAATGTGAGAAAAGAGTGAACCAAAAAACACTATCAGGTAACATATTCTTTATTCTTGTCTTAATTTATATATTTTTAGGGTCATTTGTGTTTTATGCAACCTGATGGACAAGATAGAGATATAATTGGAAGAAATGTGGATGCTGATGATGACACTGGTGTAGTTGATGATGACTGTCCAATCAATAAAGAATTTGTTTTTAATGATTTTGAACTTACACAGGAAAAAATTCTATAACAGCAACATTTTTTTATCATGAGTTCAATTTATGCATCATTCATACTGTACCCAATCAGTTTTGTAATGGGGAGTGTGATTGTTCTCAACTCAGTGGCCAGCATGGGGGTATACTCATGAGTGAACATCTCTCATTCGTTTTTGTGTGCATATTTTCAGGAAAAACATGAATAACTTTACTGCTATAGTGCATAATTCTTGCTATTTTCATGGACCATTTATAATGCAATTTTATAGCAAAATGGTCATCATGAAGTACACATTGTTAATAAAGGTAAAACTTTTATTTACCCTTGAACTGTCAGGCAAAAATGCACAAAAATATAGGTGTTTTTTGAAAAACAATAACTTGGCAGGCAATGCATGAAATTCAGCATTTTTTCTTCTCTGACTTGCCTTGCCCTTTTTACAATTATGTGGGAGTTGCTTGAAATACTGCAGAATAGAGTCAAATAATTCATATCGTAAGTTAGTGGAAGAAAGAAAAAATTTTCTATGCCCAGATCAGGGCTGCCTGAGCTTTTATCAATTAGGCATTTGCTAGAGCGATTCAAGATTGATGCATAGTTATCTTAAAAGCTGATTCTCTTTCCTATGTGATGCAACTAACTGTGAAAAGATTGGTGGGTTATTCATAAAGGAAATAGTGGTGAATTTAGTTTTTGAACCAAAAAAATTGAAGGATAGGTATATTTTGGGAATACTTGAAATGGGCCCATTTCTTCAATCTTTTGAGTTCCACGGTATTAGGTTGCACCTTATTTTTATACAATTTTACATGTTCTCTTTGTTTTGAGCTTATCTAGCTTCAACTTGCAATTTTTGACTATAAATTAGGTATCAGTCTGCAACTGGTTTTTATTACCTTGGTCTATGCATATTTGTTTCAGCTGTTGGATCTCAGGGCATCTCATTAATTAGTTTGATGGAGGATCAAAGGATAAAATAGAAAAGCCTTTGCATAAAACCAAATAGAATCAAAGGTTATAATAAGATAGGTTTTTCATAAGAATCATCTTTTAAAAATTTCTAAATTTTAGTTACATACTTGCTAGCTAAACAAGAAGTAACATAAGACACTTTTCTAGTAGAAGAAATTTCAAAGTTTTTATTTGTCCAACAGTGGTCTAAAAGTTTTTCGAAAGAATTGTATTCATTTTTGTCTTCATTTGTATTTAAAATTTCTTTGAACTGTTTGTAAGATTGAGTCAGTAAGTTCAGATCCAATTTTCGTTGTTTTTGTCATTAGCCCCTGACTAGCTGTTGGATCTCAGGGCATCTCATCAATAAGTTTTACTACAAAAGTCTGTCCCCCAAATTGTCCCCTAAATTAAAAATAGTGGTCATTACAGTAGCAGTTGGATAGTCCAGATTGTCTTCCACTTGTCCCATAGTTGCTCTGATTGAGCATTCCTAAGGAAAGTCAAGTTTTTTACATTGCATGTTTTCTTCTTCTATCTCTAACTTCATGAACTGAGTTGGTTGTAGGTTGCCTGCAGAGGTGTGTTAGGGGCCAACTATACTTCACTGCATGGCATGTAAGTATAGCAGCCACTGTTCATGTGCAGCATGGTGCTGCACAGCACCATATGGCATGTAAGTATAGCAGCTACTCATCTTTTTCATTTACTTACTATCATTCACCACTGTATGGGGTGAGGTGAAGCAGCCACTCATCAGGTGACATTTTGCACTGCACAGTACAGTAGGGCCCATGCAGCAAAGCTCAATGGTGCCATATTGCACTGTGCAGCAAAGTATAGTTTGCCCATAAATCTCTAAACTTCAAGTAAACTCCAAATTATTCTAATTGTTGCAAAAATCAATGTTCCTTTATTGTTTCCTTACTCTGAACATTAAAGCCTGGCCTTGCTATGTGTGCAAAACTTTCCAGGCCAGCCAAAAATTGAAATACTGATTCAGTCAATTTTTTGTTTTCTATCCTGTAAAATTTGTTGCCACAAACCAGAATCCCTATTATCAGAAAAAATGTTTTTAAATCAACAGTAAAGGCTGCATAAGTGTTTGAAGAGTTGCTCCTATTAAATAAGCTTTCAATAAGCATTTTTGATTTCCTCACAGCCTTATTCATCTGCAAATCAGCATTTTTTGCAAAACTCTTTTTGAGGGAAAAGGTCAAAATTGTTTCTCTCATGAGGAAAAATAATTTTTTCTAATGTTTTCAAAGGTCAAAATTGTTTCTCTCATGAGGAAAAATAATTTTTTCTAATGTTTTCAAGGGTCAAAATTTTTTCTTTCATGAGGAAAAATAATTTTTTCTAATGTTTTTTCTAATTTCAAAATCTTTTGGGATGTGTTTCTGAATGTTTTTTATTAACTTGCGTCTTATTCTAACAAAAACCAGAAAAGTTTATAAATGAATATAATATAAATAAATAGATATAAATATATATTTGAGTGAGTAGCCAAGCAAGATAATGATTCAAACGCTTAACTTTAGTTTCTTACATTTATTCAATGACAAAAAACAAATAATAATTTTGAAGTAAGCAGTGAAGCGAATGGTAAATTATCATAAAAAGATAACAATATATAAAATGTTATAACTCATTCTGAACATTGATAATCTTTGTTGCTGCACAAGTTTTCTAAATCATGTAAAATATTTCAAATTTTTATAAAAACGTTTTCCACTTTCAGCCTTGTGTCCTTTGTGTTTTGGCTGGGTTTTTAATCCGATTTCATAGACATTATGGGCCCCTTTGGTATACCCTTCCAGCACAAGTTTGAAATCAAATTGTTAGCATCTATCAGCTGATGAACAAAGAAGCAATAGCATATCTGTCACTAGTACACTAAGTTGATTTTTGAAATTGTATTCAAATTCTATTCAGAACTAAAGATTCATGCTCGACTGAAGCATTTTGAGCAATGAAACATGACACTGAAATAGATAACAACCAGTTAAACTAGTTTGTAAGGTGAGGTTTATACAATCAAAAATACAAATTGCTGCAGGTTTCTAAAGGTTGAGTATTTTACCACAGTATTTGTGCATAAGTTTTCGAGCAGCTACACAGCTGACAATCTGACGAAAACTCATGAACTTGACTATTGAGAATTTTCCCTAAAATGATGCCCAAGCACAAAAATCTTCCTATATTTTAGAAAAATCCCCTAAAATGGTTGGGTGAGGAAAAAACTGCGCTTCAAATTCCCCAAAAGGCTCACTTAACCCACCAGAGAAAAAAATGGAGGCCTGAAAGCAAAAAGAGAGCCAAATTTTCTATTTCTACCATCCGATTCTTATCAGAACCTCTGAAAACTTAATTTCTGAAAACTAAAAATTTTTTCATGAAACATTGATTGACACTATTCAAAAAACGTGCCATCTAGAAAGCAGTTTTGGTTTCTGATTTGCTCTTTTTTCCATTCTTTCAACCTTTTCGCCAACTTCTCTTTGCTACAGAAAAATCATGTGAGAAAAGGAAAACTAAACTGAAGGGGGAATAAAAAGGAAATAAGAAGCAAATCCAACTCTCGTCAACATTGACAATTCCTGAAACTGAATGTACAGTAGCCTCCTCAGTACAGCAACCTCACAAATAAAGTAACTACTGCAACCAGCAGATCAACATAATACATCCAATGATCAATTACCATATTACCGTCACTCTATCTTATGGTGACTCTCAAAACATGTAATGCCATTCCATGAGGATATCCTACATCATTGTCTAGACTCTATTAGATGACCCATTTCAGTCCCAGTAATTACCCATCATTATACATACACAGCAAGGAAAATCTACTAGAGGTCAGCTGGTAGAGGGGGTTCAATTTTTTGTATTATCCTTCAGATCAAATAAATTTCTATGTTGGGCATTCATTAGTAATCATACTGTCATAATCTGTAATGTGATTGTCTAGAGTAAATAACATTTTCAACTTCAATATGCTTTTTTACCAGAAAACCTTTTTCGTGTTTTTCTGAAGTATATGTGTGGTCAATGTATGAATGGCATGCAGAATATGCATTGCATTTCATAGGAAGAATTAGAATAGCTTCAAGCATTGGTAAGGTTTCTTTAAAATCGATTTTACTCTATGCTGTTATGCTCAATTAGATTTTCCCTAGAAAAAGCATTTTTTGTGTATGTTTTCCCTCTACCTCCTTTCTATTAAGGATTGTTCATACTGAGCTAAGACTCTTTCTTATGTTATGACCCAGTTTTTTGACAATCACATATGTGTTTGATACTGCAATGGGATGCTGAAGATCAATAGCATATCTCAGAAACAATTGTGGGAATGGCTTCAAGCATGATGAAAAATCGATTTTTAGTCTGTTTTCCCAGCTCTCTCAAAATATTTATATTGAAAAAAACGCTTTTTCTGCTCTTCCACCCCTACTTTCCTAAATCTTTTCTTTAGGTACTGGTCCAGTTTTTTGAGAGGTGGGAGTTTCAATTGGCACATCCAATTCATTTCATTTTAATGTGCTACAACTGAATTTTTATTCAGTGCTGCAAGGTAGTCATTAGAGAAGTAAATGTCGGCAATGCAAAGAAAGATCACCAAGAATTTTTTGAGCTTCATTTCAATAGTATGCCTCATGAAAAAGCATCAGCCAACAACTTTTATGTGTTAATTTTAAAAGGTATGACACAAAACCACAAAGTGTTCATCTCCCTCTGTGCCAAATTGACTGAGTTTACCAAGTCAGTTAGACATTTTCTCATTGGAATGAGCTGGTTACACCAACTTCAGATTTGATGGCCAACCATCAAAATGTACAGTCCTAAAAAAAATCATTCAGGAAGGACAAGGAACACTTTTCCATGTTATACCAAATGAATCAATAACCAGAACCTATTTCCCTCTTGAAAGTGGGCAATGAAACAGCAAGATCGAAATTGGATACTAAAATCAGATATGGTTATCTCAAGTTCAAATTAATCACATTTTGTAAAATCACTTAAAATAATATTGGCTTTTTTTAAGAAAACCATAGCAATGATATTATTGATGAAGTGAAAAATAACTTACTAAATCAGACATTTCTTTATTTGATTTATGAATTACAGACATTAAATACCCATTTTTCCAGCAGCAAAAACTTAGTTTTACTGCACCATCTCCTGAATCCATTGGAATTATTGATGGTCCAACTGCAGAAGAAAAATTTACATCCTTCTGATGCAATGGTGATTATTACCTAATCAATTATCGTTTATCCAACCTAATTAAAGCTTTTTTAGGTATTAACAAAATCATCAATGGATCAAATCTGTGTCTGTAGCTGGACCAACATTTATTGTGCTACTGAACGATTCCAATTCCTGATCAATTATTGCTTCAACTCAATGAAATGGAAGTGGAAATTAGAAGTATTATTAATTTTATAAAAAAATTCAGATTTACCAGATTATATAATTACTTTCTATTGCTCAGAACTGGGGAATAATATCATCACAAATTTTAAATATCAATTATGGAACAATCATAATATATTGAAGTACTTCCAAATCTTTGAAGATAGTCATGTCTGCCCATTGGATAAATAGTCATTATTGTCTCAAATCAACTTGTAAAACTGACCAAATATTAGGAAACTGTTTCTGACTTTGGTGAAAGTCAAAATCAATAAATGGACTGATTATAAGATGGGTTGCAATTGGTTCAAAATTTAAATATTTGAGCCATCTTCACTGATTTTAGTTTACCAATATGGAAGAGTCAACATCAGCAGGCGAAAGTTGGAAAGAAACACTGAAAAAATGTGTCAATGGTTCAGTATTATTTTCAAAGCATTCTCAATTATCAGCAGCAGGTATAATTGCATTAAATTTTTAATTTCTAATTCTAGAGTTGACAAATAATTAGTTCTCCATATGCAAGATGTGTTGAATGATAATTATGTATGATTTATATTTTTTTGTGTTTCAGTTTTATGCTTTAGTGCCCAAGATGTGACAGTGGAACGTATTTTTTCACTTTTAATTGGGAAAAAAACAAAACTCTGCAATCATAGTGTTTCAACGTTTTTTTTCAACGTTTTTTTTCATAGATCTACTCGAAAATTATTTGTAGTTTAGCTTATTTTCTATTGTTAGGATATGTGCCATTCTTGGCATTGTTGATTTGGGTGTAACATGTATAGAATGCATTAAAATGCTGATTTCAATAATATTTTTTCTGCACACTTAGTTTTTAACAAGTAATTGTGTTCAGTGATTATGCATTAAATTTGAGTATATTTTATATGTTGAAAATTCAAATCTTGCCTCAGTTTCAAAAATTTTCAAGTTCAGATATATCATCATGATAACATATGACCAAAAATGCTTTACTTGAGCACATATGACAATTTCAAAGCAGAAATGTCGTTTTTTGAAATGGGGAAAAAGAAAGTGACCTCCTCCCACATTTAGGGGAAAAACAGTGATTGGAAAAGGATGTTCTTTCCATATTCGTGCATGTGTAAAAAAATCGCCATGTGGAGAAAAATTTGGGCATGTTGTAATGGCTGCACGTATACCCTCGGCTACCCGGCTGCAGTTCTTGGGAGATCCAAAAAGGTACAGCCCCTGACGCTAACCAGGTGCTAACTGTGGACCTATGGTACCTAGCTGAAACTGGTTGTACAAAGAGATTTATTGTTTCTAGAACAAGAACAGAACAGAAGACAAATGTTAGATGCCAACGCCAAATACAAAACACAAATGCTGAACCAGCCACTGACATAGGAATGCCTTTACCTGCCCCTGCGCAAAGAGCCACAGGGGTCCATGGATACTTAAATAAGTGGCCCAAGTGGCTTCCCCCTCTATGGGACTGAAACTGAACTTCCTCAAATGAAAACTGAGACACTCACTCACTAACTTCTTAATCAGCACTCACTCACTAACTTTTCAATCGAAAGGATCATTGAATTTCCTCCGGCCATGCTTGGCTCCTGCTTGCAAACACAAACGCTTCATATAAACGAAAAATAACAATAATTAATAGTGGCCTCCATATTCGGCCACTGCTCACGAACATGATAAATTATGAACAATAATAATTCTGCACGACCGCGTACTCAACATCAATGTTGCATGTTATATGCAAAACATTTGTTTGTTTTTGGGGCAAAAATGTTGTGACACAAATCATTTTATCAGTTTGTTTACTTAATAATAATTGGAAACACTTTAACAACAAAGAAACTCTTGAAGATAAAAATGTAATAATTAGAGGACTAAAGGCCAGAGGAATTGACCCTCTGACATCTCTCCCCCCCAAAGGCAAGACTTTTCCCGCCAGCAAAGGGAAAAGTCATGAGGTCCCCCGAGGGCCCCAGTCCCTCCTTGCCATCGGCAAGCAACTCCCCACTGTTCGGCAATAACAATTAAAAAAAATTGACTATCTCAAAGGATATCAATAAAACTCTGGAGCCAATGGTGCCGGATGCTACCTCGATGCAAATGAAAAAAAGTTCATCTATAAAATACCCCCTGTGGGCTCGTTGTCCCGGATAATAATAAAAAGGTTTGAATGAAAACGTTCGTGGCACTCGGGCCGAATTTCGACAATAAAATAAAAAAACCATTTGCTCGGCCGTGAACCCCCGTGGTGCCCGTGGTTCGTAGTGGCTGCCCACCACTGCTGTTGATATGTGTTGTATCGCCCGTGCCACCATCATCGATTTTGGCGTTTGTCTCCATCCTCTCTGGAGGGGGGTTATTCGAATCAGTGGTGAGCCCGCTTGACTTCGTTTTTTCTCACTGCCGCTCCTCCACTGGCCTCGTGGCTGGACACTGACCCCCCCCAATGCCTTTGGTATTATCTGCCCCAGGGAGAAAGGATGCCAGAAGATCCAATCCTCTGGGCCTTTGGCTGTCTAGATTTTGAACCAAAATGTGTATGGTATTTGTTATTAAAGTGAATCTGTGTTATTAAAATGTAAACTTAAACCCAAAACACGGTTTGTGCCACATAGAAAAATTAGAATGAAAATGTATATGAATTGAAAAAGATAGGGAAAAGATTTTGAAATGGTAGCGCAAAGCTGCCTAATGCATACATGATGTTTTTTGGTAGCCAATTTCAGAGAAGAAAGAGAAAAAAACCCAAAAATTTACGAGAATTTCCACAATAGTCCGTACGGACTCACAAAAGAAAGACGAAAAAGAAAAAAAACAAATGTAACACCAGTTAATGAGATTAACAAAAAACGAGGCAGGTTTTAAGGCATAATTGTCATGATACAACCGGTTTGAAATTTAAAATACTGACACTCGGGAAAAATAAGTAATTTTGGAATGATGGGAGAATTACATAATGAAATACAGATTTGGCGGTGATCTCACAGAGAGGAAGGTCACTGTTAACATAAACATTTACTTGTGTTGCTGGCTGCTATGGTCCCCCCCCCCGGCTGGCCAATTTGGTATCCTGTTTCAATGGCGAAATGTAGTCGGGATTGGCGGCTGACAGTGGTCTTTGGGGCGGCGGCATTACCCTAAACAGTTCGGAAATATCTATTCTTTCCTTGCCTTGCCTGCTATGCATTGGCGGAATCATTGTCAGGGGCAGCATTTGAACACCCAGCGGGACCAGGAATTTATGATAATAAGGCCCCTGTTGCATCATTTGAAATTGCGCCATTTGGAATTGAGTAGGCAGAGGCACCACTGCCCTTGCCAACAACTGATCTGGAAAAAGAGGGCGGTTTAGACAATCAAAACCCACCATATCAATCCCAGATAATTTGGTGGCAAATAAGACATTTGTTGTTGTTGAGCCTGAATCATCGCATTGGTGTCACACATGGGTGCTCCCTGCTGGGTCATTTCGTTATTTCTAGCCCTATCTAGTGATGCTGCTTAGCTAGAATAGGCTACACCCCAATGAACCTTGCAATTGGCTACACCCCAATGATCCTGGCTTGTTTCCATAAAACTAGAATGAATATTGCTAGTCTAGATCAGTGCATTTTCCATTTGCAGAACAATGCTTCGACATACTGTATAATACTGTAAAAGAATGCACTAGCCATCCAGTTCCATCAATAAAAACACAAATTTTTGTGATGCCAAATGAATTTTTTCCAGCCTAAACATGGGTCTTGAAAAAAATATTGTACATTCTGCCTGTTGTGATTAGGGCTGTGGAACATGTAGCCAATGTTTTGATTCAATGTAAACTATTATTGGGTAGGATAGTAAACAATTTTAAACTACTGGATTTTATGACAAGCAAGTTAAAAATCTACCCATCCATAAGCTATAGCAAGTGGCTATGGGATGACATTTAGCAGTGGCAAAGACAGTATCCCGAATGTAACACTTAGAATTATTCTGCTGAGGCTTCTTTATACTCGAATTCACAAAACTACAAGATTTTTAAAACTCAGTGTTTTTTACTGTTTTAAGAATTACAGATTTTCAACCCAAAAATGTGTCATTCAATTAGAATTTAGAGCAGAAAAGCCAACTTTCACACCAAAACAGAGTTCTCGTCAAACTTTTCAGCTCTATTCAAGCTCAAATCGCAAATGTCATTACTTTTAATTCAGGAAATTAGAGAAAAAAACTTTTCGACGTATAATGTCAGAAAGAGAAGCAAGTCACTGAGCTCACCTGTTTTCAGACCTTCTACAGGTATGCATGCATATGATGTAAGCATGAAATGAATGTTTAAAAAACATGAAATAAATGTTAAATAAACATCAATCAAATGTTTAAGAGATTCATTTTCCAGTATTCCCGATTATCCAAAATCGAAAATTTTTGTTGGGGGAAGGATAATTCACATTCAGTCCCTTGTTACCATTTTCTCCACCCTCAGAATCATAAAACTCATTTCAAAAATATAAAGCTGATGTGAATGATGAATCTGTGGGGAACCTAAAATTTTCCGACCCAAAATTCTCTATGAAACTTCAATTGGGGAATGTAAAATATTGGTACTGATTTGACTCAACAAGTCGTAGATGACAGGAAAGTACTCAAGGTACCACAACCTAAATCAGGTCACAAATCAAAATAGAGGTGAAGTGGAATCAATAAATCATGGTTTCAAATAAAGGATGGATGAGCAGACCTTCAGAAGTTATGAAAACTGAACTGTTTGATTTTTCGATCATGATATATTCAAACAACCAATTAATGTTTCAAAACCACTAACTTCCATCCTCTAGTTTCATAAAATCTGATAAATAATCAACCATAATGAAATCTACAGTACACTCCAATCTGAATGCAAATTATCTGATATGTAAATAATTCAATTTCAAGAGTTCAGCATAAAACAATGCTCTATTAGATTGATGATAGTGAAATCTATCACATTTCTGGCTTTTACTACTAAAAGTCACTCTTTTCCTACAGAATTTCATTCAAAACTCTCCTACAAATCAGTGTGTTAAATATTGATAAAACTATAGCTTCTGACTGCTCTCAAGTAGTTCTATAATCACATCATGAGTAGTTAAGGGCCTGAGACTGGACCACTTTCTAAAAATAGATTTGGGACTCCAATTCTCAAAAATTTATGGCAGGGGGATTCGAAACTGGGCAATTGGTTGAGATGGGGAGATCCTGCCGCTAGACCAAACCCTCCTTGAAATGAATGAATCAAACAACCTATATAAAAAATTTCTTCAGCAAAAATTGACAAAACTAAAATAAACATGTTGTCACCCTGCCGTTGCCCTCACCATCCAGTCATCCTGCTGTTGTGATTGCCCTCCCATTGTCGAGGCATGTCATCATGTCCTTGCATCATCATCCCACTGTTGCCATTGCCGTGTCATCCTCATCCTGTTGTCATTATTGGGTCCTCGTCATGTTGTAGTACTGTCCTTGTCTTTGCATCATTGTCCTGCTATCCCCATCATTGTCCTGCCATTGTTGCATCGTCAACCTGCAGTTGCCGTTGCCTTCGTTGGGTGTCATTGTCCCACCATGGCCGTTGTCCTCATTGTGTTGCCATCCCCTCATTGTCCTCATCATCAGGTCATCATCCTCGTCATCATTTCTATAAATAAATTTGATTATTTGTTTATTGTTGTTGTGAAATTAATAAAAAATTGAATAACATTTTCTATGATCCTAAAACAGTATATTCAGGAATTAAGAGACTCCTCAAAAAGGTCAGAAGGAGAAAGTCTATTAGTGATAGATTTGTCATTTTCACATCTTAAAATGCTGTTAAACAGTCAGGAATCAAACTAATAAAATTTAATTTGTTCCTAAATTTAGGCCGGAGCACCAAAATTTTTCAAATTGAAATGCAGGAAAATGAATATTCAATTGTCATTGTCTATAAATGCAGAAGTTTGAAAAATTCCACACCCTGAGAAAAAATTGAGAGAAATTATGAATAACCACTAGTTTAGGTAAAACACTGATTGTTGACAATTTTAAAATAACTGATAAAAACTGTTGAGGGAAAAAATATGCTAACACCCTTGTCTAATAAAAAACGGTTATCATACCCATGACTGGCCTGAAACAATGGGAAATTTTGAGGAGTTTACCAAAACGTATTTTTATTCTCATTCATTAATTTTTTCACAAAAAAAAAATGATTATGAAACAATAAATGTGGAAATATTTTACATGAATACTTTGAAATTTTGAACTCACCTGGTCAATATTAAAATAATTCGTTCACTCTAATTGTTGATGTCTTTTTGTCCTCATCTTAAATTTATAAAAAACAAAAAGTAAAATATATGGATGTTTATGCGAATTTTTACATTTTCGAGTTTATAAAGTGAGAATTATATATCTGTGATTTCCCTCTTATTTTTGAGTGATTTCATTTCCAATACTTGAAATGTTTGCAATACTTATCCTGTGCTCGATCCTTAATTCTTGCATGTCCCATGAATTTTGTAATATGTGCAACTGCAAATACAATGGTGGTGAGGCAATATGCTTCTCAAAATTGAATTCTTTGATAGGCTGAAATCGAAGACTGGTAAATGAGAAAAGTGAATTTTGAAACCAAAATTATGAAAATGGAATTTTTAGATTTATGATTTATGACACCAAAGTCGGTCGACTGATTTTAGATGGCCTGGAATGTTTTAGCAGAGCAGCTGATATTGTGCATAACGATGCCCAACAATTTTTTCCAGCATTGAAAGAATTTATAACACCCTGTTATCATTGTTCAATTTACATGGCCCTATACGTCATCAGCTGTCTACGCTCAGCTGTTGATGAAATCGATCAAGCAACCTATCAGGAAAAAGGAATTAAAAAACCCTCTACTTCTCACACAATTTTAGTATTTTTGACTATAAGTTAAAGACTCATACAAATCAATTAAAATTATCAAATCATTTTTGGAATTTCAGGTGTAATTTTTGGCTTATCAACGAGTTCATTTATTTATCATCATCGCCTAATAGTTAAATTTATTTTGCGACTCTCTTGGGTGAGGAGGCTGAATCAGGAAAACAAAAATGTAATCCAGCTGCAGGACATACCCCCCCCCCAATCGTCTTTGCTGACCTAACTGACAGCTTTTTTTACTGCATCAAAATGTTTCTAATATTTAAACTTCACAATTTTGTTGCTTCTTCAAATTTTCACATAGAATCGAAAATATATTATTCAATAGTTATCTCTATCGTTTTTCGTCAAACAGAAATGAATGGAGGGAAAAAACAGAAAAAGAAGGTAGATGATAGAATACAAGACAAAATACATCACAATACTTAAAATATAGAACTGTTCCTGGGGAAGAATCCTATTCACTGAATCCCTAAATATCTGTGTTTTTTACCAGGAGAAAAAACCGATTAGGCCAATACAGTAAACACAGGTGTTGTCAAATCAATAAAGCACAACTCACCACTGCAGCTTCTCCCAGTAAAATCCCCATTGTCCAAAATTCGAGGTAAACCCCCCAGCCACCTTTGCCAATGGCCTCCTATTATTTTGCAGCCATGGAAATTGACTCGTTCGATATTTGTAGATATTGTTTTGAAAATTGATGAGGTGAAAAAAAAAGAAACTTGAAACACAAAGAATACAAAAAAACTTTTAACAAATTTTTTTTAACAAAAACAGTGTACTTGGTAAACTATCCAATTCTTCAGAAATGCAGTATTGACAGAAATCTGATTTGCAAGTAAAATCATTCACACTTTTCATAAAAAAGTTCTTTTGATCAAGACCAAAACGTTTAGTCTTAAAGAATTGGGTACAGAGTATGAATCATGTGGTCTCTTGTACAGGGCTTGTTGAGCATGATTGTCATTCTATATGTCACTATTTTTATTGGAATTGTAGTGACATTGTTATTCACCCATGCAGTGTGAGCTTGCACACATTCTGCTAGAGGAGATGTGGCAGTAATCTCGAGGGACACCTGGCTACCCTCTAGCTTTTCAGTATAAGGATGTGTCCTTTTGGGGACATTTTACACCAATGCCCATACATCAGCAGAGTTATAAAAACATGAGCAAGGTATATGAAAAGAACTTTTCTTAGCAGCCCTCATGGCTCCTTCTGGGCAAAAATGTGTTTTAAAATGTTTTTCAGATAAATGGGTGGTGCTAGCATTACCTGATGGAACCAATGAACTAAAACCATTGGAAATGATAAAACATTCAGCCATTTTTCTAGACTAACTGACCAAAAAATTAAAAGGCAAGAGATTTTTTTGTTTGATTATACCAGTGTCTATATTGCTGATTCTTTGGTTTGCAGGAAAGAGGTGGACCCAGCCTCTGTAAATCATAAAAACAACAGGTTCGAGTATGTTTGGCTCATGAGAAAAAAGCAACACATGATGAGAAATTTAAGCATTTTTGTGGTTACATACTATTGCTGCATGCCTTGTGAATTTTTTTCCACATGTGAAAGAGAAACAGTCACAAAAATGATTTTTTTGATGGGAAAGTTATCTTTTAAAAATTTTTTAGACATCTAGTATAAAAATTTGCAATATCATGGCCATTTGTACATGCAATTATAAATTTGAACTAATTACACCAGCAGAAAAATGTGAAGAACGGGTCAAATATAGACCAGGATGATTTCCAGGTCTCAGCATCAAGTTAGACAATCCAATAGCAACAGTGATCTTATTCACATCAAGAAACTAGTATGCACTGGTGGGAAAGCAGAAAAAGTTATCCAAGAGGCTTTATCAAAATGTCAGTTGATAATTATAAATCTATGGCCAGAAGCCAAGCTTGGTAAGATTAACAACCACAGATATGTGGGATCAAACAAGCTCGAACAAACAACAATTAGGACCCTCTAAAAAAGGGAAAATTAGCATTTTTCATTAGTCTGGTGCAATTGATTCTTCCTTTGAAGTTCTTAATACTTACTTGGAATGGCTCATTTTGAAATTGACTACTTACGACTTGTGATTGAATCCAAAATATAGGTCAGCAATCAGTATTTGATTGACATTCTTCTGGACAAATTGATAAAACGTGGGCGGAAGAACAACTTTGTGACAAAATTTCTGGCAAGGGCCTTCACAGATGGAACCAATGAACAACCTGTAGACCCTGTTATCAATGGACAGATGTTGCAATTATTCCTTGACAATGGTTTCTGGAAAAAAGATGCAAAACTGGTTTGGTTTATTTATGACAATATTGCCAGAATTTCCTGAGTCAATTTGGGAACTTTTGGTAATAGAGAATTTTGGACCAGTGTCTTCGAAAGTATGGACGAAAACCAATTTGGAGCAGGAAATATTTAGGAGTATTATGAAATTCCTGAGTCATCGCAATTAAATGTAAAGAAGTTTAAATGTCAAGCAAACACCTATGAAGTTCACTTTAAATATTTCCAAAGTTTGACAAATGCAGCTTGTATTCTAGAGCAAATCTTGATGACATTTTGAGAAATATGTTGTTAAGAGACAATGGTTCAAGGTATAGAGTTGGTGCAGACATCAGTCATCCTAAACTATCTCATAGAATATTGCTACCTTTTGTGTCACCAGAGCATATGAATGGAGTGCGGATTCTGAACAAGATAGAAGCAGTACAGCAGTCTGAACAGGAATTTGAGATTGGTGAACAAATGCAATTAAAAATCGTTATTACAGATTCACCTCAAGGTGCTGGAACCAACACTGCAATGGAAAAATGCACGTTCCAGGATCATCAATTGGGATCAGTGGTTTGAGAGACATTGTGGCCATAGAGGCTGTTTCATACAAGTATAACATGTGGATTATGTTTGAAAAATAGTTTTTAAATTTTTTCATTTTTGACTCTTCAGATAAAAAATGATGATCAGCTTTGCCTGGTCCATGCTGTGGTAGTTGCTAAAGCAAAAATTGACAGCTCACCCAAATGGAATTCCATACACCAGGGCTGTCAAATCAAGTGTAGACTGGCCAAAAAGCTGATGAATGATGCAGGCCTTGGGAATCACTCTGGAAATTGTGGTTTTGATGAGCTTAAAAAGATTCAGGCTCATTTGACACCAAACTATCAGATGAAGGTGCTTTCAAAAGAAAATTTTGGACAATTAATTTATAAGGGGCCTCAGGTGTCAAAAGTCCTACACTTATATTATTTTGACCTCTTCACAGGCATGCCATATGCTTTCAAGGGAAAAACAAGTTTTTGTGAAATATGCAACAAAGGGTTTTGGCTTCAAATTGATCATAAATGCAGTTGAGGGAAAATGCACTGGTTGAAATTCAAAACAGCTTTAGATGAAAGAAGACTGGCACAAGTGGGCTGAATGCAATAGGTGATCATGAGAAATTAGTGAATTCCTGATACTTTTTAATGAATCTGATTAATCAGATGGTTCTCCAGTAAAAAGTGTCTAACAAACCACAAAATAGGATGAAAAAGCCTGGGGAACAAGTCGAAGCATGTTCAGTCACTTTGTGAAAAGTTGAAAGGATGCGAAAATTGTGGCCAATTGATGAAACTGAACAAGCAAAAAAACCACAAGTGTTTCCAATTTTTCTGTCATACATGCCATGCATGGTTGACAGAGATAGTCAGGAATTTTATATCAAAGTAAGCCTCCTTTTATGCTGTGATATCCTGTTTTAAAATAAACTTATTACTTTTAGACATTACAAGATGAGATGAAACTATGTCAACCTAAGTTTGTTTTTTTTGACTTGGAAACTTGCCAGGAAGTGGGAATGACCACCGATCAGTGGGGACCAGTAAGAAAACATGTGCCAAACTGTTGTGTGGCATATAGGGTATGTGACAAGTGTATACCCAAAAGTATAGGAATGTGAGAGTCATGCGGCGGGGGAATCGTCATATTTTCATTGGAGAAAATCGCCTAAATGAATTTGGACATTGGCTTCTTTCTGATGAGCATGGAGGCTTTACAGTTTTGGCTCACAATGCTAGGGGTTTTGACTCACAATTTATACTTGAATATCTACATTCTCAGTGAACTTTGCCATCCAATATAATATCAAAGGGGTCAGAACTGATGATGTTAGAAGCAGGAAATGTATGGATAATTGACACTTTGAATTTTTTGCCCATGCCTTCGGCAGCTTTCCCAAAGACTTTTGATTTGAAAGAAAAGAAAAAAGGTTCTTTCCCCATCTGTTCAACATGGAAGAAAATTGAGTATATGTTGGACCTTCACCAGGCATCAAATTTTACAACCCCAATGCAATGAAAGAAGACATCAGGAAAGATTTTCTAAAGTGGTAAATTTAAATGTTTTATGTTTGCTGTATCTAATCTGCATTTTTTAGGCACTCAAAACAATTAGCTTGTGGGAAACTGTTTGATTTATGGAAAGAAATAATTTCTTACTGTGAATCTGATGTCGATATTCCGCTGAATGGCTCCTTGACATTTCATGAAATATTTCTTCATGAAACCAATGTCGACCCCTTTTTGACCAGTTTCATGATTGAGTCAGCATGTAATTATGTATATAGGCGTAATTTCCTGAAAGAAAACACTATTGGCATTATTCCACATGGAAGTTATTGATGTTGGGAAAATCAGTCAATAATTGCACTTAAATGGATCGCCCACAAAGATAACATTCAGATTCGCCACAAATTAAATGAAGGCGAGGGCAAAATTGGGCCATATAAAGTGGACGGATTGTGTGGCCAAACAGTCCACAAATTTTATGGATGCTGGTAAAATTTCTCAGAAATTAATTTATGGGTGCTTAAAAAATCCAATTTAGGTGGCAGGGTTGTCCCAACTGTATAAAAATTGGGAAAGGACCAGCTTCAGACTATCAAAATACTGCAGAGGAGGCATATCATCTACGATTGAAAATACATTTATTTGGCAAGTCAAAAATTCACAGTAGTGGAAAAATGGGTATGTCAATTAAAAAAGGAATTTGATGGAAAACTTTTTCGATTCCATTCAAATTCATGCATCTTTAGGAGCAGGAGATATATAACATACAGGGATTATTTTCTTTTTCAGTATTTCATGGTGGGTGAACAAATGCAATTAAACTTTACCATAAATGTCAAAGTGGTGAATGGATTGACTATGTGGACATTTGTAGTTTGTACCCTTGGGTGTCCAAGATAGGTTTGTTCCCCATCAAGCATCCACAAATTATCATAGAAAATTTTGCCAAATTAGACAATCAATCATGCACTGGAATCATAAAATGCACAGTTGTCCAGCCATGAAAGCTCTTTCATCCAGTGCTTCCATATCGATCAGGAGGGAAGCTGCTTTTCCCACTCTGCAGATCATGCATAGACAATTCTGAGGACGATTGCACACCTACAAATGAGTAGTGTTCACTCACTGGAGCATGGGTGACATTGAAGTTATACAAAGCCATAGAGTTGGGCTATAAAATGGGCAAAAAATTCACGTTTTTTGTGCTTTTTTTTAAGGTTTTGGAAATACAAGAAGTCTGGCATTGTGAAGAGACATCAAAATATGACCCCTGTACAAAAACTGGTGGACTTTCCGTGGATTATACAAACACATTTTTATGACTTGAGCAACAGGCGGATAGGTGGCCATGGAGCAACATGATGGAACAAGAAAAAGATACATATATTGAAAATTGCAAACAACATGAGGGTATCAGGTTGGTAAAAAATCAAATTGAGAAATATAGTGGAATGAGAACTTTAGCTAAATTAATGTTGAATAGTTTTTGGGGGTAAATTTGGGCAAAGGAATAATTTAAGTCACACAGAATATTTAACAGAAACAGAAAAATGTTTCACTCTGGTTTTTAATGATAAAATAACTGTGTTTGATATAAGGTTCTATGGCGACTCTATGGCTTGCCTAAGGTACACATAAAATGATAAATTTTTAGAAGCACTCACCAACACAAAAGCAGTAATGGCATTATATCCTTCCTAGCTTCCCAAGCTGGCCTAAAATTATACACTTACATTGAAAAATTGCAAGAACGTGTTTTCTATATGGACACAGACTCTGTTTTATACTTAACAAATGTGCATGATAAGTCTCACACATATAGTCCACCTATAGGTTGTTATTTAGGAGAAATGATAATCTCACACATGTTGTCCACCCATAGATTGTTATTTCAGAGAAATGACAAACCAAGTCAAGTGGTATGGCCATAGTGGCTATATAGAAGAGTTTGGAGCTGGAGGCCCAAAAAATTATGCTGATAGTATATGTAATAAACTAGGTAACATAATTGTAGAGGTAAACAAGGTGTTTTAGGTTAACTCATAATAACAAAAAAACGGTAAATTTTGAATCTTTGAAATGAATGGTTATCAAATTTGTATTATTACATGAAAATGATATAAAAACAATTTATGAAAAAAATACACAGAGACAAGGAAAGAAATGTTTTTAACAGCATTATGAAAAAGACTATAGAGCAGTTTATACAAAAAGGCATATTTTGGACAATTTTTACACAAACCCTTTTGGGTATTTATTTTTCAGTGATTTTTCTTGTTTACTAATTGCTTGAAATTAATTTATTTATTTATTTATATTTTTCATTACCCAGAAAAGTTGCGTTTTTTGTTTGTGCTGCATGTACCTTGTACCTGGTGAGGAACCAGTGCTGGCTTGGTATTGGTATGTATGTATTGTACATTTGCATATCTGGAGTGCTGCCTGAGGAGGGTAGCCAGTTTGGGATATGCTGTATATAGTTTGCTTTGTTTTGTTTATACCTAGTACCTAGTGAGGACCCAGTGCTGACGAGGTGTAGGTATGTAAATATTGTATATAGTTTGCATGCTTGGGTTCTTCCTCAGGAAGGTAGCTGGCCTATGCATGCATTGTATATAATGTATATAATTGGTAAATTTTTGTGGTTGAGTGTAGGTCTCCCCTGGGAGAAGAATCAACTGAAATGGGTGAGCACCCTTTCTCTTTTACTTTTTGTTTTTCGAAAGGAGCTGTTAAGCTTCTCGGTGAAAATTTCTCTCTTTCTCTCTCTCGAGCTGAGCAGCTCAAATTCTTGGTAACTCTACATACACCTCAGCCTCCACGTGGCCTGAGCTGGGCATTGCTTTTTTTTGCAATGGCTAATGGAGGTGTTTTCTGAAATGAAATCTTGCTATTAAAGGTCCTTCAACATAAGGTTGATTTTCCAAACTGAGAAGACTTACAGTAAAAACAGATAGTGGCTGTTTCTCAACCATACTATATATCAGATAATAACACTTGAAATTGAAGATCTCTTTTGCTTCAGTAATAGTGTTAATAGCTAAACATGGTTCTGTAGTTGAACCACTTATTTGTGGGGCAGAAAAATTTGAGATGACTTTGAAAATTTCTGGAATGTTTTGATTAAAAACTTGCTTTTGTTAATCTGCAACAGCTGCTGCATATTCAAAATTTGGAGGATACTTTTCTAACAGCATGTCAAAGAATATCAGCTAAGAAATTAGATTCTACCCAAAATTCAATATTTTTCGAGCTAAATCTTACAGTTTTCATATTAAAAGCAACAGCTCTAAAATAAGGTTCTTGTGGATCTACTCTGTCAAAATCAATTTCTAATGGCTCGCCAGGCTTAACAGGGGCCACAAACTCTCCGGGCATAGCTTTATTGATTGCTCTTTGCATGTTTAAACCTGATGATAAATTTTCTGGTAGATCAAAACTAAATAATTTGATCATTTCCTGTGAATTTCTATTAGTGTAGAAAATTGTCAAGTCTTTGAGTGATTTAGGTAAATTAATGCCCACTGGCTTAAAAATTGATTGCTTGAGAGCAACTTCCCAGTGACCATCTAGAATCAATGATTCCTTCAGTGATACAGTAATAACACTGACAGATTTATCCATGATGTTCTTGGAATCTCCTGAAGACAGGGTTAATTCGAAATTGTCAGAATTCATATTTTATCTTTTCTAATTTTTTTCTTATTTATGTGCTTTTTCACCAGTCCACAGGACTGCATAGTCTGCACCAGCGGGAGGCAAAGCACCAGCAGACCATATTTTTTTGTTTTTTTTATTTTTTCTTCATATCTTTTTTCATATTTGTACACATAGAACAACACATTAGTATAATTTTGTATACAAGAATCAAACCAATGATCCCACATGTTTGTGGCATTGGTATCAAAGTGTTGCCACATTCCATACAGCTCTTCTGCATTTCCATTGGTTATGCAATTCTTAAATATAAAGCAAAATTCCAAAAAGCTTTTTGCTTGTATTCTGCTCATGTGGCTTCTTTGTACTGTTCGCTCTTGTAGCTCCAGAAGCATGATCCAATGTTCTTGACTTCATTAACACCAATAAATTGTTTGGTTGCCTTTTCTAGCAACTTCTCCACAAAAACTTGATAAGTTTGTTAGTGTGCCATAATCATCCTTATTTGCCTTTTGGTCTTAAATTGCTATTTAAAAATGTTCTGATCCATATGTCCAATGACCACAATCTCCTTTCACTTTTGCATCAAACTATATAACTATACTATAACTAAAACTAATTATAAATTTTCCACTTGCAAACAGCAGAATTGTTGCACTGTTCATTCTGCATGTAACTGCTGGAAATAATTCTGGCTCATTAATACAAACTGATCAATACATTTGGTAGACTGCTCTCAAATCTACAGTGTGTTCAAGCATGTTTGATCTGACATAATTGTGGATGTTAGTCTCACCAAACTTGGCTTCTGGCCATAGATTTATAATTATCAACTGACATTTTGATAACGCTTCTTGGACATCTTTTTCTGCTTCAGCACAGTGCATACTAGTTTCCTCAATGTGAATAAGATATGTGTTGCTTTTGGATTGTTCAACTTGATGCTAAGACCTGAAAATCGTCCTGGTCTATACTTGACCTGTTCCTTACATTTTTCTGCTGGTGTATTTAGTTCCAATTTATAATTGCATGTACAAGTGGCGATGATATTGCAAATTTTCATTCTGGAGGTCTAAAAATTTTTTGAAAGATAATTTTTCCCATAAAAATAAATCATTTTTGTGACTGTTTCTCTTTCATATGTGCAAAAAACTTTGCAAGGCATGCAGCAATAGTATGTAATGACAAAAATGCTTAAATTTCTCATCATGTCTTGCTTTTTTCTCATGAGCAAAACATACTCTAACCTGTTTTGCTGCAAACTAAAGAATGTGCAACATAGACACTGGTAGAAATCTCTTGCCTTTTAATTTTTTGGTCAGTTAGTCTAGAAAAAAGGCTAAATGTTTTATCATTTTGAATGGTTTTAGTTCATTATTTCCATCAGGTATTCTAGCACCACCTCATTATCTTAAAAAACTTTTAAAATACATTTTTGCCCAAAAGAAGCCATGAGGGCTGCTAAGAAAATTCCTTTTCACATACCTTGCTCATGTTTTTATAACCCTGCTGATGTATGGGCATTCATGTAAAATGTCCTGAAAGGGAGACATCCTTGTACTGAATAGCTAGAGGGTAGCCAGGTGTCCCTCGAGATTACTGCTGCATCTCCCCTAGGAGAATGTGTGCAAGCTGGCACTACATGGGTGAATAACATTGTCACTACAATTCCAATAAAAATAGTGACATGTAGAATGACAATCATGCTCAACAAGCCCTGTACAAGAGACCACATGATTCATACTCTGTACCCAATTCTTTAAGACTAAACGTTTTGGTCTTGATCAAAAGAACTTTTTTTATGCAAGTGTGAATGATCTAACTTGCAAATCAGATTTCTATCAATACTGTATTTTCATAGAATTGTATAGTTCACCAGGTACAATGTTTAAAATTTTTGAAAAGTTTTTTTGTATTCTTTGTGTTTCAACTTTCTTTTTTTTTCACTTCATCAATTTTCAAAATAATATTTACAAATATCAAATGACTTAATTTCCGCAGTCACAAAATAATAGGTGGCCATTGGTGAAGGTGGGCGCTTGGGTTTACCTCAAATTTAGTACAATGGCGATTTTATTGGGACAAGCAGCAGTGGTGAGTTGTGCTTTATTGATTTGACAACACCTGTGTTTACTGTATTGGCCTAATCAGTTTTTTCTCCTGGTCAAAAACACAGATGTTTAGGGATTTGGTGAATAGGATTGTTCCCTCGGAACAGTTCTATATTTTAAGTATTGTGATGTATTTTGTCTTGTATTCTATTATCTACCTCCTTTTTCTGTTTTTTTACAGTTTCTCCTCATTAATGTTTGGCGAAAACATTAGTCTCTCCATTCCTGAATATCCTGTTTTAGGATCATAGAAAAATTTTTATTCATTTTACAACAACAAAAAACAAACAGTTAAATTTATTTATAGAAATGATGACGAGGACCACGACGACGATGTGACAACAAGGCCAATGATGGGGTGATGACAGGAGGATGATGCGACGAAGGCAACAGCAGGAGGAGGATGCCAGGATGACGGTGGGATGAAAATGATATGACAGCAATTGCGGGATGACAATGTGAGGATGACCCCACAACCACACTACAACGGCGACAGCAACCGCAATGGTGGGACGACAATGTGAACACGACAGGATGACATACCATGATGATGGGATGGCGATGGCAACAGCAGGACAACTGGATGGCAATGGCAGGAGGACTACGTTTTAATTTTTTTTGGCAATTTTTTCTGAAAAAATTATTTTTATATGTTGTTTGATTCATTCATTTCAGGGAGGGCTTGGTCTAGTGGCAGGATCACCCCATCTCAACCAATTGGCCTGGGTTTGAATCCCTCTGCTGTATATTTTTGAAAATTGGAATCCAGAATCTATTTTTTTTGATATCTTGCATCAAAAAGATTCGAGATAGATCAAGGACTAAGTGATCACATGTTTTTATGGTTTCCAGTTCAGTAAGTATGGGGCCAATTCTGTGTTCGAAATATATGGGACCAATTCTGTGTTCATTATAGAAATCAACAAAATTGATACGAAGAAGTTTGTTCCTAGAACACTGGAAAGTAAATCCTTACAACTTTCATTTCCAAGACAGACTGTTCAATTTTCAGTGCATTTAATGATTTTTCAGTCGCGCAGAACACAATTCTAATGACTCTAATCACACAAATGTCAAAATGTTTTAAAGATTGCAAAAAAATTTGGGAAACCAATAAAAATTTTGATTTTCGCTATATTGGCCAAAAAAACATTTATCCACAATATGTTAATAATTGAGAGCTATAAGCATTAGTTAAAATGACAATGTCTAACTGCACACTAGGATAATATAGAAAAATTATTGAATAATTAAAATCCATCCCTAAGCAACAGAAAATTTTCACTATTTCACACATAAAAATGCATCCCCAGACAAGCAACCCTGGGACCTATTAAAGAGGGCAGTCAGGCCCCAACTTGACAGAAAACAATTTGATTACTTGGTTGCACAGCTTGAAATTTGGTTGCTGTGCACAAAAGAAGCTCTCGACTGAATGAATAGAGAATATTCAGTGTTTTCTGATTCCTCAGTCATTGACAGCTAAACTTTGCTGCAATGACACTAATACACTGATTGTAGAGAACTCCATCACGCTCGGGTCAAATATACAAGTAATTAAAACTTATATTAACTTGGCGTGGAGCACTGAATATTTTTTCCATTTTCAATCCCTAAAACATCTAAAAATCAGGGAAATTTTATGTTTGACCAGCCAAATTTTTTGTGCTAATTGGCACAAAGGCTCAAAAATTTTTGTGCCATTCCAAATTTGTTTGTGCCAATAACCATGTTCTGGCACAGAAAAAAACACTGGCAGGCCCCTTTACTAATTCCCAACAATTTTTCACTACAGTATATCATAAAAATGATCTCAAGGAATTAACAAGGGTGACAATTTATCAATTTTCTGACAGGCACTGCTGTCAAGCCCAAATGGCAATAGCAAAAACGCTGTGTGCAGACATAGAAGAAAAAAATTACATGAATTTTTACTGAAGCAATCATGTCTCCAGCTACTCCTTTTCCATCAAAAATTCTTGCATCAACTGGCGAGAGTGCTAAAGAGAAGATAAAAAACATTACATCTATCAGAAAAATCTATTTTTTAAATATGGACACTTTTGAGTATCATCTAAATCCGTTTTGTTGTCATCTGTTCCCAAAGATGTATTATGCTTTCTTTTCAATGTTGATAGTTTCGAGGGATGCAGTTTTTGCCCCAACACTTTAGTAGAGTGCTCTATGTTGGCATGGTTGTATAGGCAAAAACATATGTTTGGCATGGGGTAATCATAAAAGATGATTTTGTTTAATGCCAACATTTCGTCTCTCATGATGACATGAAGAATACTCTCAGATGGCATCAGATCAACAACGTGGAACACACCTTTTTTGTCACCCTAGAATTCTATACTCGTATTATTATAGAGATTTTGCATCATGGTATGAATGAATTTGGGCAGTAAAAAATTTTGCAGAAAAATCTGGATGTTATCTGTATGCTGTCGAGGAATCCCTAGTGACTGTACACTAGGAACATTATGATAGGGTAGTATGTGTCAATGATTGAATACGTTATGACCTGGTTATCAGGTTTGCCTGCTAGGGGGAGTCAGTCATTCACTCGTATAGCATGAATTGTTTGATGTCAATCACCAACATCTCGGAAATGATACCTTTCAATTTTTTAGTTTCAGGACAAAGGTGAATGAGTCACACTATTCCCCATTTTTCAGTGGAATGTTGGATATTTTGTAGTATAATCTGGATGTTAAACAGTATACTAGGAGCTAGCACAGTAATGTGCATTTTTTGAGCATGGGGTCAGTAGAAGTCTCGACTGTGCATGTCTTTTAGACATATCCGATTGTCAGCTTGGTCAAAACTAATGACCAACATTTTCAGTGCCAATACAAGTTTGTAGTACGATATCCAATCATCCGATGTGGCCGCAAGTGCAAACATTATCGTATGGCAAGTCAAAAATCTGAGCTGCATGAACCTAGTGATGTGAGTTGCATTCTGGTTCTGTATATCCAGATTTGTTTTCTTGTGTATATCAAGTATTTGCTGAGATCTTTTTGATGCAGAAGCTGACCAAAACATGACTTCCAAAATTCGGCTTCATGTGGATCACCAATGCATTTTTTAGATTGCTGCTTTTGACAAAATCGGTTCACAGAAGACCTTTAATGGTTGAGTATAGACCCTCACAAACCATAGCTCGAGTTTGGAAATTTGAATCATTCACTTGATATTATATTCTAAAAAAATTAAGAAATGGATTACTCATAGTTGATTTAGTTTTGCATGGAAACATCAATCTTTTGGATTTGAGGCCTGCAAATCTTCTGGTGAACTTACTGGGACTCTATACCCTTGGATTGATATAAGCTTCCAGGAGAAGAGAAACCCGTAGTTTCGAAATTTTTAGAATTTTTATCCAATAGCAGTACAGAACTGACCATAAGCCAAAAAGAATGGGTTGTCCTGGCAATGTTGCTTTCTTTGATACACAACATAGCAATCTTGATTATTAAATGCCTATTTGAACATTGGTGGTGGATTGACCAATGATGATACCAACATCGAGGCTTGTGAGATGGTCCATTTGCTTTCATTTGTCATAGTTGCATATCTTTAGTTTCCATTTGAATTTAATTGGTATCCAAATGCTTCAATGATGCAACCATTGGACAAGTTTCAAAATTTGAAGAATGAAGAAATAAGTTGCCAGTATCTTGCTATAAAGAATGAAGGTGTAAAGTGGAAGGTTGTTATACATAATATCGATTTTTGTGCACAAGCCTGGGCTATTCTGTATGGGAATATTTGTTTTTCTTCCACTGCTTCTTAGGGAAGGTCAATTTCTTCTTCCATTGGTCCTGACTTTGTTTCAGTTGGTGACATATCAACACACATTCCATTCACTCATTCCACACAGGATCATGCACTAGCATGTTTAGTGTGTTTTTACATTACTAGCATTTTATGCTCATCCATGAATAAATAAAAAATAGATACCTTAAAAATACATCAGTCACGTAACATTTTTTTTCATAAAATCAACCAAATAATTTTACTTTTTTCCCCTTAGTATTTTCCAGCAACCAACACAAATTTCTAATGCAGAGGTTCAAACATCATCAACCACTTTCACTACAACTTTCAAAACACAAAACTCATACCATATAGGGCCTGAAGCATCTATCATACCAGAACTTTTTCAAATACATGGTTATAAAACCTAAAATATGTACTTATTGGCACTGGCCCATAGGCACATACCCCAGTGTCAGCTGCATGCAGGCCAGTTCCCATGGGATGGTGAAGATTTTTTGTTTTTTTGTATTTTTCATACTTTTTCAAACACATGTACATATGTATATTTTATTCAAGTATCACCCTTTTGAGTGAAATACTGCCTATATCTAAAAACTTGACTCACAGTGACCAACTCTAGGCTGTAATTGGCTTTCTCACCATGCACTTGGTGCCAGTGGACTGCTGGCTTCCATCTGACCTAAGGGTATCATTGGCTCCTTACCATGCACCTAGTACGTTGTAGAAGCAATAACCATGAAGAACAAGAAAACATACAAGATTATTTCATATTTTTCTGATCTATATTTTTAAAATCTTCCTAGTTTGTTTGCATCTTTTTTAATCTTATCATATAGATCCAATGGCAGAGTTGTTATGCCAGCATCCAATACTTTGCAATTTACACAAAGATATGAGAGACCTTGACATACAAACAGTAAAATAAATCAGCAAAACAAAAAGTATATAGTGTTTGATTGACAAAAGGAGAGTTAGGAATGTGGAACAAATAAAACTTTGGCATTTAATGAAAATTATAGATATTGAATCATATATTCATTAGCCTCATCAGCTGATTCAGGTATAATTGTGTTTGGTTATGTTGTAACGCATGCACCCTTCGACCATAACCTCATATTAGGATATCTCTCAGATGACTTAACACTTATCTTTATTGATCGTGTAAAATAGTTCCAATGCAAATTTATTTGATCTTCTGATCTGGCCAAAACACCTGTCGAGTTATTATTTAAATCATTTATAATTAGAAAAATTTCTATCCCTCAAAGAACTAATAAATTCTTGATTTGTTTGTATTGCTTATCAGGTTTTATCCAGCTTAAATGAAGAGACATTTGGAGCTGACCTCTAAAATTTTTGTATAATCTCATGGTAATATAACATTTCTCCACTCATTATTAGTACAGCCCAACCAGGGCATTTATATGTTTTTCCACAATTTACTCTTTGGGTACCTTGTAATTATTGCTGGCATATTACTTCGACTCTACAAACATTTTTTGATGTTTTTATTCTTATCAATTTTCCGTCTTGAAAACACTCTTGTATTATCCCATATTTATTTGACACATTATTTTAACTGTGCTCACCTTTGAATTCTCTGTGCTTTTTGCATTTTTTTCAAAGAATGTATGAACTGTTGTCATAAATGGTGTGATCACTTTCATTCTATTTAAAAGATACATCAATATTCCATTATTACTTTTTGAAGAAGTTTTGAAGAGCTTTTCTCTTCTAGTTTCTAATGACTAGCATTATTGTATATAGAGGGTTTATGCCAAGCGCTCTTCTTCACCTCTTGTGTGATTTTCACATCTTTGGGTGTTGTGATACATTCTTTCGTTTTGAGTGCTGCGTTCTAGTTGACCCAGTGAATTTTGTGATTGAAAGTACAGTTTTCTCTGAAGATATTAGCAACTGAAATCTTAATATTTCAGGCTGTACTGAATGTTCGACGTAAGATCACAATCTTATGACGACAATTGGTATCCCAGGTGAAATTTCTAGTATTTACATCATTGTACTTGACTGTGGCACACAGTGCCCAGTGAACATTAACAAAGTTTACTGAAGGAAATGATTGTGATACAGAGTGTCCACTGAGAATTGCCAAAAGTATACTGAGAGAAATAAACTCATATAAATTTTAACATGGTAAAATATTTTGATAATGGGTATCTTTGTACACATTAAGACACAAGTTCTGAGAGATTCTACCTTTTTTACATAGGCCTTTAATAAGTTGAAAATTAATCATACTTTAAAATCAGATATTTTTGGTAGTTTCCTGCACTGAGTTTCATGGTACCATTCGTTTTGCTTGTAAAAAAAAATTTGCATCACTACAGTATGCCAAAGTTTGAACATTGATTATTTTTTTGCATTTTTCAGTGGTCTTGCTGGGCAAGCGATATTTCGAGATCAGTTTGATCTTATTTGATGGATGAATATTCCTTTTGTAGAAGAGAGAATAAGCTCCTCTTTTGATGTATTATTTACAGTAAATAATTGCATATTACACTTTTTCATGAAGTTTAAATTGTCAAAAATGAGTTGTCAAAAATGAAAAAATTTTGTTTATGGGCACTCCCCAGCACCTACCCATCAGAAGCTGGAGAATTTTATTTTCTTGTATTGTATTGCATTTCTACTGCTTTAGTTAAACCTTCATCAAAAATTTGTGTACGGTTTTTGGGAGCTGGACTGCTCTAAAGATGGCATACTCATAAAAATTTCGTAGAAATCTTTGTATTCGCCAGGTGGCCCTCGTCTACCCTTTGTGACATATTTATTACCTATAGTGTAGAAATATCAATTAACTAACAGACTATAGTTTGATGTATTAATTGTTTCACGAGCAAATTTTTTACACTCTGCAAGAAAGTTTGAACAGTCAAAAATTAGAAGCAAAAGTGAAGAAATATCCTACTTAGAGGCACTCCAGAGCACCTTCACCTACCATGCTGCAGAATTTTACCTTTTTTTTCTTCTACTCATACATTCCTACAGTAGCTGTGAAAGCAGGATCGTGATTTGAATACCCCTTGAGAAGCTACAGAGATCCACAGAAAGCAAAACCCTGAAAGTTGCTCAAATATCAATGATTTTTTTCATTTTTTTGCATTTAGAATTTTTGCATTTGTTAAAAATTTTGGTTCTCCATTTGGATAATAGAATCAGAAAATAAAATAGCATAGGGAGAGAGTTTGCTGAAAGTGATGCCAAAAGTTATATTCTGCTGGACCAGTATTTTACTTTTTTGTTTATAAACTATAAACAACCTGTCCTAAGCAAAAAATTGGACCAATCAAAAATATTTTGTCTCAAAAATTTTCTAGCTGGATTGGTCAAAACTTTGTACCAGCTTTTACTCTTTTTCCCTAAGGATCTCACCTTCCATAGGAATCATATTTTGTTAAACAGTGATGGATCAATACATACGGATGGTTGCACTAGGCAAATTTATCGAATTGTATTGTGACACTTCCCAGAAAGCACATAAATCCTTAGATAATTACTGTTTATTAATAATCGAGCCAGCTGAATGATCAGATTCAATGCCACAGATTATTTTATTGACGAATTTATCCAGCTATAATTTTTCTAGTTCATACTTTCTAATTGGTGCTAACACTATGTCACCAGACATGCTGCTCGAAACTCTACATGTATACACAGAGTGCAACATATACAACGATCGTTGAATTGACATGATTCAAAGTGGAAATAGCTTTCCCTTAACCATTGCACTGGTTCAAACATCAGATGCAGCATTGATGAAACAGTTTTTTCAAATTAGACTTTGATGTCCCCACTCCTTTGTTGGACCAATTTTTTCTCAATGTACTTTTATCAATTGTTGTAGATGTCATTGTTTTTGGTCATTGAGCACCATGATTGTGGTGTGATTCATTTGACAAACTTTTCATG